>JXCR01139874.1:85170-143258 GCA_002079205.1 Phalaenopsis hybrid cultivar | reverse complement strand
GATACTTCATTCTGAGTAGATAGCAGGTTACCAATAAAAAATGCATCTGACCAAATGAAATATTGAACCAAAAGTTTTCAATCTTTTTGAAAAAGATTAATTCCTCATGGAAAAAATGTTTCCAACACATTCAAAAGAACATTTTAAAAATTATTTATGTTTCTACCATCGTTGTGGTTATGAAAAAGGAAACGTTACAATAATTTTTGCGATTGTGACTTAAGTGGAAATCTTAGGAGCTATTCATGTTAGGATCTCATCTACTTCAAAGAAGATTAGACAATCACTTTCATCGATTAGTCTCTTAATTTTGTTTCACGACTAATCTTTTTCTAAGAAGTTTTTATCCTTTTCTAGAATGTCATCTAATCTCTGATCATCCAAAGTATACCTTATGATCAGTGACATTTGTAGATCGGTTAAACTAAAGATTCTATTATATATTGTTCTACCGGTTAAATTGAATGGTTCTATTGTGCCTTGTTATGAGTGAATGTTTAAAATGTTGGATGGCTATGAAAGTTCATCAACCGGATAGCTCTAATTACTTGTTTAAATGGCTGAACTTCATTCATGGACTACTCAGCTTGTTCGATCGCATTGTGTTTTTCTAGCTCTGACCTATACATATCTTAATCCAGCTTGACGCAAATTTGTTCACCAAAATCATCTTCAGCAACCTAGAGATCAATGGGGACTAATCCCTTGCTCGGCTTTCTATCCACCATTTTATTAAATCTAAATGAATTAACTTGAACAGATTTTCATAAGTCCAGGACTACCAAATTCCTTCAAGAATCAAACAATTTTTTCTTACACAAATTAAACTCCCTTCGTTCAGATAACTTGTTACAACTGCCATCTTATTTTAGGTTCCTCCAAAGGTAAATGTCGATAGAAATTAAATTATCTTGACATATAGTCTATTTTTCAAGAAAAAATATGTAAGAAGTAAGAAGCAGCCACCATACGTCTGGATATTCAACTCAAAAGATCTAAACAGTCTTTTTATGCTCTCCAGCAGGAGTTCTTACAGCAAAAGCTTATGATTTTGGTCTAGTATATCTTCTTACAGCAAAAGCTTCTGATTTTGGTCTAGTATATCCTTTAGAGTTGACACACTGGGTTGAGTATGATTTGAGGTCTGATTCAATGCTGTACATTTGTTGAGCAGGAGTGGCAGCCTATTTTGATTCATCTCCAGTTCTTCCTGTACTTTCTCATGTTGGCGCTGTTTAATAAAAAGAAGTCTGCATGCTGATTTTGAATTTTTCTGCATATAATTCGAGGGTCACGATTTTCCTTAAGTTCTTCCACTTGGGTATGTTTATGGTCCATTTTGGGTGATTGCCGTTTCTTGAATCCTAAATTGTCTTTTTGTGGAACACTCCGAGAGTTAGAGCCTAGAAAAGAAGAGTGAAAGAGAGAGATCTAAGGAATGTAAGAGAATCTACAGATGTGAAAATCTCCCAGAGTAAAGATCCCAAAAAATCCCTTTATTGATGTCATGACCTCTTTTTTTATAGGGGTCCAGAAATACAAGTATATGCAAGGAAAGCACTTTCCATAACAGTTTAAATGACTGAATTCTAATTACATTGTAATAAAAATAAAGACGACGCATGGTCGATCGCCCAAAGCCTTGAGGTCAGTCGACTGTGATGATCGTCGCCATGCATAGGTATCGGTCGATCGTGTCAGTTGATCACATGTTTTTTCTTGGCAATTGGGTTGTTTGATCAGATTGTGCGGCCCTTCACTAGCAGTCTCATGATTGGTAATTTCGTCGATTGACAGATTCCGCTGAAAGATCTCGTTGGTATTTTATGTCGAACGATTGAGTTATAAAGTTGGTCGGCTATTTGTTACTGAGTTATCTGTTCTGCCGCTCAACACCTCACTTATGCTCCTCTGTTGTTGATCGTCTGATTTCTTCGAGATTCTTGTTAGCATATTCGTTGTATACACAATTGTTCGAAAAAGTAAATGTCAATTTGCAGTGATAAAAATAGAATTTTGAAAGCTGTTGTTTGTATTATGATATTTTTTTATCTAAAAAAAATTTTACAGCAACTTCCTTCCGGCCATCATGCAGTATATTTGATTGTAAAAAATATTTTTTTAGCACAAAATTCTTAAAAAGCAATAAGAAAGTAAGTGCTAAATACATGTGGGTTAATGTTTTGAGAAGCACGACAAGGAAAAAGTTATCTTCAAACTTAAGTTTGTATTGCTGTTGAATATTTGAAATGAGAGTCCCGTGTAAATGTTTGTAGTGTCACTCCTTTCATTTATACTATTAAAAACTTCTCTTGAATTTTCTTAGTAAATGCTCCGCTCGTTTTCTTAGTAAGACGTACGCAGCGAAACTTACTCAGAGGGGTTATATCCGCGTTATACCCCCTAAAACCTATCTGTAACCTACAAATATATGAAAACAGAAGTGCGGAACTTACTAGAAGGTACAGGTAGGTTACAGGGAGGTTACATGGGTATAACGCGGATATAACCTCCTAATGCCCTTTGAATAACCTTCATGACGTACACAGCGCTGCGTACATCCTACGTACGCAAATTTTTCTCCTCAAGAAGCCAACAAATTGATCAGTTGCTTTTGCTGAGCTCGAAAGTCGGACTTTATCAAAGTGGGATTGTAATTATAAAATTTAAGGATGTGAAAATGAGATGGAAACTTAAACCGAATCTCGGGTTGAACTAAATGAGATAATAAAAATAATATTTATTTTAATATTATTTAAATGATGAAATAATCTAAATATGTGATAAAAAAATAAATTGAACTCGTATACAAGTTATACTTTCAATAATTGTAAATCTAAAGATTGATCAAGCTCATATAATTATGTGTATTATATATTTAGCTTTATGATATATATATATATACACACACATTGATGTGTGTGGCCGAATTTTTCATATTGCTTCAATCACACATCATAATATGAGCATGCAATAGATTAGCTTGAATAATGCTCATGATAATTAGATTTAGTACAAATTATAAAATTATTTTTATAGGAAAAATAAATATAACTATTAGATTGAAAATTAAGGATAATTAAAAGGTTATCTGGACCAGTCGATTTTTTAAAAAGATTTACATGCATACCACTCAACGCCTAAACTTTCTCCTGCATGAAAAGGTGCATTTCACCTTCTTTACAGTTTTAAGTGGTAGTATTTTGGATGTGATATAAAAAATTAGGTGTTATAAATGTAAATATGAAAGTTTAGTTGTTAGACATGTAAAATATGTAAGAATTGAATTGTATGCACATATGTAAATGCTTCTATATGTAATTGTAAAGTTTAGGCGTGTTAGATATGTAAATACATTGGAATTGGTTGTATATATTTAAATGCCCCATAAATTATTGGTTTAAATAAAAAAATATATATAAGTTTAGGTGTTAGATATGTAGGAATTGGGCGTTATGTATGTATTTGCCCCAAAAAACTATTACTATAGATATAATATGCAAGTTTAGGTGTTAGATATGTAAATACATAGGTTTTGGGTTTTATGGGTGTAAATGTCCACTATATTTTTAGTTTAGACATAACTTTGCAAGCTTAGACGATTGATATATAACTACATAGGAATTTGGTGGTAAGCATGTTGATGTCCCTTAAATTCCAGTTGCACTTCGTATGTGCATATGTGACTACTCACATAACACATTTATGTTGCTCATAATACACATTGTAACTCCTAATTTTGTGAAATTTTTTCTTAAATCTATAGGGCACCAATAGATATTCAAAATTTAAGATTATTGATGTACAATATATTGCATTTAGATAGAAAAGAATTAAGTGATGAGTACTTAAATGATGTTGAATATTTTGTGCAAGAGACATCACAGTTTCCTACTTGACATTTTAGATGGTAAGTTTCGATGTTAAACAGGCATTTTTACACCATACAAAATAATTGTTAGATTTATACCATAGGAGAATTCCACTAAATTATTAGTTTTGAGCTTCACATGGCATGCATGAATCACCTGTTGATTATCATGATGGATTTTCAATAAGCTTTCCCCCTCCAAGTGAGTATGATTCCTTCGAATTTGAAAAAATTGTCTTTGATGCAATAAAAGTAGTTTGGTGAGCAAATTTAAGAGGAAGGAGCAGCTCAGAAGTTCTATGAATTATTGAATGTTGTGCAACAACTATTGTGGAAAGGTTATCTCACTTATTCTAATTTATCATTGGCTTGAGAAATAAACCTTTACCATATGTGGACAGGAAGAAGCGCATGATGAAGGTGTGGTAATGATGCTCGATCTTTTCGAAGAAAAGTGGGTCTATTCAGCTTTTCAATAGGAAGAAGCGATGAGAAGAATGGCTCGATACTTCGAGAAAAGCCTTCTCTCCTAGGGAACTCGTTTTGAATAAGGCCTGCCCAACTATACAAGGATAAGTGGTCAAAAAACTAGAACATTGTTTGTTTGAGTTTGACANTATGAATTATTGAATGTTGTGCAACAACTATTGTGGAAAGGTTATCTCACTTATTCTAATTTATCATTGGCTCGAGAAATAGATCTTTGCCATATGTGGACAGGAAGAAGCGAATGATGAAGGTGTGGTGCTCATGCTCGATCTTTTCGAAGAAAAGTGGGTCTATTCAACTTTTCAATAGGAG
The DNA here is from genome assembly GCA_002079205.1 of Phalaenopsis hybrid cultivar. Lineage (NCBI taxonomy): Eukaryota > Viridiplantae > Streptophyta > Magnoliopsida > Asparagales > Orchidaceae > Phalaenopsis > Phalaenopsis hybrid cultivar. The sequence goes on along the minus strand of JXCR01139874.1, from coordinate 138,586 downwards.
GAAGCGATGAGAAGAATGGCTTGATACTTCGAGAAAAGCCTTCTCTCCTAGGGAACTCGTTTTGAATAAGGCCTGCCCAACTATACAAGGATAAGTGGTCAAAAAACTAGAACATTGTTTGTTTGAGTTTGAAATTAAAGACCAAATATATCTCAAATATGTATGTATTTAAATAATCGAATATGATATTAAAAGTAATATATTATCTCTGAAGATGAAAATATCCTTAATAACGACTTTCGTTATTCATACAAATAAATTTAATATATTTTCTTAGAGCAAGTCCTATAGTTAATTATATCTTAAGAAAACTCTTTATTATGGTTATGGTTCTGTCTTTNCAAATATTTATTTATTTAAATAATCGAATATGATATTAAAAGTAATATATTATCTCCGAAGATGAAAATATCTTTAATAACGACTTCCGTTATTTATACAAATAAATTTAATATATTTTCTTGGTCTACGTCATGCCAACAAATCTTTCTCCTAACTAATATGAAGACTATATAGGGTTCAGATCAATCTGAATTACTAACTTCTTATTAGAGCAAGTCCTATAGTTAATTATATCTTAACAAAACTCTTTATTATGGCTATGGTTTTGTCTTCAAAAAAATTAAAGTTTAGTTTTTACGATTGATTATTGAAATATCAATTGAGAAAGTTCAAAACTAGAATAGTTATTTTGGAACCCAAACGAAAAAAAGTAGGAGATGTTGGAGATACTGAGAAAACCTAGTGACATTTAAACTAAAATATTGCTTGGATTTATATGTTTTGAAGAAGATGTATATGAATTTTCAATATTGGNTTAAAAAAATTAAAGTTTAGTTTTTACGATTGATTATTGAAATATCAATTGAGAAAGTTCAAAACTAGAATATTTATTTTGGAACCCAAACAAAAAAAACAGGAGATGTTGGAGATACTGAGAAAACCTAGTGACATTTAAACTAAAATATTGCTTGGATTTATATGTTTTGAAGAAGATGTATATGAATTTTCAATCTTGACATTTTATTAGAAATTTGGAATTTATATCACACGAAATAAAATTGTGAGAAAGGCTATAAGGTGAGGTTTTATGTTGCAATTAAACTAATGATCTCAGAATCCTAAGACTCAAAACAAGGTTCACTTAAAAAATTGAAACCTCAGAACCCTAGTTTAAAGGAAAGGAAAACACACAAAAAAAAAAAATAAACAAACAAACATGTAATGGAGTTACAACCCTCCCTGAAAAGGTCTGTCATCTATACCACTTAAATGCATTTAAAATCATTTATGGCCGGTTTTGATAAATGCAAGACATGATAGGATGTTATTTATTAAGAAAGCATGTCTTACAACTTGAATATAAAAATCAAGATGTCAAAGTATTACTGATATGTGCAATGTTTTAACATTAATGCGAATTTATTTTTATAGTTTATAATTTATAATTTTTTATATCTTACCACACTCAAGTATTTTTTATTTATGATTAACTCTTAATGTTGAGTGAATATAGCAATCCATGTATATGAATGTTTGTCCTTGATAATGAATGCTCAGAAGTATTGTTCAAAAGATCAATCTGTATGCAAAGGCATAATCCACTCTATAAGGAGTGATCCTCAAAGGGCAAGTCACCCCTTTTTATGCAATAAGTAAGGGTTTAAGGTTAAGGAATAGAAACTATATACAATACATATGCCTAAAATAAACTTGTTGTGACTTCTTAAATTGTAAAGAAGGCTTTACTCAATTTTATTTAATTGTTGATTTAGTTGTTTTATATGCATGATATTTTAAAGTTTGAATGCAATGTTTTATGCAACTTTTATTTTAGTTATGAATTTCATATAACTTTGAAAATTTAGGTTAAAATAATTATATTGGGGTAGAGAATTTAGTCTTTAATAAGTCTACAGAAAATCCAAGCAAAAACGCACAAAGCAACGAGATGATTTTCGGACAGACTTGTTGAACACAAATCAATAAAAGAGAACAACAAAAGACAATAAAAGGTAACCTAGACCTATGTCAGACTCATTAATAAAAAATTTCATTTGAATATCATATAGGAAAAGACATTCTAACCCTAGAAAGGAAAATAAACCTATGTTTATTATAGTACCATAGGTTTACTGCAACATCTTAAGTTACTACAACAACCCTATAAAATAAAGTGAGCACATCCTGGCCTTACAATGGCCGCTTAGAAACATGTAAAAAAATTAAAGTAACATTAGTTGACATCCAAATGAATGTAATGAATAAAAATAAAACTATTCAATCGTCATAAACATTTAGTCTAGCAAAAAAACATCCATCATAACCAAACATGTTTAACGAGCAAAACACAACAAATAACATAAACGCGAACCTATTTGATCTCATCATGACCTCATCTGAAAATTAGGGTTAGTATCGTAAGAAGACAAAAGGTAATGTCTCAAAAAAATGAAAAGGGCCAATAACGGTCTTATCATTGAAGTTTTCTAAATTTTTATTTGTTTGTTTTAATTTTTATCAAGAAGAGGTTTCATTTTGAATTATTTGATTTTTATTGAATTTATCTGAATTTTATAAATTTTATTGAAATTTCATTTGAATTTTTAAATTAAACTTTTTTATATGTTTATAAGGCATATATAAATAATTAATTTTATTAAAGATGATAAGATACAATAAGAATCTGTTTGGGATAGTTGCAGCTGTTTAAAGAAAAAAATTTGAAGTTGCTAAAGAAGAAGCTTTTGTTCAAAAAGTTACAGTGTCTATTATAATTTTTTTTTTAAAATGTATGAACAGAGCTTTCTAGTGACTGCCGTGTTGACCTTACTTTTTGCTGAGGTCTAGTCTTTCTTTCTTAGAAGTCAAAGATATAGCCATAAGACTTTCTGATAGCCATTAGAAGTTCTGAACACCTCCTTGCTCTTCTTAGAGTTTCACATGTTTATTTCTAACCTCTTGCAGTTGGTAGGATGGAGTCAAGCATGAGGGAGCTCAAGAGGAGTCCTCATAGGATTGTCTGGCCTTAGGGTTAGCCCTGGGTGGTGTGGCCTTGGTCAGTCTTGCACACACACACTGAACCCTTCACTTTCACTCACAACCTAAAAGCCTTAACCAAGCATGCTTAGTCTGATATCCTACTCTTTTGGGAACTCATGTGGGTGGTCCCCCAAACCCTTAGCCTCTAGCTACGATGGCTAGGACCAACACATGTAGGATCCAAGATAGGGATTATCTTGGTCTCATGGCACCATAGAGGTAATTTTGTGGTTAGCATCCTTAATTGATCCCAATTTTGGCCTTTTGCCCCAAAATTTTCCACTAATTACCAAATTGCCCCTGAAACCTTAAATTTTTAAAAACAAATTCCAAAATTCTCAAATTCTCTTAAAAAATCATCCCAAATAATTTCAAACCACTCAAATTGCCCAAAACATCCAAAATTTTCAAAATTACCAAAATTATCAAAATTCCCCTCATGGCCCAAAAATTCTCAAAACCTCTCAAATCATTCCAAACATCCTTAAAACCAATCCTAGCCATCCATTGGTCCCAATTTGACCAAATTGATCAATTTTGACCCAAATCCCAATTTTACCCCTAAATGCCTAAAGTTTAGAAATCACCCACAATTTCCACCAATTGATTTCAAACTTCCCCAATTTCAAATCAAATCCAATTTCAGCATGTCTAAGGTCAATTGAAACCAAATTCTAGCATAATTGAATCCAATTTCAAGTCCAAATCTCAAGCCTAATTCATATGTCCCAAATTGACCCTCAGCCAAAATTCCACTAAATTGAACTCCCTAACCCATGTAATTTCACCAAATTCACCTCCTACACTCTTCATGACATTCTTCTAGACCAAATTGAACCCTCAATTCCTAGACACAAGCTCATACCTAGCCCAAATTCAATTCAAACCAAAATCCCTAAGTTTGTCCAAAAATCCAAATCTCACCAAATTGAACCCCATAGCCTCTCAATTTCCACCCAATTGACTTTACAAGGCCTTGTGACAATCTCCTACACCAAATTGGCCAATCAATTGAGCCAAATCCAAATTCTAGCCAAGCCTAAACCAAAGTTCAAGCTAAATCCAAGAGTTTGAACCCAAACCCTAAACCCACTTGGAGCCACTTGATTGACCCAAAGAACCACTCTAGATCCTCTTAGCCCACCCTAGAGGTGTCATGGACCAAGAGTCCCATGATTTGGAGGATTTCTTCCCATTTTTGGCCAAATGACCAAGCTTTCCCTCACTTGATTAAACCTCCATCCTAATCACAATTAAACTATCCTATGGCTCCCCTGACCTTACTAGCCACCTCCTCTAGCCTGGTCAGCCAACCTAGTGGCCAGAAAGCCCAAAATCAAAAAGCATCCCCCATGGACCAAATCTAAATTACACCCATCCAGTGTGTCAACCTCCCATTGGTGAATTACATCGTTCATCCCTCCACATAAGCGTCATCTCTGCCCCCTTGACTCGCCCTGGTGCTAGCCATGACTCCCTCTATAAATTGAACACCCTCACGACCAAAGGGAGAGTGTTTTCAGCTGCTTGGGGAGAGCCTTCCAAATTGCTCACAAAGCTTCCTCCATCCTTCTTAAGTTCAATCCTACCATTTTTAGCCACTTAAATCCACTGTTTAGGCTCAATTAAATCACCCAAATCTAGGGCTTTTTCTGTCACCCCACCAAACTCTCCCAAAGTTTAAATTAAACTACCCTTGAGCTTCTTCAGACCAAACGAGGAAGTTCCCCATCAAAACCCCTCTCTCCCGAGCTCCTTAACCCACTCTTAGACCAAAGTTGCACCACCTGTTTGTCGAACTCCTACTCGAACCGTATACCAGAGCAACATGAAACTTTGAAGAGGTTTGTTGGACCATAAGGAAGCCTCCGCAATCACCCAATCGAGGCATCACCTCTTGGGCAGATGCATATTTCAAATTCCCTAATTTTAGCCTCGGTTTCATTAATTGTAAAGTAGATTCGTATTTCATATGTATGTGAATGTATAGATAGGTTGGCCTCGACTAGATGAAACTATTGGAACAAACCCCATGTGATTTGGTTGAGTATCGAGCACGATCTTAGGGTTTAATTTGATGCAAGAAGGAGAATGCGGATGTAAATTTGAGCTATTATGGAAACGTGGTGCAGTAAATAGCAAAAAGAGTGTTCTTCGTGGTGAGCTTGTGGGCCTCATAAAAATCTCATGAGACAGGTGTTAACTCGACATTGGACAAATTTATGGATATAGTGAAAGATGAACTTAAGAAGGTTAAATGCAAACCAAGTGACCCAGAACCTGAGTCTTACACTCCACAACTATCGCAGACAATTGATGCAGAGATTCAACATGGTCTTTCTCAAATGGTAAATTCCATTTCGTATGAAATCTCAAGCACCACATCCATATGGCTAAACCCTTAAGTACATGCTTTGAAAAAAGAAAAATCACATTTCCTTCTTGCAAAGCATGTATTAAGGGTTTACCCGTATGAACAGGTGCTTGAGATTTCATTATGGGAAATGGAATTTACTATTCGAGAAAGACCATGTTGGATCTCTGCATCAATTGGCTACTTTAGTTGTGGAGTGTAAGACTCAGGTTCTGGGTCACTTGGATTGCATTTAACCTTCTTAAGCTCATCTTTCACAATATCCATAAATTTGTTCAATGTCGGGTTAACGCCTGCCTCATGAGATTTTTATGAGGACCACAAGCTCACCACGAAGAGCACTATTTTTGCTATTTACTGGACCACATTTCCATAATTTCTCAAATTTTCATCCACATTCTTCTTCTTGCAAAGCATGTATTAACGTCAGATCTCTTAGCTGTCGTAGATCTCAGTGATGGAGTGTATCAACAATTCAGTGTGTGTTGGTTCCGGTGTGACATGTTCCTGTTGCAGAAAGCAAGTAAAAATTAACGAAAATATTTTAAGTTAAAATAGTGCCACAATTTGAAATTGGCTAAACCCGACTCAGATAATCTGATACTGCATACATATTTGCCTCTAACTGCAGATTTGCTTCTTGGCTCATGGCCACCTTGTGATTCTTACCTTTATGCATTGGTGAAGGTTAGACAAATGTGTTGGTACATAGATTAATACATTAAAGATAAGTAAAAAAAAATCTAACATTTTCTCTCTTGTTTTTTTTTTCCAATATCCTTTCAACCTTGAATTAGGTACTCCTTTGGGCTGCATTTTTGGGGTGTCATTCAAATTCCATTCCCTATTTGGTGATTTTTTTTTTTTGTTTTCTTATTCAGTTGAGGTTTTTTCCCAAATAATGTTCCTAACACCTATAGATGTCGTTTTGAATTACTCCAACAAAAATTTTTTGGTGTGTTCATTTCCTTCTGCATGAACATTATTATAGGTTTCCTCTCTCAATCATTATAGTTCATGTCTCTTTAAACTCCTCTTCAGAATCACACTTAATCATGCATTTATAGAATAGGTTGTTGACACACTTGTAAGACACACCACAATACATCTTTGATGGAAATTTCTTATAGATATGTCACTGACATAATCTATGCCTTGTGCGTGATAGACAGTCATGAATGGCTCTTGTCATTGCTTGATCTTGATCTATAAAAATTATAATTGAATGCTTGTAAGCCATTATTCAAATGAATGCTTTAAATAACCACTTGAACGACTCAATTTTCTCGTAGGATACAAAACCAACTCAAAAAATAATGTTTTGTCAATGGTTGTTAACCCCTACAAAAAGAGCGCAATACAAATTATACTTATTCGACCAGTGGCTAGAATAAAAAATTATTGCATCCTCAAAATAGTCGTAATCAACCCTGTAGGACCCATCACTCGAAAAAATATTTTTCAGTCTACCGTCCTTATCAGTTTGGAAGTCCCACGCAAACATGTTATCCTCACTTTGCCTTTCTATGAACATTTGTAAAAGAGAATTGACATCACCTTGTTCAATTCTACTTCTCCTTTCTCTTTGAATAAAGTTATATGCATTTTGCTTCGTACATTCCAGGTTTTCTTTTCCCCCAACCTCCGAAGCAATGAAGTTAAATGTGTGCGGTGCTCTGATCCCTGATCCTGCCATTGATCTGAGCAAACTGCATTTAACTCGCCAATCATCCTGCTAGAATGCAAAAGATGCTTTTATGACTTTCTATAAATTTCTTTATTTTTCAATTACCTTCAAGATCGATGGAATATCGAACCATGGTTTGACAACCAGTCCTTGTGTTGGCTTTTTTGTACTTCACTCTATTCATTAATTGCGACTCCCTCTTGCGACCAACTTTTCCACAAATATAATCCATTGTCTTAATTTGCTTCAGTTAGGCCAATAACTACTATTGTCCTTGCAAACAGTGAATCCAACATGATGTGCGTAAGCGCAGTATTCTTCATAAGCTTCTTGTTGATTGTGGACAATAGTCTTTAGAAAATTGTCAGCAATTGGATCATTGTAAGCTTTTCCAAGCTCAGAGAACTACAAATAGGCATTATATCATACAAACGGTCATATATGCACATAACACCACACCATGAACACCTAAATATCAACATATTGATAACACTTTGACAACACAACATAATTACGCAAAGGTAATACCATCTTGGGAGTTTATTTAATTTTAATACCAGGCTTTTTTAGCCACTCTTTAGGAGTTATTGTTTGTTTAGGTGGTAGTCTATAATGAGTTTATTCTAGTGATATAATAAATTATTATCAAGTTATTTAACATTTATTCAAGATAAACCCTAAATAACCCACAAATAATCCATAAATAACCAACTAGTTAAGATTCTAAACCTATCATCAGTAATTTTGAGGCTTTTCTTTCTGAATAGTGGCTTATTCTCGGGTTATTTGGGGATTCTTCAACAACAACCTGAAAATAACCCCAAACTAATCCGGATACACCTCGAAAGATAAGAATTCTTTTCTCAGTTTTCAGTTTTTTATTAGGTTATTTTGGGTTTATAGATGTGTTATTCTGCTATAATTAGACAGTAGCCTAAAACTATTTTTGTTTATTTCAGCGTAATCCTGGGAATATATTGGGTTATTCTCAGATTTTTTAGTATGTCTTCAAAATAACCCAAAAATAATCTGGAAATAACCCAATAGTTAGGATTTCATTTATTATAATTTCAGGTTTAGGTTATTTTGCCTTAGTTAGACAATAATCAAAACCCATATACCAGACGATAATGAAAACTCAACATAATCCAGGAAGAAGCCAAAAAATAAGAAAAAATTGCAATTAGCGTGAAGTTAATTATATATAATCGGTCCATAACTTAACGTACACCATGACAAACGATAACATTTTGGGGAAGTAAGCTCACCTCCTTCCCAAAGGCATTGTCATTATTCTCGTAACCCATCATCACTATTTCTTCCTTGATAAATAAATCCATGTTCTTCGCAGCACCAGAGTTAACCCTATCACAACGTCGTGTATCAGTGACGAGAGAAAAAACTGTGGATCGAAGCTTCCCACAAAACCTATCAGAGCAGTAAGGATGAATGACGGTATGGACCAAAAGGCGGAATGATCCAGATTCGCAGAAGCCTGATAGGTTAAAAGGCGAGATACTCTGTTNTGATAATCTCCTACACCAAATTGGCCAATCAATTGAGCCAAATCCAAATTCTAGCCAAGCCTAAACCAAAGTCCAAGCCAAATTCAAGAGTTTGAACCCCAACCCTAAACCCACTTGGAGCCACTTGATGGACCCAAAGAACCACTCTAGAACCTCTTAGCCCACCCTAGAGGTGCCATGGACCAAGAGTCCCATGATTTGGGGGGATTCCTTCCCTTTTTTTGGCCAAATGACCTAAGCTTTCCCTCACTTGATTAAACCTCCATCCTAATCACAATTAAACTATCATTTGGCTCCCCTGGCCTTACTAGCCACCTCCTCTGGCGTGGTCGGTCGGCCTAGTGGCCAGAAAACCCAAAACCGAAAAGCCTCCCCCATGGACCAAATCTAAATTACACCCATCAGTGTGTAAACCTCCCATTGGTCACTTACATCGTTCATCCCTCCACATAAGCGTCATCTCTGCCCCCTTGACTCGTCGTGGTGCCAGTCATGGCTCCCTCTATAAATTGAACACCCCCGACGACCAAAGGGAGAGTGTTGTCAGTTGCTTGGGGAGAGCCTTCCAATTTGCTCATAGAGCTTCCTCCATCCTTCCTGAGTTCAATCCTACCGTTTTTAGCCACTGAAATCCACTGTCTGAGCTCAATTTAATCACCCAAATCTAGGGCTTTTTCTGTCACCCCNTCAAATTAATTTTAATTCGATAAATTTATATTTAAATATTTAATAGTTAATTAATGAATAAAAAGATTTTAGATTTAAATTATTTAATAAATTTTAAGTAATTCTTAATTTATATAAATAATAATTAATTAATATTAAAGTTTTCCTTCATAAGTAATTAGTTTAAAAATTATTAATTTATAGAATTAATTAATAACTAAATGTAAATGTCTTTTTTTATGCACTTTGATGGTTTGAATGGTTATATGAATTATTCATCCAATGACCAAAATGTCCCTCCGCTACAACTTATAAATAGATCTTTCTATTTAAGAGAGAGAATAAAGAGTCAAATTTCAAAGTTGTTCTGACTATATACCTGACGATAACTTTCAGTCATCTTAGTTGTTGACCACCGCCTACCGCTTACCGGAGATTGCCCCTGACCACCCCCCATTCGCTGTCATAAGTGAACATTATGGTGTAACGAAATACCACAAACAAGGTGTAACGAAATTCCTTGAACACAGTGTTATAAAGTATCTCAAATGTGTAGTGAAATACCCCAAACATAATGTAACGACTCACTATGAATACGGTGTAACTGTGTTTCATGAATCTGTTTTGTAACGACATACAATGAATATGGTGTAACTGTGAACCCTAAATAAGTTGTATTGATGCACTATAAATACAGTGTAACGTTGTAATCTAAACATAATGTAATGGTGCATTCTAAATATGGTAGAACAGTGTATTATGAATATAGTGTGACGTCATATCCTAAATATGGTGCAATAATACATCATGAATAAGGTGTAACTATCTACACTCAATACAATGCAATCATGTAACCTTAGTACGATGCAAAAATGAACCCACAAGTTGAGCAACATTAACCTGAAAGTTGGAAGACAGTAGCTTGGAAGTTGGGCAATAATAGCTTAAAAGTTAGACAATAAAAGTCTAGAAGTTGGGCCACAACAACTCAAAAGTGGGGCAATAATAGTCAATAAGTTGGCTGACAACATACTAGAAATTGTGCAAAAATAGCACACAAAATGAGCAAAATAGCTTATAAATTGGGCAAAAAAAAGCATAGCAGTTAGGCTACAACTGCTCAAAAGTAAGGCAACAACAGCCCCACTTTTGCATAATAGCAGCGCAGAAGGGACTCCAAGGTGGTGCAACACCAGCGTAGGAGGCATAGCAATAGGCCAAGAGATTTTGAAGGTTGTATTGCGCCAACACAGAAGGAACCACAACAATAGGTCAAGAAAATCTAGGGCGGTGAAACACCAATACAAAAAACAGATATGGCAGTAGGACGAGGGACTACGAAGCTTAATAAGGCACAACTGCAGGTCAGGGGACTTTAAGTTACACTTCTCACTGACGACGGGAACTGCGTCTTCTTCTCTTCCTTCTGGCTTTTTTTGTAGACTAAAAAACTTTTTTTTTTGCCAAAATCATTTACAAAAAAGCAAAAAAAATTGCTCCATACAATCAACGGGTGCCCAGGCACGCGCATTTGTGCGACCAAAATGCTATAATACACCAACATTAATTAATGTAAGTAAACATGTCTCACAATTCACACAATGATGTAACCAACATGCTAGGAAGCACTGAAATAACACACAAGTATATGTGTTGCAAAAGTAATGTACAGATCTAAGCCTGTCTAATGATCCCACGATGAACAAGTTAATTTTCCAAAGAAGTCAAAGTTCTTGCTTACTGATATGCATTGTTTAGTTTGAAATGTCTATTTTTTTTTTATTTTGAAGATTTCTAATTCTTGATTTTGAAAAATGTAAAACATATAATCTAGCTTTGATTTTAAACAAGTGACAGAAAGCCTATCTTGAATTAATCTCATGCAAATTAGAACTATCTATGAGTGAAATAGAACAAAAAGTTTTGACAACTAAGAACAATAACACTTCTTAGCCTTTTCTGAGGTCATTAGAAGCATATGGGCTTCATATTATGATTAAAGTTTATTTAACCATGCAAAAATCTCAGTGTTTACAACTTTTCATACATGATTAAACTACCCTAACAATAATATTCTTATTCTCCTAGGGTAGCGTAGGTTAATCTAATTGTTTCGCTACTCTACTCCTGTAGTGCTAGATCACAACCTATTTTAACGCCCTAAGTGACTAGTTTAACTAAAAACAAAAGATTAAATTATCAACTTATAATCAAATTAGCATTTAATCACATAATAAAAATTTATTCAATTTGCATTAAATCCAATTTAAGGAAAAAAAATTAGGATTTGCTCATTACAAATGAACACAACAAAAACTCCATTATAAATTTAATATTAAAATAATTTGAACACTCTCACTGACATTCTCCATTGAGATTATACAAAGTTACAAGAAAATTTATGGGCTTCCACCAACATTAAGTACAAACAATTGTACGTACACAATCACTATCACTCGGGAGAATTCACACACTCATACTCTTCTAAGATTCATGCTTTGAAGTGCGTTGACGGTTGTGATAGTTCCTTGACAACCCCCTTCAGTCTTTTTTTATTCTCCTCAATGTCACTTTAAGGGTAAAACTTTAAAAAAAATGATGGAGCCCCTTCTGACTTCGAAAAAGACCTCCTTTGTAGCCACTAGATTACCTCGAAGATGCGACTTGATCCAAAATCACACCAAATCCCATCAAAGTTGGAATTACTCTCTGAAGCATTGTTCACATTATTTTGTGTATTACAGATCACGAAGTAGGCGTAAGATTCCCTAAAGTGGCATAATGGTTCTCTGCTCTTTACATGTGTCATGTGTGGGAGGCAACATGAACGAAATACCCACACTAATAAGATTGCGCACTTGCGCCACAATGGTGTAGCCCAAGTGACAAAAGTAAACCAAAATGGGTTAACACTCTGGTTCCTCTAATGTGGAGTCAAGGTGTTATGCTCCTTGTCTGGAGATGTGATTAAATGGTGGAGAAGACTTGGTTGCCATATAGTGGCGCCAAGGTACTGAACTCACGACATTCCAAGGGTATGCATAAGTAACTTTAGAATGAAATTGGCATGTTTCTTTGTATCATTAATGCATTATCAATCTCTCATTAGTACATGTAACTTGCAATTACGAATAAAAAATGGGTAAAAGCACAAATTGGGTACAAATAATAATAATAGTAATAATATAAGAAAATATCAATAAATATGTCACACGCTTTAAACATAGCAAACTCCTTTAGACTTCCACATTACTTGCTATGAAATAAGTTCAAATCTCATGTTATAATTTATTTAAGTTTGTGCAAAGTTAGGCTAGAATTTTAGTATTTTTTTGATAATTTAGTAAATATTTAGATCAAAATGCTTTGGTAGAATTCTCATAGCAACCCGTTAACATTCTAATTTAACTCACATTAATATGAGATCTATACAATTCTTCTTAAATTACTTATGTGAGGTATGAATTTCATGAAATTAATACTTTGCACATGATCTTTGGTTAGTAAATAATTAAATATGTATAATTTGTATCATGTAATCACATATAAAGTATTTGATATGACTAATGAAAAAAGATAAAACATCTAACATCCAAATGTAAAGCCAAAAGTCATATATACAAGACATATAGATAAAAATTAGTTATAATATAATCCTTATAAAATCAGTAATTAAAAATTTTCGCCACCCTAAAAAAAATTAGATGCATGAATATAGCAAATTATGAGAAACTTAAAAAGATACGCATGTATGTTAAAAAAAACGCAAAAAGCTTGGTTATTTTGAGTTGAAAATTTACATAGAGAGAAAAACAATGCATGTAATACACCTAAAGATTATTGTTTTCTTCCTTACCCTGCTNTCATATATACAAGACATATAGATAAAAATTAGTTATAATATAATCCTTATAAAATCAGTAATTAAAAATTTTTGCCACCCTAAAAAAAATTAGATGCATGAATATAACAAATTATGAGAAACTTAAAAAGATATGCATGTATGTTAAAAAAACGCAAAAAGCTTGGCCATTTTGAGTTGAAAGTCTACATGGAGAGAAAAACAATGCATGTAATACAACTAAAGATTATTGTTTTCTTCCTTACCCTGCTTGCTTTCCTTTGTAAGCTTTCATCCCCCATGTTAGTGTCTTAGTTATTATTTTCTTTTTTTTGACATGCTTATATTTGTCGTTTTCTTACAGATTATTTGCAGCATCACTACTACACTACTGATTGGATCTTGCTAGAGTTTTGAATTCCTTTAAAAATTGTCATATCTATCGATGCGTGTATGGATGGATGTGAACATTGAAATTAATTATAGGATAAAAGAATGAATACCAACTTTTGATTATAAAAATCAAATGATTATTGTACACCCGATATGAATCTCAAAGTAGTTAATGGGCTAGATTAAATTCTTGCATATGATAGACTTGTACTATATAGGCCATAATTTTGTTCAAAATTTGATCTCAAACAATCAATTTAAATTTATTAACTTGGCTAATAGTATAAGCAATAATCTATCAATATGTTTTTAGGGAGTGAAGTTATTGCATGCAATAATAATTTTATGATTCATTAAGAATCTTACGAATGGCTAAAAAAATGAGCATTTGTTTTAAATTATAAGATAACAGAGTTTTGTGACTTCTATCATGTACTCTTTATTCAAGTACCCGCATTACCCATTTTGGAGCCTAAGATGACTTCCAAGTCCAACAAAAATCTGGCATACTTATCAATAATCAAATATTTGTTCTTATAAAAAAAGTAAAAATGAAGTAATAACATCCATGCAATAAGTCAAAAAATTGATATTAAGTGGTGCACAATTCTCAAAGTATGATTTTAGAGTCATTATAGAAGAATGGTAAGTCAAAGCATAAATTTGACATCTGAGATATTTAATTTAGAGACTTTAATAATAAATTTTGTGATATTTTTTAAATTAATTATCACTAGAGAGAGAGAGAGAGAGATAGAGAGAGAGAAAGAGATGGTTTCACTACTCTTATATCATTGCCATCTTGATGATTTAGCATGTTAGGGTGGTGGATCATGTTGATATTGAATTCAACATGGTCTCTAAACAAATGTGTCCCACTATGCAAAGAATTTCTCACAAAGTGATGACTTGATTGAAGAATTGAGACAATAATCTGTTGAATTTTAGTGATTTTAATCTTATTTATAATTGAAATTCCCTTTAAACCTAATGGCACTAACACAGTCGATAAATGTGTACAAACCCACTCCAACAATTTCCTTAATTTATTATAGTTTGTTGTTCAAATGATAGTTTGACACCAACCCAAGTATTGAATCTCTACTTTAACCTCCACCCCATCTTTAACAAGGAGCACTCTACTGCTTCCCCATCTTTATTCTTGAAGAGCCTTAATAATTAAAATGACTTGCTTTTCTCAAAAGGTTATAAAGCAATATGTTAGATCATGGAGCATCTCGGCATTGGTGTTGTTATAATTTTTGTCACCCACTATTTTTCTCTTTATGAGTAACTCTTTTTATACATGGGTCCATTTTCAAAACTCCCATAGTTGACATCACCATGTAATTCAAGTCCCTAACATCTTATTTCTTCTAAGTTAATAATGGTATCTTTTTTATCAATCATCTTTAGTGGCTATCCAATTTTATTCTTATCTTCTCTTGATCCTACTTTAGTGGTCCTTCTATTTTTCAATCTTCCTATTTTGTCAAAATATCTATTGTTAGATTGGAGCCATTCTAATGTTTGTTCTTATGGTGTCTTATGTTTTGTTAATACACACTATTTAGTTGTAGCTTATTAGCAATTTCACTTTATACATTCACCAAATGTATGTACTTATCCTCATTGCGGACCTAATGTTATCCTACTCCAACATCTTCAAATTTTACTCTTTTATTTTAGAAGAAATCTTAATATTTTGGTAAATTTACATACATAACACACAATTCTTTTATATTTACATATCAAACACCACAAATTTGATAGTAAATATGAAAGTTATGGAACTATATATGTAAATACATAAGAATTGTGTGGTATACATATAGATGCCTCGATTCATTTATATCAGGCAATTGGTTACTTTCTTTCTCACAACCCGATGTTGATAGTAAGCCCTTTCTAGTCATTCTGACAAATCATTCGATAATGTCACACTAGTGAAACGAAACAAAAAATAAAAGCCATTGTTAATTTCTCTTATTATTAACACTTGAGTAAATGATCTTTATTATAGTAAATAAATAATTCGTTGAAGGATTGTTAATCTGTGTGGTGTATTTTTTACAGTGAGTAACAGAAGTGAAGTTGTGTTGAGCGAGTCAAGGTGAATGATTTCTTTTATGGGATAAAGCGAAGAAGAAGCTTGAATAGAGAGTGAATATGAGTGGTGTATCTTTGTACTATTCTCCATTCGTAGTAAAAATTTTTGGTGCGGGGCAGCTCCTTGTTTTTTTACTTGTTCTCAGGTCATTCCTTGTTAATTCTCGGTGTGATTTTTTTAGATTTCCTTATTGTGCACTTTTGTTTGAATTTTGTTGTGGATCTTTTGAATAAGTGTGTTTGCATGGGTGATTTGTGGAATTTATTAGGTGGAATTGCAATGACTCAGGGTAATATTGAAGACACACTTTACCTAATCAATGAGATGGTAGAATCCATTGATATAAATGGAATCAAGGTTGATACAGGTCCATGACACTGCAAACTTGGCCATATGAGGGACAAATGTATAAAATTCTTACTTTCAAATAAAAAGCTTCAAGGATTAAAAGTTTTCGATTTATATTTTTGTGAAGATTGCATATATGACAAACAATCAAAATTTTCTTTCTCAAAAATGTTTGGTAAGGTAATGCTAGAGTTAGCGCAAATTGATGTATGGGGACCTACTCTAGTTCAATTTAATGAGGGTTCCCTCTATTTTGTCACTTTCATAGATGATCACTACAAAAAGGTATGTGTTTACTTATTAAAGTATAAATTTGATGTATTTAAGATGTTTAAGAAGGGAAAAGCTATGGTCAAAAATGACTTGCTTGAAAATGAGTTGACTTAGATCAAATATGGGGGTGAGTATCGTGATAAGATGTTCAGAAATTACTATGATTTAGAAGGAATGATGCATGAGTTCACTATTCAAAAGAAATCACAATAGAATAGTGTGACTGAGCACATGAATATTAACCATCATGGTGTGTGCCAAAAGTATAAGGTTGCATGCAAGTTTGCCAAAGTAATTATGGGCAGAACAACAAACATTATCAATTTATCCGATCAATTGTGACCCATTATTTATTTGAAGAAAGCCTTACTTGAGAAGCTTGGGGTGGCAAAGTGACAAATCTATCGCATATGAAGGTATTGAGTTGTTCTATATATGTTCTTACTGATGCAGGGTCCAAGAGTAAACGTGATTCAAAATCTATTAAGTACACTTTCATTAAGTATGTGGGACTATCAGAATCAAAAGATCCTCAGGAACAGAGATATTACTTTCAATGAAATGAAGATATATAAGGAAATAGTGAAACTTAGGCTCGCCTATTAATTACTTCTAAAGAGTCCAAAAATATTGAGATAAAAAACACCAATGATTAGGAGGATAAAGATAAAATAATTTCTTAATCAGATGGAGTACAAGAAGTTCATTAATCACATGCTACTAAGGTTTGAAGGTCCAACAGAGTGACATGAATGCTGCAGTGGTATTATTTTTCTTTATACTATTTGTTGCTAATAGATAGTGATAAACTAGTGTGTTATGAAGAGGATACCCATGTCGAAGATTCTACGAATTGGGAGCTTGTCATGGATGATGAGATGCGACACTAAGGTCAAATCAGACATGAAATTTGATGGTATTGCCATATGATAAAAGAGCATTACACAATAAGTAAGTTTATAGACTGAAAATGGAGTTGGATGGTAACAAATTCTACTAAGCAAGACTTAAGGTGAGATTGTTTCCGCTGTGACTGTACGAAATTTCAGTTCCAAAGCATTTTCTTGAAGATTTGCTGTTTAGAAGCTGGTATTTCAGAAACAGTTGGTCTGTTTTAAAAACACATTTTTGAAAGTGTTGCATGTGGACTAATGAATGCAATACCCTATAGTATAAATTATATTGATAACATGGCATTTTCATTATACATAATTCTCCTTTTTTTAGTTGTGGTACCCAAATAAGAAAAAATACAAAAGAGAAGTCCATAAATTAATTTATTAAAGTGAAAGATGGATATTTAAAAATCATTTTAATTATGAAAATTGACATATATTTGGAATAAATCCAATAATAATTACTCTGAAGTTATTTTCACTCCCAACACCTTTAACATGAAAATATTTAAGATGAACATTAACCCAAATTTTCCCCTCAAAATAACCATAGAAACATGACTTTAACATAAGCTACATCACAACCAAACATAAGAGTTTGCTTACCAATAAATCCCATAGCAATACAATTTGTCTTCCAAAATAGAACATCATCAAAACAAATCTAACACTAACAACAATAATAACAATGCTATGTTCACAAAGTCAAGCAAGAGCAAGGTCTTCCCAAGAAATTTCAAGACTTCGAGCTTCTTTTTCACCATATCATCATATGCATTTCTATCTTCATCACCTCGCTCCAACTACAATGAGAAATTGTTGAGCCAAGGAAAAAAAAACAAAGTACAATATTCTTGAGATTTATGATTAGATTATATTTATAAATCAACGTAAGAATTTGGCATACATACCTCAAAATTCTCGAGTAATATTCTACATATTGAACACTTAAAGATTCATATGTTCATGCACAACAATCAAGTATTTAAGATCTCATAAAAAAAAACAAACATCGGTATGTTTTTACACATATGAATGCCTCCATCCTTCGCAACTGGAAAACATATATGGTTCTATCAAACTGAAACAATGGTGAATGGTTTCATATTTTACCCACGAAGGGTAGAGTTCCATGTATGATTGCCTCTACCCTTCCATTCCTACATGGACGTGCATAGATAAATACATGGATGAGTTGAATTGATGCTAAGCCATTTGCATTATTCAAGAAACCCATTTTTCCTATAATGATCATAAATTGCCTTGTTTTAGCTAGCATTCACATTCATAAAAAATTTTCAAGTGGAGCTACATGTAATCAATAAAATGTTTTGTTAACTTCTAATATGATAATACATAAACAACATCCAAAATAAAGTAAATACTTTAATTCCAGTGTGCCAAATTAGGTAGCAATGATATATGAATGCAATTGAACAATCACAAAACTTCTAATATGACAATACATAAACATCCAAAATAAAGTAAATATTTTGATAGCAATTTGCGACATTAGGTCGCTATGATATATGAATGCAATTAAAAAAACACATATGACGGAAAGATTAGGTATGAAAAGAATCTTGCAAAAAGTAGAATATTAGGATGAACAAGCATGAAACATGAAAAAGAAGCTTAGAATAATTTTTTTTTTTTTTTGGTAAACAACCTTCCTTTCACTCATAGTATTTATCATCTTGATTTGAATTTTAATGAGTACTCTACCCTAAACAAAATAATAATACTAATTTAACTTCTTTCCCCTCTAAAGAAGCTTAAGAAATTAATGCTCTAACAAACTTCTCAAACTCTTTTTCAAAAAAAAAAAAAACTTCATCATGCATAACAATAAATTCCAAACAAACAATAAAAATATGTTGAGAAAGCCATACAATAGTGAAAAATCACAAATTGTAAGTGATAGCTAAATCAATATTAATTTATAACATTTAGGAAAATGAAGAAATTTAACAAATTTGACCATGTTAATGAGAATTTCATAATTTCTATGCTATTTTAACTGACATGATACTTAAAAATCGTGCCAAGAATCAATATTTGTGCCCTGCATTTATAGCAGAGTTAAAAATCCATCCTGATACTGCTTAGAAATCAGGCACTGATAGTATGCGAGTCTTCACAGATAAATGAGAGAAATATAGGGAAGTTACATATGATCCATCACAAATGAAGGTGGTAAAAAGAAGATGTTACAAATTGCTTTGAAAATTTATTTATACCTCTGGTAAATAGGGGAAGATTGGCGGTAGAGAATGGCGAGGCCGGCGGTTGTTGCTTCGATAATAAAGAATGGCTAGGCAGGCTGCTCAGCGACAGATAATGACAATCCTTTGGTGCTCTTGCATAACTCGAATGCGAAGACTATATCAGAGGCAGAGGCAGAGGCAGAGGCAGATGCCGAGGTTGGTTGCTGCTACTTCAATGGAAAAATTATTTCATATGGAGTGCGGATGCAGCTCTGCTTGCAAACTCCAGTAATATGATGTCACTTATGCTACATTGGGCCCACCTAATAAACACCACGCACTAAACCACTCCAATAACCTCCATAGTTCAACTTCAATAACCCCCGCAGAACAATCCCAATAAGTCCCCAATAGCACTGCAATAACCCTTCAATAACACCACACAAAGAACCAATTCAATACATCGCGGTCCCGCTTCAATAATTCCCACAAAATAATTGCAATAATCGCTTCAATAACGCCGTAATAACCCCCCAATAGCACCACGCGATGAACCACCACGATAACCCCTCAATAACACCGTAAACCAGCTTTAATAACCCCCCCAATAATGCTGAAACCTAATCGTTAGAATTGGATGATGACGAAGTTGTGATTTGTATCAAGGAATTGATGGCTAAGAAAATTACTAAATGGACCAGATTAGATGAAGACAATGACAATGATGTTATTCGTATCAGGTAAGTGATGGCTAAGAGATTTTCTAAATGGAGGAAATAGCATGAAATTCATATGCAAGTAGTGATGTCTTGGACTTCTTAAGTATAATGTGACTGGCGTCTGATTTCGTTGGAAGAACAAGGGTAACATTATATTCCTTTTTTATCATTTTATTAAATATGAAGTGTTATTTAAGGGTTATTGCGGCGTTATTCGGAAATTATTGGAGTTATTCTACGTGGGTTATTGAAGTGGAACCACAAAGATTATTGGAGTTGTTCACCGCGCGGTGTTATTAAGAGTTATTGTAGTATTATTGAAGCAGTTATTGGAATTGTTCTATGGGGGTTATTGAAGCAGGACCACAGTGTTATTCGATCAGTTCTTCGTGTGGTGTTATTGAAGGATACTTGCAGTGTTATTGGGAACTTATTGAGTTATTCTGCAATGGTTGTTGAAGTGGAACCGCATAAGTTATTGGAGCGGTTCACCGCTCGATGTTTATGAGGTGGGTCCGCTATAGAACATGTGGTAGCATATTACTGGAGTTCGAATGAAGAGATGCTTCGCACTCCGTATGGAAAAATTTTTCACTTCAGCAAAGGAGAAGGTGAGTTAAGCTCACGACGCTTTTGTGAAACTGAGAGACGCAGGGTTAGGCCCCCTGTCGCGAATAAAAGAAAAAACCCTCGTGGTTTGGAATGCAGCGCATGAAAGCACGAGTCAAACATCCAAAAACACACTTTCGCTTCAAAAATAAGTTTGAAATGCCAAAACAAACACATATTTATTGTGAAGTGGTTTTAACAGAAAAAAAGAGTGGACTATATTGAGATCTTTTCTCTTATAGTGAAAATTACAACTATCCAAGTTGTGCTAATCTTAGTAGTAGAGGAAGATCAACATTTGAAGTAATTTATATAAAGACAATCTTTTTACATCGAGATAAGACAAAGGAACTATATATGGTGCAATCACAAACTTATGAGATTCCAAAGAAAGAAGATTTAGTTTGCAGGTTGAAGAAAAACTTATAGAGCTTAAAACATGCCCCATGATGGTAGTACAAAATGATTGATAGGTTTATGTCAGACAATAAGCACAAAAAATGCTAGGTAGACCATTATTATTTCATCAAAAACTTTTGGTGATTGTTATATCTTACTTTTTTTTAATGTGGATGATATGCTTATTGCAAGGGTAAATATGAAAAATCATAGACTTAAAGAAGCAATTATTAAAAAAATTTGAGCCAAGAAGATCCTCAGGATGAGAATCACTATGGATATATGTGCAAGTACAATAAAGTTGTCTTAGGCAGTATGTTGAGAATGTCCTGTAAAGGTACAACAAGAGTAGTCAGCAGATACATGAATAATCCAAGAAATCATCATTGGGAAGCGGTGAAATTGATTCTCAGATATTTGAGGGAAACAATCAATGAGCCATTTGCTTTGGATGTGTAGGGATTAGTCTATAGGGACTTATAAATTCAAGTATGATAGGAGAATTAGATGATAGAAGAAGTACAATTTTCAGACTATAGAAGGTTATTATATTTTCAATTGCAAAAGCTAAATACATTGTTATCACCAAGACTAGCAAGGAGATGATTTGGTTGTAGAGCTATATGATAGAACTTGATAAGGAACAAGGGATTGAAAAGTTCCATAGTGATAATATGAATGATATTCATCTGACTAAGATTGTCGTTTATCATGGTAGGAGAAAACATATTCAACTGAGGTATTACTTTCTTTATTTTTCTAGAGACACGATGCTCAAAATCATATAGATATGATGATTAAGGTGGTGACAACTGAGAAATTGAAGTTTTGCTTTACTTAGCAGGAGTCCAGGAAGGTTGAGATTGGAGGGGGTCACACTACAATACAAGGCTATGAAAATGGTCCAAAAACATATGCAAATCTAAAAGAGAGGAATTAGATATAATCAGTCTCCAAGTGGGAGATTGTAAGATTTGTGCAGTCTGATTGCACGTCGTCACCAAGCAGCTGCCGCTAATAAAAGGCACATCCTCGCCTGGGTCTAAATGAGGCGACACCCTACACCATATGGGAGTGCTCAGGCTCCAAACTTCCTTCAACAAACATAGAATTGAAAGTTCAGCGCCAATTTACGGCATTGCAGTACCACAATTTATGTCATTTACGAGTTTAGGAACAGAGCACTCGAAATTCCAGCACCCAATTTGGTTACTATAAGCAGAGCAAGCTGAAAGGCAACATTCATGAACAACGCTACGATGTTAGGAGAGATTTGTACGTAGTTGGGATTGAAGCCCTAATTTCACGAAGAATTTTGAACTCTCTTTTTGGTGTATTTTGCGACGATGGGTAAACGGAACAAAATTATATGGAGCAATNTTACAGATTATTTGCAGCATCACTACTACACTACTGATTGGATCTTGCTAGAGTTTTGAATTCCTTTAAAAACTGTCATATCTATCGATGTGTGTATGGATGGATGTGAACATTGAAATCAATTATAGGATAAAAGAATGAATACCAACTTTTGATTTTAAAAATCAAATGATTATTGTACATCCGATATGAATCTCAAAGTAGTTAATGGGCTAGATTAAATTCTTGCATATGATAAACTTGTATTGTATAGGCCATAATTTTGTTCAAAATTTGATGTCAAACAATCAATTTAAATTTATTAACTTGGCTAATAGTATAAATAATAATCTATCAATATATTTTTTGGGAGTGAGGTTATTGCATGCAATAATAATTTTATGATTCATTAAGAATCTTACGAATGGCTAAAAAAATGAACATTTTTTTTTAAATTATAAAATAACAGAGTTTTGTGACTTCTATCATGTACTCCTTATTCAAGTACCCACATTACCCATTTTGGGGCCTAAGATGACTTCCAAGTCCAACAAAAATCTGGCATACTTATCAATAATCAAATATTCGTTCTTATAAAAAAAGTAAAAATGAAGCAATAACATCCATGCAATAAGTCAAAAAATTGATATTAAGTGGTGCACAATTCTCAAAGTATGATTTTAGAGTCATTATAGAAGAATGGTAAGTCAAAGCATAAATTTGACATCTGAGATATTTAATTTAGAGACTTTAATAATAAATTTTGTGATATTTTTTAAATTAATTATCACTAGAGAGAGAGAGAGAGATGGTTTCGCTACTCTTATATCATTGCCATCTTGATGATTTAGTAGGTTAGAGTGGTGGATCATGTTGATATTGAATTCAACATGGTATCTAAACAAATGTGTCCCACTATGCAAAGAATTTCTCACAAACTGATGACTTGAATGAAGAATTGAGACAATAATCGGTTGAATTTTAGTGATTTTAATCTTATTTATAATTTAAATTCCCTTTAAATCTAATGGCACTAACACAGTCGATAAATGTATACAAACCCACTCCAACAATTTCCTTAATTTATTATAGTTTGTTGTTCAAATGATTGTTTGACACCAACCCAAGTATTGAATCTCTACTTTAACCTCCACCCCATCTTTAACAAGGAGCACTCTACTGCTTCCCCATCTTTATTCCTGAAGAGCCTTAATAATTAAAATGACTCGCTTTTCTCGGAAGGTTATAAAGCAATATGTTATATCATAGAGCATCTCGGCATTGGTGTTGTTATAATTTTTGTCACCCACTATTTTTCTCTTTATGAGTAACTCTTTTTATACATGGATCCATTTTCAAAACTCCCATAGTTGACATCACCATGTAATTCAAGTCCCTAACATCTTATTCCTTCTAAGTTAATAATGGTATCTTTTTTATCAATCATCTTTAGTGGCTATCCAATTTTATCCTTATCTCGTCTTGATCCTACTTTAGTGGTCCTTCTATTTTTCAATCTTCCTATTTTAACAAAATATCTATTGTTAGATTGGAGCCATTCTAATGTTTGTTCTTATGGTGTCTTATATTTTGTTAATACACACTATTTAGTTGTAGCTTATTAGCAATTTCACTTTATACATTCACCAAATGTATGTACTTATCCTCATTGGGGACATAATGTTATCCCACTCCAACATCTTCAAATTTTACTCTTTTATTTTACAAGAAATCATAATATTTTGGTAAATTTACATACATAACACACAATTCTTTTATATTTACTTATCAAACACCACAAATTTGATAGTAAATATGAAATTTTTGGAACTATATATGTAAATACATAAGAATTGTGTGGTATACATATAGATTTCTCGATTCATTTATATCAGGCAATTGGTTACTTTCTTTCTCACAACCTGATGTTGATAGTAAGCCTTTCTAGTCATTCTGACAAATTGTTCGATAATGTCACACTAGTGAAACGAAAAAAAATAAAAGCTATTTTTAATTTCTCTTATTATTAACACTTGAGTAAATGATCTTTATTATAGTAAATAAATAATTCGTTGAAGGATTATTAATCTGTGTGGTGTATTTTTTACAGTGAGTAACAGAAATGAAGTTGTGTTGAGCGAGTCGAGGTGAATGATTTCTTTTATGGGATCAAGAGAAGAAGGAGCTTGAATTACTATAGATTTGAGTGGCGTAGAGAGTGAATATGAGTGGTGTATCTTTGTACTATTCTCCATTTGTAGTAAAAAATTTTGTCGCAGGGCAGCTCCTTGTTTTTTTGCTTGTTCTCAGGTCATTCCTTGTTAAATCTCGGTGTGATTTTTCTAGATTTCCTTATTGTGCACTTTTGTTTGAAGTTTGTTGTGGATCTTTTGAATAAGTGTGTTTGCATAGGTGATTTGTGGAATTTATCAGGTGGAATTGCAATGACTCAGGGTAATATTGAATTGTGATGGTAGAATCCATTGATATAAATGGAACCAAGGTTGATGCAGGTCCATGACACTGCAAACTTGGACATTAGAGGGACAAATGTATAAAATTCTTACTTTCAAATAAAAAGCTTCAAGGATTGAAAGTTTTTTATTTATATTTTTGTGAAGATTGCATATATGACAAACAATCAAAATTTTCTTCTCAAAAATGTTTGGTAAGGTAAAAAAGCTAGAGTTAGCGCAAATTGATGTATGGGGCCCTACTCTAATTCAATCTAATGAGGGTTCCCTCTATTTTCTCACTTTCATAGATGATCACAACAGAAAGGTATGTGTTTACTTATTAAAGTATAAATTTGATGTATTTAAGATGTTTAAGAAGGGAAAAACTATGGTCGAAATTGACATGCTTGAAAATGAATTGACTTAGATCAAATATGGGGGTGAGTATCGTGATAAGATGTTTAGAAATTACTATGATTTAGAAGGAATGATGCATGAGTTCACTATTCAAAAGAAATCACAATAGAATAGTGTGACTGAGCACATGAATATAACCATCATGGTGTGTGCCAAAAGTATAAGACTGCATGCAAGTTTGTCAAAATAATTATGGGCAGAACAGCGAACATTATCAGTTTATCCGATCAATTGTGGCCCATCATTTATTTGAAGAAAGCCTTACTTGAGAAGCTTGGGGTGACAAAGTGACAAATCTATCACATATGAAGGTATTGAGTTGTTCTATATATGTTCTTACTGATGCAAGGTCTTCCAGAATCAAAAGATCTATTAAGTGCACTTTCATTAAGTATGTGGGACCATCAGAATCAAAAGATCCTCAGGAATAGAGATATTACTTTCAATGAAATGAAGATGTATAAGGAAAGAGTGAAACTTAGGCTCGCCCATTAATTACTTCTAAAGAGTCCCAAAATATTGAGATAGAAAACACCAATGATTAGGAGGATAAAGAAAAAATAATTTCTTAATCAGATGGAGTACAAGAAGTTCATTAATCACATGCTGCTAAGGTTTGAAGGTCCAATAGAGTGACATGAATGCTACAGTGGTATTATTTTTCTTTATACTATTTGTTGCTAATAGATAGTGATAAACAAGTGTGTTATGAAGAGGATACCCATGTCAAAGATTCTAAGAATTGGGAGCTTGTCATGGATGATGAGATGCGGTCACTAAGGTCAAATCAGACATGAAATTTGATGGTATTACCGTATGATAAAAGAGCATTACACAATAAGTGAGTCTACAGACTGAAAGTGGAGTTAGATGGTAGCAAATTCTACTGAGCAAGACTTCAGGTGTGATTGTTTCCACTGTGACCATGCGAAATTTCAGTTCCAAAGCATTTTGTTGAAGATTTGTTGTTTAGAAGCTGGTATTTCATAAACAGTCTGTTTTAAAAACACATTTTTGAAAGTGTTGCATGTGGACTAATGAATGTAATACCCTATAGTATAAATTATATTGATAACATAGGCATTTTCATTATACATAATTCTCCTTTTTTTTTAACTGTGATACCCAAATAAGCAAAAATGCAAAAGACAAGTTTATAAATTAATTTATTAAAGTGAAGGATGGATATTAAAAAATCATTTTAATCATGAAAATTGACATATATTTGGAATACATCCAATAATAATTACTCTGAAGTTATTTTCACTCCCAACACCTTTAACATGAAAATATTTAAGATGAACATTAACCCAAATTTTCCCCTCAAAATAACCATAGAAACATGACTTTAACATAAGCTACATCACAACCAAACATAAGAGTTTCCTTACCAATAAATCCCATAGCAATACAATTTGTCTTCCAAAATAGAACATTAGCAAAACAAATTTAACGCTAACAACAATAATAACAATGCTATGTTCACAAAGTCAAGCAAGAGCAAGGTCTTCCCAAGAAATTTCAAGACTTCGAGATTCTTTTTCACCATATCATCATATGCATTTCTATCTTCATCACCTCGCTCCAACTACAACGAGAAATTGTTGAGCCAAGAAACAAAAAACAAAGTACAATATTCTTGAGATTTATAATTAGATTATATTTATAAATCAACGTAAGTAAGAATTTAGCATACATACCTCAAAATTCTCGAGTAATATTCTATATATTGAACACTTAAAGATTAATATGTTCATGCACAACAATCAAGTATTTAAGATCTCATAAAAAAAAACAAACATCAGTATGTTTTTACATTTATGAATGTCTCCATCCTTCGCAACTGAAAAACATATATGGTTCTATCAAACTGAAATAATAGTGAATGGTTTCATATTTTACCCACGAAGGGTAGAGTTCCATGTATGATTGCCTCTACCCTTACATTCCTACATGGACATGCATAGATAAATACATGAATGAGTTGAATTGATACTAATCCATTTGCATTATTCAAGAAACCCATTTTTCCTATAATGATCATAAATTGCCTTGTTTTAGCTAGCATTCACATTCATAAAAAATTTTCAAGTAGAGCTACATGTAATCAATAAAATGTTTTGTTAACTTCTAATATGACAATACATAAACAACATCCAAAATAAAGTAAATACTTTGATTCCAGGGTGCCAAATTAGGTAGCTATGATATATGAATGCAATTGAACAATCACAAAACTTCTAACATGATAATACATAAACATCCAAAATAAAGTAAATATTTTGATAGCAATTTGCCACATTAAGTAGCTATGATATATGAATGCAATTGAAAAAACACATATGACGGAAAGATTAGGTATGAAAAGAATCTTGCAAAAAATAGAATATTAGGATGAACAAGCCTGAAACATGAAAAAGAAGCTTAGAATATTTTTTTTTTTGGTACACAGCCTACCTTTCACACATAGTATTTATCATATTGATCTGAGTTTTAATGAGTACTCTACCTTAAACAAAATAATAATACTAATTTAACTTCTTTCCCCTGTAAAGAAGCATAAGAAATTAATGCTCTAACAAACTTCTCAAACTCTTCTTCAAAAAAAAAAAACTTCATCATGCATAACAATAAATTCCAAACAAACAATAAAAATCTGCTGAAAAAGCCATACAATAGCGAAAAATCACAAATTGGAAGTGATAGCTAAATCAATATTAACTTGTAACATTCAGGCAAATGAAGGAATTTAACAAATTTGACCATGTTAATGAGAATTTCATAATTTCTATGCTACTTTAACTGACATGATACTTAAAAAATTGTGCCAAGAATCAATATTTGAGCCCTGCATTTATAGCAGAGTTAAAAATCCATCCTGATACTGCTTAGAAATCAGGCACTGATAGTATGCGAGTCTTCATAGATAGAAATACAGGGAAGTTACATATGATCCATCACAAATGAAGGTGGTAAAAAGAAGAGGATACAAATTGATTTGAAAATATGTTTATACCTCTGGTAAACAGAGGAAGATCGGCGACAGAGAATGGCGAGGCCGGAGGTTGTTGCTTCGATAATAAAGAATGGCGAGGCGGGCTGCTCGGCGACAGAGAATGACAATCCTACGGTGCTCTTGCATAACTCAAATGCGAAGACCAGATCAGAGGCAGAGACAGAGACAGAGGCAGATGCCGAGGTCGGTTGTTGCTGCTTCAGTGGAAAAATTTTTCCATATGGAGTGCGGATGGAGCTCTGTGTGCGGACTCCAATAATATACTGCCACTTATGCTACACCGGGCCCACCTCATTAACACCGCACACTGAACCGCTCCAATAACCTCCACTGTTCAACTTCAATAACCCCCGCAGAATAATTCCAATAAGTCCTCAATATCACCGCAATAATCCTTCAATAACACCGAGCGAAGAACCGATTCAATACGCCGCGGTCCCGCTTCAATAACTCCCACAGAATAATTACAACAACCACTTCAATAATGCCATAATAACCACCCAATAGCACCACGAGATGAACCGCCTCAATAACCTCTCAATAACCCCGTAAACCAGCTTTAATAATCCCCCAATAATGCTGAAACCTAATCGTTAGAATTGGATGATGATGAAGTTGTGATTTGTATCAAGGAATTGATGGCTAAGAAAATTACTAAATGAAGCAGATTAGATGACAACAATGACAATGATGTGATTTATATCAAGTAAGTGATGGCTAAGAGATTTGTTAAATGGTGGAAACAACATGAAATTCATATGTAAGTAGTGATGTATTGAACTTCTCAAGTATAATGTGACTGGTGTCTGATTTCATTAGAGGAACAAGAGGGTAACATTATATTCCTTTTTTATCATTTTATTAAATATTAGGTGTTATTTAAGGGTTATTGCGGCGTTATTCGGAAATTATTGGAGTTATTCTAGGGGGTTATTGAAGTGGAACCGCGAAGACTATTGGAGCGGTTCACCTTGCGCGGTGTTATTAAGAGTTATTGTAGCATTATTGAAACGGTTATTGGAATTGTTCTGTGGGGGTTATTGAAGCAGGACCACATTGTTATTGGATTGGTTCCTCGTGTGGTGTTATTGAAGGATCTTTGCAGCGTTATTGGAGACTTATTGAGTTGTTCTGCAGGGGTTATTGAAGTGGAACCACATAGGTTATTGGAGCGATTCACCACTTGGTGTTTATAAGATGGGTCCGCTGTAGCACACGTGGCAGCATATTACTAGAGTTCGAACGCAGAGCTGCTTCGCACTCCGTATGGAAAAATTTTTCACTTCAGCGAAGGAGAAGGTGATTTAAGCTCACGACGCTTTTGCGAAACTGCGAGACGCAGGGTTAGGCTCTCTGTCGCGACTAAAAGAAAAAACCCTCGTGGTTTGGAATGCAGTCGCATGAAAGCACGAGTCAAACAACCAAAAACACACTTTCGCTTCAAAAATAATTTTGAAATGCCGAAACAAACACATACTTATTGTGAAGCGGTTTTAACAGAAAAAAAGAGTGGACTATATTGAGATCTTTTCTCTTATAGTGAAAATTACAACTATCCAAGTTGTGCTAATCTTAGTAGTAGAGGAAGATCAACATTTGAAGTAATTTATATAAAGACAATCCTTTTACATCGAGATAGGACAAATGAACTATATATGGTGCAATCACAAATTTATGAGATTCCAAAGAAAAAAGATTTAGTTTGCAGGTTGAAAAAAAGCTTATAGAGCTAAAAACAGGCCCCAAGATAGTAGTACAAAATGATTGATAGGTTTATGTCAGACAATAAGCACAAAAAATGCTAGGTAGACCATTATTATTTCATCAAAAACTTTTGGTGATTGTTATATCTTACTTTTTTTTAATGTGGATGACATGCTAATTACAAGGGTAAATATGAAAAAATCATAGACTTAAAGAAGCAATTATTAAAGAAATTTGAGCCAAGAAGATCCTCATGATGAGAATCACTATGGATATATGTGCAAGTACAATAAAGTTGTCTTAGGCAGTATGCTGAGAATGTCCTATAAAGGTACAACAAGAGTAGTCAGCAGTTTAATGAATAATCCAAGAAATCATCATTGGGAAGTGGTGAAATTGATTCTCAAATATTTGAGGGGAATAATCAATGAGTCATTTGCTTTGGATGCGTAGGGATTAGTCTATAGGGACTTATAAATTCAAATATGATAGGAGATTTAGATGATAGAAGAAGTACAATTTTCAGACTGTAGAAGATTATTATATTTTCAATTGCAGAAGCTAAATACATTGTTATCACCAAGACTAGTAAGGAGATGATTTGATTGTAGACCTATATGACAGAACTTGATAAGGAACAAAGGATTGAAAAGTTCCATAGTGATAATATGAATAATATTCATCTAACTAAGATTTTCGTTTGTCATGGCAGGAGAAAAGATATTCAAGTGAGGTATTACTTTCTTTATTTTTCTATAGACACAGTGCTCAAAATCATATAGATATGTTGATTAAGGTGGTGACAACTGAGAAATTGAAGTTTTGCTTTACTTAAGCGGGAGTCCAGGAAGGTTGAGACTGAAGGGGGTCACACTACAATACAAGGCTATGAAGATAGTCCAAAAATATATGCAAATCTAAAAGAGAGGAATTAGATATAATCAGTCTCCAAGTGGGAGATTGTAAGATTTGTGGAGTCTGATTGCACGTCGTCACCAAGCAGTTGCCGCCCATAAAGGCCGCATCCGCGCCTGGGTCTAAATGAGGCGGCGCCCCTACACCATATGGGAGTGCCTAGGCTCCAAATTTCCTTCAACAAACATAGAATTGAAAGTTCAGCGCCCATTTAGCGCATTGTAGTACCACAATTTATGTTACGAGTTTAGGAAGAGAGCACTCGGAATTCTAGCACCCAATTTGGTTACTATAAACAGAGCAATCGGAAATGCAACATTCATGAACAACGCTACGATGTCAGGAGAGATTTGTACGTAGTTGGGATTGAAGCCCTAATTTCACGAAGAATTTTGAACTCTCTATTTGGTGTATTTTGCAACGATGCGTAAACAGAACAAAATTATATGGAGCAAGATGAGGGTAGATTTCAACGATTGCTTTCTCTTAGGGGAACAAGAGAGAAAAGAGTGAATTTTTTCAAAGTTTCAATGATCTAGAGACTACATTTAAATGATTCATTTATTTATTATTCTAGTTTCATAATGAATTTTTTTTGTTTGACGCGGCTTCGTAATTTTTTCCAGTTCTCTAATTTTTCCACATTAAATCTTGATGTTCACCTTCTCAATTTCTTTGTTATACACTTCTATTTAAATTTTGTTCCGAATTTCTTGAATCGCTGTACTTTCCACGATGTAATTCTAGTTGTTAATCGATCAATTTCGATCATCTCCGTCCCAACAACCATCCCCATTAAACAAGGTAGTAGTAGTCTTCTAAATACAGCATAAAAGTAAATCAATGTTTGTCATATGAACTTAACAAGATGCATTGATTGCCAAATCCGTAGACATCATGATGATGCAACAAAAACTCTTTTTTATATAAGCCATTTAAAATAAGCAAAAAAAAAAAAACAAGGAAATATAAAAGGTTCCATAGATCTACAAATATCAACAAAATGATTGTCTGAAATTCCAACAGAAAATAACTGAAACCTTGTTGATCTATGCACTGCATTTGGACAAATAAACCAGCTCAACGGCCAATTCCATAATTCAAAAAGACTACTAGTCCAATATTTTTTTTCCTCCCACACCCACAAATCACAATATGGTCATGTCATGATTAGCAGATGTGCTCATATTTGAATACCCAGTCCAACACTTCTGACACAAAGGAATGAACAAGGAAAGTTCACAAAGCATCTCAACTAATTCAGAGGGTGATTANCACACCCACAAATCACAATATGGTCATGTCATGATTAGCAGATGTGCTCATATTTTAATACCCAGTCCAACATTTCTGACAGAAAGGAATGAACAAGGAAAGTTCACAAAGCATCTCGAGTAATTCAGAGGGTGATTGCAATGATGACGATCCAAATACGGAAAATTTAAATACATACCACTAAATTCTTATGTATTTACATATCAAAAACCTGAACTTCATTTTTTTCATTTATGCATTTGGGTGGTAAAAATGTAAACAAATGCAAAGTTGGGGTGTTAGATATGTAAATATATAAGAATTGGATGGTATGTATGTAAATACCATAAAAGATATTCAAAATAGTAATAGAAGATTAGCATAAGGCATGGAAAATGAGAGATATTCAAAATAAAATGGGCATTCTTTTATCAACTCCAAGGAAATTCCAAAAAAAAAAGGGGTGTCAAAACAATGCAACTATGCAAGTTCCTCTAATCGAATAAAATGAGGAATAGAAAAGGTTTAATTGAAATAGATAGGCTTAGGTTACACAATACATCGGAAGATCAATGTCACTTAACAGAGAAAAATTCAATTCATTTTTTCTTCTTGGTTATTAGATCAGATCTTCACAAAAAGAGCAGAGATTTACTCCACTTCAGCCAAGTAATCATCAATTTCAGCTGCGCTCAACACCCTGCAACAAAAAAATAATAATAGAAAGGAAAATTAAAAACACCACCCTGCAAAAAATGGTTGTCTTATAAAAAATATGACAAATATTTTCAAAAGCAATATATGAAGATTCACAGTGCAATTTTTAAATTTAAGCATCAAATTTTACAAAAAGCAATATGTGAAAACATGAAGCAGCTTTCCGGATACAGCTTTTCCTCAGAAATAATCTAAGAATTTTTTTTTTTAACTATAGATTAATAGTGTAATTTTGCTAAAATGATAGCAATCTTCTGTTCATAATTTTTTTTTCATATAATATAGCCATTTTTTAAATTACAGAATGTTATAACGAGATTAGTGTTTTGGCTCGGATGGTTTTCATCAAACAAACAATGGATCCATTAACAGAAACAACGAATACAAGTTCTGAGAACATAAAAACTATTGTTAGTTTGAAGGAATTGAAGGAGAAGAAATGAACATAAAAAAAAGAAGGGAATTGCACAAAATTAAATTTCCATACGCTTGTTTGGTTGATGATGAGAAATTGAGTGAATAATATATATATTTTTTAATTTCTTGTTTGGATTGTGTTTTTATTTCTTGAATGAAAGGAACTTTATGGAAGTAAAAACGTATTTGTTCACCTTTCATAGAAAAAATGCAATCCCACACTAATTATATTGGAATCAAACATCCCAGAATGAAATTTTGAAGTAAAATATGACAAAAATTTTAGCTAAATAAATCCCAAATAAAATCTGAAAATTGCATAAGCTTTGCTGATTCTGATGTGATTCAGAAATCAGCTCAGAAAATTTTAACAAGTCAAGTTTTTTAACATTAGATTTTTAGTGAGCAATTCAGCAAATCCACTTTCATATAACTTGTAGCTTATGAAGGGAAGGAAAGTAAATTACCTTCACGTTCCCACCATTAATTACCAACTACAACAGAAACGGTCCTCTAAAATTAACAAAATTTCATGCTATGGCTTGGTTTTGAGCTTGACAAACCAAATGGATGAACCATAGGAAACCAAAATTAGATATTTGCCCTGCATTTTAGAGGCAAGTTGACAAACCAAACCGAGATCAAAGCCTAAATTGAAGGCGATATATACCTCAAATATAGCTAGTCTAAAACTGTTTTTATTAATTATTTATTATTAGTATTATTCTTTATTTAATTATATAGAAATTCCTAAGGCAATAATTCCTTGGGGGGTTATAACAAACGCAAGAGGTACACATCATGAAGAATGGACAAAAGAATTCACATGAATTTCTTAGAGAGATTTTCTGTGAATCAAATCAAGAATCTTTAGATCATAATAAGGCCATCTAAACCAAGGAACAACCACACCAAGGATTCTTTGATCTTAAATAAAATTGTATTTGTTCCCTCCACGGTGTTGTTATCGGCACTATTTTCCAGGAATCCTAACATCTAAGTTCAAATTTACAACCTACTTACCATAAGATAACCTTTGTTGGCTTAGCATCACAATTGCTAGCCCATTCAAACAATTTATAATCAACTCAACAATAAAATTATTGAAGATTTACCATAAACACCACTCAATTCCCATGTATTTACATATCTAACACCTGAACGTCAATATTTACATATACCACCTTACCTATGCATGAGAAGATGTATTTCACTTTTTTATGTGAGATGAAAGACTTAAGGTGGTATAAATGTAAAGTTCAAAGTTTATGTGTTAGATATGTAAATACTTAGGAATTGAGTAGCATGTACGTAAATGCTCCTAAAATTATGCATAATTGCAAGACAAGAGAGCATACCTGAACTTCCGGTCAGTGCCAATTAACCCAATTTCAATATTTTTGCCTGAAATTTGGCCTTCAAAACTACAAAATGGCAACAGAAACCATCACATTATTGCCAAGGAAGAAGCAAGTTCTTGTTAATATCACGGATTACAGGAAATAACATACCCTTCTTTCAAGGTCAAGATAGCAGTATGAACAGCATCATCAAGCTCCATATCCTCAGTGTACCTTCAGTACAAAAAGAAGTACAAACAAGCGCTTTCCAATTATAAGAACAAAATGTAATATCACAAAAAAAACCACAAAACACTCGGAAAAATCACAGAAATAAATGAACACACGAAAAGCCTACAAATTTATTCAAGAGAATAAATTTAGAGCTAGTAAAGCCACTGGCATGCATTTCCCAAACAATATAATCACAAATATTGACCCTAAAGCAAAACCTACCCCAGCTTTATATAGATATCCATCCAAAACCATAAAAGTCGCAGAAGAGAAATATGACATATTTGTAATTGTGATAAATCGAGTGTAAGGAAGGCCATGACATAGGCTAGTCTCGAATTCTTTCAAAACAAGGCTCATTAATGGGTATCGAGGCTAAGAAAACCAAGGATAGTGCAACGATGGGTTTATTTTTAATGAAAGGTGCATGCATCAGAATAAAGTTGTAATCCTAAAGGTATTCAATCAACTTAATATATAAACACACACACACATAATTTTTTTGGTATTTATATATTTGAAAGCCAGGTAATAAAAAATGCAAATGAATTTATTTGGTAGAAAATAATATTGTCAAAATCTTAAATTCTTAATTAAAGCATAAATTTCTTGTGATAAGTAGAATGCATTTGTTTAGCTCCATTCAATCACGTACTAAAGTAAGCAAAAATATGGCTGTCATCAACACACTAAAGCCTCAATGAAAGCATAAATTCTCTATCATAAATTAATCACCTTTGTTTAGCCTTAATGTAATCATCTTGACCAAGAACACCATGTATGCCAAACAAAAGGCATTATAAAATACCTCAAAAACAACCATAAAATAAGAGAATTTAAAATTTTGTAATGTAGTCATTCATACCATTATTTGTTCAAAGGCTTTAACAACAAGTGATAACCACCTAAACTTAATTTTTTAAAATATCTATTGAAATGGTCATGAAGATAATAATATTCATAACAAACCACGTAAAAAATATAGCTAGCCCATGGAAGCCTCTAGCATTAAAAATAGAAGCGAGGCTTTGATTTTAAGGGATTTATAAGAATGGCGAGGAATTTGACAAGATAAAAAATACTCCAAAAAAAATATTGCCTTTAACAAAAAAATAATAAGTGCACATTTTAAGATTAACATGCAACTTGTGATCCCTTAATTTAGATGGTACTTTGAGATGTAAATTAAGATGATAGCAAAGAACACAACCAAAAACTTACCAATGAACGAATAAAACACTTATTTATCAATTTATAAAAGCAACATGCATTTTAGACAATAAAAAAAAGTACTATAGAACATTCATATAACTTATCAGACGCCTTAAATGTCAATCCTCATTCTTCCCCATAATAAATCCAAATATATAAGCATTCACTACATAAAGTAAGTTTTGAAGAGTGTCAAGCATGTCATCAGTCTATGCATAAAAAATTTGTCCATTAGATTGATTTTATGTATTGCATCACTATTAACAGTCATCATACAAGAACAATCTTTATTTAGCATCAATAATGGAAGGACAACAAAAGGGTTGACTTTCTTGCATAACCATTTCTATGTTGTACCATCAACCTTATGTTTGAGCTCAACAAGCAATGATAAATTCATCCTATAGTATGAAAATTTTGGTAGTGGTGAACATAGTATAAAATCAATGGTGTCATACTTGAAATTCTACCAGGGCCACAACCCAAATATATATAATTTTCAGAAACCAAAGGAGAAATCTCATGTTTAACCAAAAAGAAAGAATGAGGAACTCATTGATGATACTTCGAAAGGCCTTTCAACCACAAATAGTAATCATTAAAATGTAATGAGTTATGATAGAAGCTTGGGCCAAAACTCTAGATTGTTTAGTGAAATCGCAAATAGTTGAATGAAAAGTTGCGGTCTAACATTAAGGCTTTGGACAAAAGTTGTACATATATCAAATATTTTCTTGTGTATTTTTTACATAGACTACATAATCTTAATAAAATATAAGTAAATAAAGTACCCTTTGAACTTAAAAAGCATAAGTTCTTTGTAGTCCATAATGAATTAGATTCATGTCATAAAGCCAGAGGCGACTTTCAGTGAATATGACAACAAAGGAGAGGATCGCCAACCCAGCCACATGGAAAGAAATAAGATACGACTACATTATCAAATCAACATTTCAAGAAACCCACACTAGCGATGCTAATTTGCACCTCTTATCATTCTAAATTTCTTAAATTAGGAAGATAAGAATGCATTTTAAATCCTCAGTAATGGTTGGGGATGTGAAAATGCATCTCACAATAAAAAATTGTGGGACTATCATTGAAAACACGATCATCATCATATATCAAAGGCTCATCATTAATTACATACTTAGCTCACCACCTCGCTCAATAAATTATCAAGAAATTAATCCAAGGCTAAATTTTGATGGCATAAACCTTCCACAGACATTTGAAACAAGTCATTGTGGAAGTTCTAGTTGTTTAATTAGCACTAGGTGTTTGGCTCGCTAAAAAGCTCGTATTCAATTCGTTCAATAAGCGAACAAGCCAAACACGAACAAGTTTATTGAGCTCGGTTTATAAGCGAGTTGAACAAAAACAGAACTGTGTTCAGCTCGTTATTGTTCGAATTATAAAATTTCCTTCGCCTCTTTTCTCGGTAAAGGGTATTCATCTCTCATTCTCTCTCGTTTGTTACTTGTGAGTCGTGGCTCACCTCTGTGAGTTTTTTCTACTAAGAAGTCTAAATCTCTCCTCTCATTTAATTATTATTGTGACAATTCTCTTACCAGCTTCTTTCTTGTCCCTCGTCTTTATTATCTAAGAAGATATTATCCCCATTTGGGGCTAGGATACGAGCGTGATTTGTTTATTCTTTGGTTAGGGTTTGGTACTTCGGTATACCAACGACATGAAGTCCTACTATTTGGGTTTATCATAGTGATATTATATTTTCTAAATATTTGTTTTGATTTGGTTATTTAGTTTGCTGCTTTAATTTCTCATAGAAGTGAGCATAAGATGCTTTAGTTTCGTTTATGACAGTGAAGTTGTGTATCACAGTTTTTGGTTATGCTTCAAGTACTAGTCTGGATCATTTATGCTCAAAAGTTGGATCGATTCACTTTTGATATTGGTGGATTTGTTTCATGGAAATGCTTAGTTCAATTATACACTTATTAAAATTTTAGTTTGGGTGATATTGTAGCATTCAGCTCGGCTCAAACATGTTCACTTTTATAAGCAAACCATCAGTGTTTATGTCTTGAAGATTTTCTTCTTTAATCTATTTTAGACTTAGGAGGCATACAACATACATGAATCATATTAATATATGCACATATAGATATTATCGTGTTGGTAAATTTGTCTTATTGAGATGTTTTATCATAGTAGATATTTTTTTTTAAATTCTCTTCAATAATGTGAAGATATTTTTATTATAGATTTAGCTATATATAAACTTGACATTACATAAGTTTGTGTTCAAATAAGAATTTTATAGACATAAATAAATGATACATCATGTTATATTATGTTTTTATGTTTAATTATTTGCAATATCAATATTTAAACAATCTCAATCTGCATCAGCTAGTGAAAAATTATCAGTTATCATACAAAATAAAAATGATAGTTCTCATATTATTTCTCAATATGTTGAAGTGGTTGTTGGAAGTACCAGTACTGACATACAAGCTAAAAAAAAGTAGAAAAAGGTCAACTATGTCAAAGTTTTTTTTTGTCCAATGCATTTTTGTGAGGAAAAAATCTACAAACCAAAAACAGACAATTTCACAACATCTCAGACATGCTAAGAAATGTGACAAGATAAAAAGAGTTCAAATATTGACTTATCAGATAAAAAATAAGATGTTGAACTTTTTGCCCTTTGAAGCTGATACAGACTCAGAGTTTCTTATATTCTATGATTCTAAAAATAATGATCAACAACCCATAAGAAAGGTAATTACCAAAATGATAATTGTACATGAGTAACTATTCATAATAGTTAAACATGTTTCGTTCAATATATTATTGAAAAATGTTTTATCCTAATTTTGAGAGTGTTTCAAGGATTACTATAAAAAATGATTGCATGAAATTTTGAGTGTGAGAATGAAAAACATAATGTTGCCTTAAAGATGTTCATAGAGTGTTATTAATTGTTGATTATTTGATCTCTAATCAAACCATATGATATATATTCAACTGTCCATTTATCGATGAAACATGAAAGGTAAAGAAAGTAATTTTCAATTTTATTGAATTAAAGCCTCCACATACTGACACTTACATATGTGATGTTATTTATGAATATTTGTTAGAATGAAAGTTCCACAATAAAGTCTCTACAATTGCTTTAGATAATGCAAGTAATAATGATATGACAGCTAGCTCATTAAAAATAAATTCTCAATCACGTGAAAAATTGCACTTTTATGTTTTTTTATGTGAGATATTACGCATATATCCTTAATATAATGCTCCAAGATTAGCTAAAAGATGTTCGAGAAATCATTTAAAATATCAGAGAGTCGATGAAGCATAAATTTGTAGAATTGTTAAATAATTAGTTTTAATTACAATATCTTTATTTATTGATGTTTCTACAATGTGAAACTCAACTTTTAATTTGTTAGAGTTTGTATTTATTTATTACAAAGTTTTCCATCACTATACAATCAAAGACAGTAACTATAAAGGGTTGTAAACTAACTTTTAGTGATTGAAATATGAGAAAATAAGAAACTTTCTTTCAGTTTTTAATACTATTACGAAGATAATCTCTATTACTCGTGATCTTACCTCAAATATAGTTTCACTTACTGTTATGCATGTTAAAAAGATTTGAAAGAGAAGTCAATATCAGAAGACGATTATATGAGAAATATGTCTTTGAGTGTGGAAATTAAATTCAATAAATATTAGGAAAATGCAATCTTTTAATGTCTATTAAAGACCCTAGATTGAAACTTAAGTTTATTAATTTCACATTTTCGAAGATATTTTTATATGATGAAGTTGATTATAATCTTAAATCAATTCAAAAAACTTTGTGGGAATAATATTCATATTATGTTATTGATTGCACATCTCCTAGTCCTATAAATAATGTTTCACATTAAAGACCTTCATCTGCAGTTGATTATATGATTTTCTCATATCTTTTTGATTCTATGTTTGAATTTAAAGATTTTGTGGCAATTTCCGGATCCATTAAATCATTCAAGCCTCATTTACAAGTATAAATTGAAGGATTATTTGTATGCACAAGATAGAATTTTGATGTGATTGATTGGCAGAAAATAAATACACTAAAGTATTATCAGCTTTTTATTGTGGCTTGAGAAATTTTATCAAAACCATTAACTACAATTGCCCCAGAATCTGTTTTTAGTGTTGGTTGCAGAGTGTTGGATGATTGTAGAAACACTTAATCCACTAAAATTGTTGAACGAACCAAACACGAGTCGATCCCCATCACTAAAAGCAAATTCCAAGACAATTTTAATTATAGATATTTATAAAATATTTTGAGTCATATTAGAAAATCGTGGATACTTTAGTGTATTCATCTTCCAACAGCCAAACACATCAAACTCTCACTCGTGCACACAAATAATCTCTCTTTAAGGTATACTTGTAATCAGGCTTGGATGGTTCCATAAATCCAGAAACTACTACAAAATTTTTAAATCAAAACATATCAAAATGATAAAGGGAAATCATATGGTCAACTGCAAATGAAGATGTCTCATTTGAAACATTACTTGTACAACTAGTAGATATGCAATCAACAACATAGTTTTGCATATATTTCGCATAAAATATTTTAAGCTGGTTTAAGATTAATATCAACCCCATTATACGAAAATATCTTTGAAAATGTAAAACAAACAAATTTGAGTTTCATTCTAGAATCTAAAATTGTTATAATAAATATTAGAATATTATATTTCCCAAAATATTTGTTGAAATTAATTTGTATACTGAAAGTCGTATTTCTCATATAATCATCTTCTGACGTTGACTCTTATATTAGAATCTTCTTAACAAATATAACTGCAGGTAAAAGTATATATGAAGTATGATAGAGAGTAACGGAGATAATTTTCATAACAGTACTTAAAATTGAAAGAAATTATCTAATTTTCTCATATTTCAACCAATTTGAATTATCTAACAATCATTTATAGTTACTATCTCTAATTGCATATGGATGAAAAACATTGCAATAAATAACTACAGAATCCAATATGTTCGAAGTTGAGTTTTACTTGAGAAATATCAATAAATAAAGACCTTGTAGTTGGAATTCATAATTGGTTAGCCACTTCGATAAGCTTATGTGATATCACAAAAGATTTTTCAAATACTTTAATAACTCTCAACTATTTTAAATAATTTCTCGAACCTCGTTTAGTCCATCTTGAACCATTATATTGAGGATATTTCTGCAATATCTCACATGAAAAAAACCTACGAAAGAGCAGCTTTCCCGTGATGGAAAATTTGTTTTTAATTATTTAGTCGTTATATCATTACTATTTACATTATCCAAAGTAAATATAGAAATTTTGTATTGAAGCTTTCACTTCAATAAACATTCACAAATAGCATCACACATATAAATATCAGTATGTGAAGGTTTTACCTCAGTAAAATTGATAATTATTTTACTTAACTTCCATGTTTCATCGATATGATGAACAATTAAGCACATATATCCTATAATTTAATTAAAGATCCAACAATCTGCAGTTAGTGACGTCCTATGAAAATTTTTAAGACAATGCTTAAGTTTTTTTTTCACACACAAAATTTCATGCAATCAATTTCTATGGTGTTCTTTGAAAGTCTTAAAGTTTAGATTCAATATTTTTAACAATATATTAAAAGAAACATGTTAAACTATCATAAATGAATATTTATGTACAACTATCATCTTGATAATTACC
Organism: Phalaenopsis hybrid cultivar; assembly: GCA_002079205.1. Lineage (NCBI taxonomy): Eukaryota > Viridiplantae > Streptophyta > Magnoliopsida > Asparagales > Orchidaceae > Phalaenopsis > Phalaenopsis hybrid cultivar. The sequence goes on along the minus strand of JXCR01139874.1, from coordinate 96,711 downwards.
TCTCTTATGAGTTGTTGATCATAATTTTTATCATAGAATATAGGAAACTCTGAGTCAATATCAACTTAAAAAGAAAAGAATTTCAACATCTTATTTTTTATTTAATAAGTCAATAAATTGTTGGCTCTTTGTTTTTTTCTTATCACAATCTTAAATGAGCCTAAGATGCTGTGAAGCTGTGTTTATTTTTTAATTGTAGATTTTTACCTCACAACAAATGCATTGGACCAAAAAAACTTCGACCGCTTAGAATTTGATTTAACATCCACAAAGTACTCTCATACAATTGATTTTTCTCTTTATATCTTTCTTAGCTTGTATGACAATACTAGTACTTCCATCAACCACTTCAACAAATAGAGAAAATTATGAGAACTACCATTTCCATGTTGTATGACGACCTATAATTATTCACTAACTAATGCAAATTGAAATTATTCAAATGTTGAAATTGCAATTAACTAAACATAAAATAAAATACTATATGATGTCATTTGTACAGGCGCCTAAGCTTCACATGAGAACATATAAAATTATACAATGTTAAGTTTCACATATAGCTAAACATAAAATAAAAATGTCTTCCCATTCCCGAAAAAATTTAAAAGAAATTTATGTCATTGTAAACTATCATAAAACCACAAAATTCACCAACCTGACGACATCTATATGCATATATGTTAATATGTTATATGTATTATATATACCTTCAAAGGCTAAAATCGACCAAAGAAAATAATCAAGAATGTACAATGATGATAAAATTTATGTAAATGTAAACTGTGATAAAACATTTCAAGAATGACCATCTATATGTATATATTTGAATATGTTATATGTATTATGTATGCCTACATCTAAAATAAACCAAAGAAAATAATCAAGCTATGAGCACTTATGACCTGCATATAAAATTGAATGGATCTGAGCCAAACTACACCCAAACTGATGAAATATAATATCACACAAACTGAAATTCAATAAATGCATAACTGAACTAATTATCTCAATGAAACAAATCCACCGACAAAAGTGAACCGATTTGACTTCTAAGTACAAATGAAATAGATCAACTACCTAAAACATAACAAAAAATTGTGATACACAACATTATTGTAATAAACAAAACTAAAGCATATTAAGCTTTAGCTAATATAAGAAACTGAAAATGATGCAGCAAATTAAAGAACCAAACTGAAACAAATATTCATAAAATATAGCATCACTACCATAAACCCAAATCTTCCTGCAACCGGTATACTGAAATATCAAACCCTAACCAAAGAACAAACGAATCATACTCAACATTCGCGCCCCAGATGGAGATAAAATCTTCTCAAATAATAAAAATGAAAGACAAGAGAGGGACTAGCCAAGGAACCGTCATAAGATCAACTACATGAGAGGAGAGATTCCAATTTCAGATCAGAAAAAAACTCACATAAGTGAGTCACGACTCACAAGCCACAAGCGAGAGAGAATAAGACGACTACTCCTTTACAGTTGAAACAGATGAAGGAACTCACGCCATCGGCAACAAAGCAAAAATTCTAACTCGAAGAATGAGTCTTTCACTTACAGCTTCTCCCAAGAGCCAACTCAANATATAGCATCACTACCATAAACCCAAATCTTCCTACAACCGGTATACTGAAATATCAAACCCTAACCAAAGAGCAAACGAATCATACTCAACATTCGCGCCTCGGATGGAGATAAAATCTTCTCAAATAATACAAATGAAAGACAAGAGAGGGACTATCCAAGGAACCATCATAAGAACAACTACATGAAAGGAGAAATTCCAATTTCAGATTAGAAAAAAACTCACATAAGTGAGTCATGACTCACAAGCCACAAGCGAGAGAGAATAAGAAGACTGCTCCTTTACAGTTGAAAGAGACGAAGGAACTCACGCCATCAGCAACAAAGCAAAAATTCTAACTCGAAGAATGAGTCTTTCACTTGCAGCTTCTCCCAAGAAACAACTCATAATGAAAATGCGGTACAAGGCAATTTGTGAAATAGGATATAGTCGAAAGGAATGAAAATTATTAAGAGGAATTTTAAATTAGAATTAGGAATTTTAATGAAAATATTTTTTTAAAATTTTTTAGTTTGCAACTTTTCTTAAATTAATAAATTTATAATTATTTTTATTATATACTTATAATTTTTTATTTATAATAATTTTAAATTAACTTTTCTAGCTTGAAAAATAATGAGGCAAAGATGATTGAATACAGTTTTGTTTGTGTTCAACTTTTTTATAAACCTAACTCAAAAAATGTTCATGTTCGACTCGTTTGCATATCAAACGAACCGAACATGAGCTCCCTAGAAAACCGAACACGAGCTGTTCATGAATATCAAGCTTTTTTGACAACTCTTTTACCATACATTAATATAGACATAATTCTATCTTTCGTTTCAATGGAGCCACATTAGTCATCAGTATATTTGTACTTCATCTTATTCAATTTGTAAAGTGGTGAGTCTTTTATCATTACCAATCACTAAGAGGTCTGCTTTTTAAGTTCATTATTTTGAGCAAGAACTTATAAAAATAAGTTTTGATTTGTTATAAAGAGTGAGATAATTGCAAGAAATAATGATACATTATAGTGCAAACTAACAAAAAAAATGATGTGAAAAGACAAAAATCATTTGAACTTATTATTGCAAAAATAATCAAAATTTCATCTATTCCAAAATCAAGTTCAATGTCTTTTAAGTGTAAAAAATAACTTTGTGCAGATAATTTGACCTAGTGATTGGGTGCTTTACCTCTAATCACAAAATCTTGAGTTTAAAGTCTATCAAATATGAGTGTGTGCATGATTTAAAAATATAATGAAAAAAATGTAGAAAATAACTCAGGTGAAAATTATATAGTGGTTAATAAGAGAATTGGAACATAGCACTTTGTTTACCCACTTATAAATCTCATTAGGTAAGGTAATTTACTAGACTAGAATTGAGATGAATTTAGTCGATTAACAAATTATGCAGATTCAACAAAGTTATGAACTTTTCCAAACATCAACCATTATTACACCATATCGAAGTAGGGCCGAACATCAACAAACTCTATGCATTTAGATCTAAGAAAAGTAAATATAAACATCAAAGTTGGCGGCCTCCAAATACTAGATTTATATATGCCAAACAACCAATGAATCAATGAAAAAAAGAAAACGAGTATGAAAAGAAAGAGTTTCATATCATTAATAGACAAATTTGGCCAAAGGCAGGTAAATATGGAGGGTTTGTTTGGGATGGATTAAAATGTTCATAAAAATAGTAGTATAATTGATTCAGGGAAAGTAATTTTTTCGGAAATTGTTGTGAGTATTATAAACTTTTTCTTTAATATTAATTGGACAACAACTTTCTTACAACCACTACACTCAAGCAGACTTGATTGTAAAGAGTTACGACAAAAAAATTTCTAAAAAACAACAATGAAATTATAGCCTGATTGAATTGTGGCAACTTTCAGGAAAGCAGAGCTGAAACAAGCCAGAAGAGAAACCCTTGAGTAGATATAAGCAGATTTTAAATCTAAAATACAAGCCAGAAGATAAGAATTCAACTAAACAATCAAAAGATATAGCAAATAAATATGTTTCAGCCAGCTGAAATAGTATATGTGCAACACAACCTAACAAATGATTCATATGTAGCTATATAATTAAAAAAGTTGTAGTAAACAAAATTTAAAAGAAATTACATTACACTTTAACTAAAACAAACATGAAATATATCTCCATTTAGCATGAGTTACCTCTTCTCAAGGAATGTCTTTGCATTTGAAACATTTTTACCCATAGCAGAAGCTTTCCATGAAAAGTATGATCCAGAAGGATCAACCTGCAACAATAAAAAATGTAAAAAATCCCTTGAAATTAATCAAATCTCAATGGTGTTCGTCAATGCATGCAATTAATTGTAACAATAGAATGGAGATACTGAAAAGAAACTACACATTCATACAAAAAATAATTACAAATTAAATTTAAAAAATATGGAGAACAATTTATAAAAAGAAGCCAATCAATAAAGTAAATTAGTATTAGAAGTTGGATAAAAATTAAATTTATGAGGGGGTAAAAATGTGGGTTATATCAACATTTTACAAAATAACTTTTTTATATAAAACGTGGATATGACTAACATTTTATAAAAAATATATATATATATANAATGGAGATACTGAAAAGAAACTACACATTCATACAAAAAATAATTACAAATTAAATTTAAAAAATATGGAGGACAATTTATAAAAAGAAGCCAATTAATAAAGTAAATTGGTATTAGAAGTTGGATAAAAATTAAATTTAAGAGGGGGTAAAAATGTGGGTTATATCAACATTTTACATTACAAAATAACTTTTTTATATAAAACGTGGATATGACTAACATTTTATCAAAAAAATTNAAATGTGGGTTATATCAACATTTTACATTACAAAATAACTTTTTTATATAAAACGTGGATATGACTAACATTATATAAAAAAATATATATATATATTTTTTAAATAAATGTTATTTTTATGATTTTATAATAAATTATTTACTATTCGGATAGCATCTAGGCATATACGTAAAAAGAAATGCAGTCATAACGATTATATGTCCTATAATCATATGTCCCTTGTGTTACTATTGCCATCGATTGCATTGCTCTTCATCGCTCTGCTCGATTATGCCTCTAAATCAAATTGATAGAGACGAGGCAGGGTTGACCCTCACAACCACTCGTTGGTCCCGGCGTGTCACTCAACATTTTTCTTCAGTTGTCATTCATCATTTGAACTCCAAGCTCATCTTGCAGACCTTAGATCACATCAGAGAAAAATCGTTTGATGTGTCCCTTGCCATTGCCTCTTCTCTGACATGGTCCAAGGGTTTCAGAACGAGGCCACTGCAGTCGGTCGAAAGATAAACTTTCTTGGAGATCGAATGAGCGACATAAAACGACAACTAAAGCAACATGTTGAGTGGCATGTCATATCCCTCTAGTGGTGGTGTGCAACATCCCCTCCTCCCAATCAATCTGATTTGAAGAAGCAAAAAGGGACGCAAGCTATAACAATAATAACATAGGAGGCAAATGATTACCGGACCTCTAATCATTATGAATTTATTTTTATTATGTATCTGTTTAAATCTGACCGAATAGTGAATATATGTTTTTTTTGTTAATCTTTAGTAAGATTTATAACAAATCTTTTTAGTTTTAAGGTTTTAATCTTTAAAAATATCATTTACATCTTCAACTTTACCTATGACCTATAATCCAGCTTTCAATACAATATTTATCACTCCATTAATAAAATTATAAAACACATATATGAAAGTGATGATTTAAAAATTGTAACAAAGATTTTCATAGGAGAGCACCTAAAAACTAGGTAGTATATTGTGAATCTTACTAAATAGATACAAGTGAAGATCAAGCATTTGCATTAATTCATTTATATTTCATATTAAAAAGATGTTAGAGAAATATACATGAAATGCATTATTACTAAACGTAATCATTTTTGTACTAAAATCTACTATAATTGTGCTCACGTTTATTTATTGAAATGTCATGCAAAAATGTAATTAACGTCAACTACAATATTATAATTTATGTTATAATATGAATAATAAGATGTCCCATTTACAAGTGTGAATCGATAGAGAGTTGTGAGTCAGATAATTTCACCCCGATTCATATTAGCAAGAGAATTGGCCAATGCAAATATCACAATGATAACATTAAATGAACTAAAGAGAACAACATTACGTCTATTATGAAACGATAGTTTAACACATACCATACCATAGTTTGATTTTTCGACTTCAAGTGAGTGGACTTACTGCAACTCTCATTAATGATGACATATTGTGTGAATTTATACTCTTAGAAGCTACGAAACATATAATAGTACTTTAAGTGAACGTTGTGATTGCGACCCAACCCACTGCGAACATCAATAATGATTTTACGTCACATCAGCCTATAGAGCAACCCAAAAGGGTGATAAAAATTTTCAGGTTTGTAAACTATATATATGTTAGCTATAGTTTATTAATTATATATTAAGATGTTAAATAATTTATAACTTATTAAACAAACAAGCTCAGTCCACAAAAATTAAGCACATATGATATTGAATGCTCAAGCAAACAATGGTAGATTATATTGCCCTTCAAACTTTCGATTTATCACATTTATGTCAACTTTATATTAAAATAAATATAGAGTCATTCGTACGAGAATCAATTACTGGAGCATGGATAGATGCTAACAATAGTGAACATCAAACTATGGATGGCGACACGAAGGAAATCTCAAATGGATCAGAAGCAAGTGATGAGCATGGTGCACGAGAAGGTACTGATATAATGTTGCTATGGCATGCTAAATTACAACAATCAATATTGAATGCAAGTGTCCTTAACTCGATGGTGGATGATAATGAATATGTGTATTAAATTTACACGACTGAGTGGAATGTAGATAGCAATTGTGTGCTCCATCTGCGTAATTATATATATCTGAAGAATATATAATTCCAAACAAACCTATTCATGTTATAATATTTTCTAGTAAATAGCCACTACAATGTGTATTAAATGACTAGTCAACTATTAAACTTGTTGAGTAACGAAAGACCTTATCAAATAAAAAAAGACTCATTGTATAATGCATGCAAAGCAATCACTCAACACACTCTTGTCATTGGCAATTATATACTTCAAAATACAGCAGCATAAGAGGTGAATGGAAGATTTATTAAGTTGCGCAATCACATACATGTACCCGTCTATTTATGAAAAGCAGGAATCAAAATTGCACCTCAAGATTTATTTATCACTACATGGGTGACATTTTATGGCAACTCGACTTAAAACCAAAAGAAATTGTTGCATGAATGAAATCTAAATTTAATATGCATATTACATACATTAAAGCTTGAGGCGCACAAAAATAGACAATAAAATTAATTTTTGAGAGTTATGAGTTATAATATTGTCCATTATTTCGTTTGATGAAAGTTATACATAAAGTGATATATGGATTTGTCTACGAGATACAAGATAGTAACAATACGCACTTTCATGAAATTTTCTTGACATTCAACCCAAGCATACATGGATGGAGATTCTATCAGACAAATATTTAGTATTGATAGGACATTCCATCTGAAAAATAAAACAAAACTATATAAGTTGTCGCATGTATTTATTAAAATAACGGCCTCTTCCCTCTCGTATTCATAGTGATTGAGTTTGAAAATAATGAGTGGTGGCTATGATTTCTATAACAACTACAAAGTTTAATTGAGTCAGTTCATGAAGACATCTGTATAATATCAGATAAGCAATCAGACCGACTTTGAGAATGTAGAGAGATCTTTCATCGGGCTGCAAATAGACATTATTTGTGACATTTATGAGAAAAATTTAAGAAGAAATTACGTCATCTCACCATTGTTGATGTTGATATCATTTGCGATAAAACATATTATGCAGAAAACACTAATAAAGAATGCGCGTTTAACAAGCATGTGGCTAGAATAGAGAACGTTTTAAAGATGTGTTTGATTATTTAGTAGAAAATGACATGATGGGGATATAGATTTGACACTATAGCTACAAAATGCATGTGAATATTTTAATTGGTTCTAAGAAGTGCCCCAGGCCTCCCGATCCAAGATCAAATATGTTCAATATATTACAATTTAGTTACATTACTTCTGACAGGTTCCAGAAATGTATCAAAATAAATTGAAATACAATATTTATTTCTCATATAAGAATGACTTCGCAAATATTTGAACGTGAAGCTCGATTTTTATGATTAATCTATATCAATTTAAATGAGTATCGAGTTTTTGATATGAATTGCATGTCATTTTGGGTTTATATTATCTTATCAGAAGAGTGTTCGTGTGCATGTAAGAAGCCAAAAAAATATATCATGTTTGAAGCGTGCATTTAATTGCAACTTTGGGAACTAGAAATTTAGACCATACAACTTTCATCTCAAAATATTTCAAGATAGAACTTTTTAGATAGACTTACGAGTCGTTATTGCATGTGATACACAAGGAGGTATGACCACCATACAGTCATCAACAATGTATCATACATTTACTCCCGTCTCTTTAGTTGTGATAGAGCAAAAGCTAGTAGAATTAGAAATATAATGAACGAGACTAGAATAACAAACACATGGGTATGTAGTATTTGTAAGAATAGTGGTCACAATAGTTCGACGAGCCCCAATAACCCAAAATCAAACAGGTATTTCAGATGAACTATTATTCAAATATGTTTTTTTATAAAACTTACGATTTTCTCTCATTAATATATAGGAATGGTTGAGGCTATTGCAATGTTATATGTCTTTCGACCCAAAAAAAAGTCTACTTATCACAAGCAGATACACCTCTTAACATGGCCTCATTAGGAGGATTTAATAAGAGCATCAAATCCTGATCTGTTAATGTATAAATAACTTCTTAATAAAATTGAAATATAAATATAATAATATCATAATTTTATAAATTTTTGTATAGGTCGATACTTGAGATTGCTAGTCATGTACAAAGATCAAGTGAGTGACATGTCTAGTGCCCACATTTTCTTCAAGCATTACAAATTGCAGACCGATTTTATTACCCTTCCAGTTTATCAGGTTAGACTACCTCTTGATAACTACGATGGTAGAGCGATGGAATCATTTGGCTAATATTTTTCATTTACATATTCGTAAAATGAGTACCTATTAAACAATACATATTATTGATATTTATAGTTAATCATATAACATAATGTATTATTTTATAGGAGGGATGACTATCAAGCTACAAGATGTACAGATTATTCTTGGCATTAGAAGGTATGGTGATGTCTTTATTAACCCTATAGTTGTTGGCCCCGATTTGTGTTGGTCAAGTTGGCATAATGTTTCGATGATTTATTAGACAATCATCCAAACATAGATGTGGATGTCAATCAACCTGAAGATGTTGTGGCAAACTTTCATACGACTCATTCCCAATCTCATACTATTATATCTCTTTGAAGACTGATGAACTTTTTACAGAGATTCTTACAAGGGATTACCCACATTTTTTTAGAATGTCATGACATACATTTTGTATATGTTAGGTTATTTCTAACTTCCAAATACAGTAGTGTCTCATATACATTTACAATATTTATCATTACTTGAGAATTTAGTTGTATTTGGACCGTACTTACTGGGAGGCTCTTTGCTAATGCATTTGTATAGAAAGTTAAATTTATCCATAAAATCTATCTATATTTGCACTTGTTAAAAGTATGATGCTGGAAGCATTTGCATATAGATAAACCAACTTTCAATATTCCTACTCCTAAAGATTTATCGCGCAAGTCATTAGGATTCAAGTAAATTTCACATAAAGTAATACATTTTGAATATGTACCATAAAATATCATAATAATATCCTCTATAATTTCTAGATGAAGTGAGGACAAAGTACAAAAAATGCCCATAAAAAATCTACAAATGTATAGAGACAAGATTGATGAATTAAAGCAGAGTCAGGTATCTTTCATTTGTATTAATTATCTTTGTTTTATTATGTAGCATTTATATACTTTATATGAAATCATAAGTTTTTACATACATGTTATTTGTGCACCATATCTTGATAGCATTATTGTGTGGTTGCCTGAGATTCGTCTTAAGAGTATAAACATATGAACAACTCATGTTCCTCTTATTAGTTGAAAGTGTATTGATTGACATCTTCCAGATCGATTAATGTGACATTATACTTGTATACAATCCATACTAGTTCAAATCTATAGATCAATCAATTTAGAGGGTCGATGGCAAACTGAAATTATACATAGACTACATGCATTATTACCAAAATTACAATCAGCAATGGAACAACTATTAGACCCTCATAGTACCATTGAACCCAAATTCAGAAGATCAAAGCGCATAACTAACATATTACTTGTAGTGATTTAGATTATAAGTGTCAAACTACCTATTGAGGTAATCTAGTCAACCACTAGATATTTACTACCCTAGATTAATTAGAAAGAGATTAATGGTGAGCATATAATTTTATATTAAATTTATTTTTTTTTCTCATACCTCATCTTGATAGAATTAATTATTAATTTATTCAGGTACACTACTTTATACGATCAAAAGACATTGCTAGGAGATTCACGGGTGGGCGTAATAAAAATGTTAGTGTTATGCAACAAGGTCAAAATGCAATCATAGAGCTTTCTAGCAGAGTAAATCAATCATTCTATACTAATCATAGCGTGTTCGACCGGCCAATAGAGTGTGCTTCCCGAAGATCAAGTTCTGATATTGCACGAAAGTCACCAGCTAGCTAATCCAGAAATATAAAATGCAGATGCTCTGAGAAGGACTTTTATAGATACTTCGCATATATCCATCATTGATGTGTCATATGAGCATGTTTATCATAGTCCCTCGACATATACATGACCTTCGACATCAAACAAGGCTGCATCTCATGCACCACATCAGACAAATTCTGATGATGGACACTTCAATTTATAGTTTCATATGTGACCTGATTTCGGTAGACACCCAATCTATATGTCAACCGATGCCAAATGAAGAATATTTTATGCGCAAGAGACTCCAGTCGTCGCATTAACTTGGGAGGAGATAGAAAAAGATGAAGATGAACATCATTTACGAGAACAACCACTTCGAGCACTATTACGATATACCCCTGAGTGTTATTCAACCAAGCCAAAGAAGATACATTTAAATTATTCAAAATTTAAAATTTCTGCTATCTTATATTCACTGCTAGTTCAATGTCGTTTGAAATTATGTCGAAACATTTTATATTGTTTAAAACTTTTATTTTAGAAAATTTAAATTTACTAACCATGAAAATTTACTTAGAGTGTTTAAACTAATTTCATTAATATCTAAATAATTTAATCTCATCTTTTCCTTATCTATATAATTTAATCAAGTTTTTTTCATAAATTACATAAATTTATATTTTTTAAATTAAAAATTCTTTCATTATAGAATTATTAAATAAATTAATTAAATAAAATATTTATTTTAAATATAAATCATTACCTAATATAATTTTATAAAAATTTATTTTCATTAATATTTATAATTTAATACCATTTTTTTTTAATTTACATAATTATATAAATTTACTTTTAACTTTAAAAAATAATTTACTATAAAATCATGAAATAAATCGTTTAAAAGTCATGAAATATAAATCATTAGTTAATACAACAAAGTAGTAAATTAAATAATTATGAACTATAAATTTATGATTTATAAATCGTAAAATAATGAAATAAATCGTTTATGAATATAAATCATTAGTTAATACAACAATGTGGTAACTTAATTTCATTAATATCTATATAATTAATCTTAATTTTTATTTAATTTACATGATTTCATATATTCAATTTTTAAATAAAAATAATAATTTATAATATTATCAA
>JXCR01139874.1:52674-84234 GCA_002079205.1 Phalaenopsis hybrid cultivar | reverse complement strand
ATATATTTATAAAAAATACAATTTTAGGTGTTAGATATGTGAATAAGTAAAATGTGAGTGGTATGCTTGTAAATATTCTTAAACATATAAAAAATACAAGTTTAGGTGTTAGATATGTAAATAAATAAGATTTGAGTGGTATACATGGAAATAATCCTAAAATTTTTAAAAATACAAAAGTTTAGGTCTTAGATATGTACGTAAATAAGATTTATACAAAATACAAGTTTAGGTGTTAGATATGTAAATAAATAAGATTGGGTGGTATGCATGTAAATATTCCTAAAAATCCACATAGAAGTTCTCTTAGCTACCTTTAGTCCTATATCGGTAGTTTTGCCTTTATTCTTCATATCTCTATAAATTGAAGACTTAGCTTTTAATGGGTTTCCCAAAAAAATTCTGCATATCTCAAAATTTCAAATCCTTAATAATGAATTTCTCAAAAAATAATAATAATAATAATAAATAAATATAAAAGCAGACAGTTCTCAAGTTGAACCACCGGTTCAGTTCGGTTAAAGCCGGTCTGATGCATAAACGATTTTTAGCTTGCCCAGAACCAGGCCACCGGCCGGTTCACGGTCGAACCGGTGGGTTCGGTCTGGTTTTTTAAACCTTGGGTGTAACCTTAGGAATTAGAATCAAAAGATGGCATCCGTAGATGCTTTGACCATACAAAAATTAGGCAGAAGATCAGTCTGGAAAGCTGATATCAAGCTCAACATATTTATTAGCTTCACAAGTACTAAGAATTTCACATAAAATAAAAGCAAAATATTGAAAAATAGTTACCTGATAAAGCTGCGGACCACTGTCATCAAATCCAGCAACTAGCAAAGAAACACCAAAAGGCCTTACGCCACTGTAAAAGGGAAAATTTCATGGTCCGATAAAGCATTAAAATAATAACGTTAACAAAAAGGTCAAAATGAAATTTAAAATAATGCTTGTCAATTGCTGGTGCGCCATCAAGATGCTAAAAGCCACTTGATCAAGGAAAAAAGAAAAATAACAGAATATTACGAGCAAATTCTCTCATGATCAGGGCTCATAAAAATCAGTGATTGCTCCAACATGGCCTGACTCTCCATGCCCGAGATTCGTTCTCTTCCTATTACTCACGACGCTCTCAAGTTTTTACTGCCAATTAAAAAGCAGAATATTTTGTTCTCTAAACAAAGCCTATCATCCGCTTATATGGACAATTGTATATTTGTCTTACACCCTATCAATTAAGAATTATTTAAAGAATGGAGGGAAAAGAAAATAAAGGACTCTTTAGTTAATTATTGTTGCGAAGTGATTTAATGTTATTAAATGTCATACATTTCTTTAGCAGACATCTTTAGATAACAATTTTTTAAAAAAATAAAGTTATAAACAAATCTAAAAAGGGCATTAATATTCCATTTAACATGATTATAAATGTCCTAATTTTAAGTGGTATCGAGATGCCAGGATATCATTTTATTCCTCTTAAACCTGTCATAATTCTCCTTCCTAATATTTTCTTGCAACCAAGTGACGCTAATTGCCACAGGAGCAAGAAGATGAAAGGGTGAATAGCGGTATATATAAGAAAAGGCTACAAAGAACAAGTGAAGCTCTATATGGTAGTAGGTGAGGATGCCCAAGAAAAATGTTTTGAATGGCCAATTCAGCAGGAACATATTATGAAGAGGAGATGGACAAGCCCTGTGAAAATGGTTTATAAAGATTAATTCCAAGAGAACTAGATTCAAATGGAACATCAAGTGATGACGATTGACTACTCTTCATATCCTGCATTCATAATCTGGCAGCATTGTGATGTTGCCTAATCTCTCCTACGTTGAAATTCAAAAAAACACTCTTATGTGTCGTTCGCCTTTAGTACACTTTGATCTTTGTTTTCCCACATCTAATTCCCTCAACTTTCCTACCAGTCTCTTTCGCTCTATAGTATCTTCGTCGATTAGCTTTACTTAATTTACGGAGCTTCAACTTATCACGTTGATTCAAGGAACATAATGAGATTTTCAGATCTTTTTTCAACCTCCTAGTGCTTAAAATAATTACTACTTAATACTTGATGAATACTTGATTCTTATCAAGGACAGAAAGTTTTAAGAGGGAAAATATAGGTTCACACTCTCAAAACCTTTTCGATCTCATAGAAGAGGCCTACAGAATCCCATCCCCATATGCACCGCATTCATCTTCAATCTCAATTTACATGATAAAATCAATCATAATATGGACCATCCCATCAAGTTTAAACCTAAAGTTGGGCCAAAAGGGATGTTAATAAAGTCCAAGCCATTTTTCTTTGCACTATCATATCTTGTCGTCCATCCAGCATCTCGAGCTTGTCATGTCTAATAATCCTTACCCTAAGTTCAATTGACGCAACAAGCTTCCCTGATTGTGCTCAAGAAGCCTCATCAATGCATCATTATGTGCCACATTGTTTTCACCTTTTGCTCACTGCACGGCAATCGATCACTTCGGTCTCATCCATGCGGCCTCTCTTCATGTCAGTTAACCCCTTTAAACTCCTCTGGCTGCACTGATCTCATTAGCAGTTATGGCATGCCACCTCATTTCTTTTGATCACCTTCACCTTCAAATATCGGCAGTCCTGATCCTAGCCTTGTGCATTGTGCTCGTCATCATCAACATGAATGGTATAATCATCAATTTTACTCAAGTTATTAATCTCCTCTCTAAGCATCACTTATCATTTTCTAATTCAAAATCAAAGTAGATAGAATATTTGTTTGCATTGAAAATATCGAGTAGATCTGGTCGACGTTCACATTGCTTCTCTATAATCCCAACTTAATCTCCCCCTACACCAAGTAGAGGCTAGAATTAACTCAACCCATGTTTGATCACTTTCATCACCGCCATCTTTAATGATGACCTCTGTCTCCTCAATGGCTCTTTCTCCTGTTTACATAGCACAGGGCATTACTTCTGATACTTGTAATACAGATGTTGCATTGAAGTTGTTGAAGGGTTGAAGGCTAGAAAATTAAGAACTATTCGTCTAAAAAATTATTTTTATTTATTAATCAGGATTTAGTACAACCAACTATTTTTCTAAGAAAATCTGCATTTATTTTTATTGAAAGAGCTTGGAAGTTCACTATTTTTCTGTCATAGAAAAATTTTATTGGTCATCCTAATTTAGGGATTATTCGTAAATTTACGTCAAATTTATACTAACTCCTAACTTTTCAATTGGACTCTAACTACACCCTGATCATATAATTATATAATTTTCTTTAGAAGTAGACCAACTAGATTCTTTTCATGAAGGCTAAAATGATCTCTAACTTTTCAATTAGGTCAGTGATTATCCAATGCGCATGCTAAAATGATCTCCTCACTTTGACTATTTCAATAAAGCACTAGCTATTCATGTTCTAGTAGTTTTTCGTCGACTCTGATTGCATTACTTTAGCCGCTCCATTTTATACTCTATGGACTCTATTTAGATAAACCCTTGCAAATACATATTGCTACAACGGGTCACTTTAGAAGATCAGTGGTTAGAGTTATAGTTGATTTAGACGTTACTGTTCCACTTTATAGGAAAGTGTTAATTGGTTCTTCATCCTGTAGCTATTAGCAAAAGATAAATTTTGAAAACCCTCCAACCGTTCTTATTACAAAATTTCTAATAATTACTCTACAATCTACATATTTCAAGCCTTATATGGAATATAGGAAATCAAACTTTCTAACAGAAATAAAACATACAAATGATCAAATCATATCTTCAAATATAATGGTTGCAACTCCTTTGGCACAAAAAAACTTTAGAGCATCCTATTGAGGTAGAGCCTAATATGTCTGCCCCTGATAATCTTAGGGATATGTGCACCATATCATTTGCAAGCATGAACATTGATCATGACCCTCCTATTTTATTAGCCCACACTCTACTCTTAAAAGCAGCCGTATGATTTAGATATAATGGTCAAATATCTTCAAATATAACGGTTGCAACTCCTTTGGCACAAAAAAACTTTAGTGCATCCTAATGAGGTAGAACCTAGTATTTCTGCCCCTGATAATCTTACTGATATGTGCACTATATCATTTGCAAGCATGAACATTGATCATGATCCTCGTATTTTATTAGCCCATAGTCTACTCTTAAAAGCAGCCTTATGATTTAGATGCGAGCCTTCATAACATTGAAACACCAGTGGATAAGAGTTTCAAATATTGTTTGTTGAAAGGTGTAAGAACTAAAAAAGAATAATTTTCCCTCAAGATTCACAAATTTTCATCGTATGCTAAGGATTACTTGTCTTATTCCATCATGTCATATTTAATTTTATTTAGTTTTCTTCTTTTCCTTTTTCTCTAAAAATTATTTGAAGTTGCATCATCCTCTACTCACATATTTAATTGTTAATATTATCAAGCTTTTGACACAACACAAGCTCCAATTTCTCGCCCACCCACCAAGCAGCAACACAACTACGACTCACACAGCATCGCCCAACCTTCCTAGCCCAAGAAGGAGAAGCTTCGCCATCAACTTGCCTTACAAAAAATACTGCTTCCATATCTAATTTGTTGTGTTCGGCATTAAAAATATCTTTCCATATTTTGTCTATAATCTGAAGTTGGAAGCAAACAATGAAGCTTAAGACCAAATCAAAATCTAAGCAAGCTGATCAATTTTGTTTCTCGATTAGATAGTTTTGTTTCAGTCTGAGATTTTTGCATTCAATTGGTTCAGCTTGATTCCAAACAGTGTATAGTTTGGGACAACACAGAACAATGCCAACCCTATCAGGTACGACTAAGAAAAGCCATATAAACCTGATAAGATATTTATTGGTGCCAAAAACAGACATTCCAATAATTTTTGTAAAGCTACTTATATTCATAAATATTTTCAGTAATTTCTTGAATAGTAATATTCTCTTAATTAATGCCTACATAACAATAAATCTTCATTTTCTTTAAAATGGTATCCTGCGTGCTTTGCTAAGCCAAGCTTTTATAAAATGCAAATCAATAAGAGAGGTGCAAAAAGTAATATAAAGGTATTTTACCCAGACTGAGTGAATTCCTGCATTACGGTAGCCGTTTCCCTGACTAGTTGTGTGACTGGAATTGCCTCCTGCAACCACAAAAACATATTTATGATCATAATGATTAGGATTTTTTTTTTGGGGAGGGGAGGGGGAAGAGATTTACATATATATCACTCAGTTCTTATGTATTTACATATCTAAGACCAAAATGCCAATTTTTACATATATGCCACCTTATACATGCATGAAAAAGGTGTATTTCACTTTTCATAAGTAAAAAAAATGATATTTTTAACATATGAATGCTTTGAAAGATATAAATGTAAAGAGTAAAATTTAGGTGATAGATATATACAAAGGAATTGGGCGGGTATGTATTTAAATGCCCTTCTTTTTTACCAAATGTCTACAGTTACAATGATAACATACATAAAAAAGCACCAAAGTAGACATAATCGAATGCTTATTAACATGAAAATATATTGCTTATCATGTTCCAACAAGAAACAGTACTATATGTAGAATGCAACACTAGTCTGACATAAAGCCGAAACTGGGTTTGTACGAGCCACTTAACAAATGAAATGAACAAAAAAAAAAACAAAATTATAGTGATACTAAACTGTTTATTTGTTGTGGACTATCAGTTTGGCCTTTTCTGTAAACAAGCTAAACTCCTTGGTGTTTTTTCTTCATTGTACTCGCCGTAACTTCTTAGCGTTATGACTGCAACTTACATTTTTCAATTCAGTAAATACTGTCAAGTTTTAGTATACATTGAACAGAACCACTGAACTAAGTATGCCTCGTAAACCGATCCCAAAGCCTGAGACCAATATTTCTCCAATGAGCTGCAAAACCCAATTTAAAATAGTCATTCATAGGGGTGCAACTGAGCCAAGAAGACTTGTGAGCCAGCTCGGGCTAGGCTCTATAAGTGGCTCATGACCTAAGCTCGATGAGCTAACAAGCCAAGCATAAGCTAGTCCCGATTCGGCTCGTTAGCTCGTGAGTTGGCTAATTAAAAAAATAAATAATATAAATATACTCAAAATATATTAAATTTCAAAATTTTAACTTTAAATTATTCGAAATATTTAAAAAATAATATTTTATATTTTGTATCATGTGACTTCTTATTAGTTATTTCTTATTTGCTCATTTTACATGTCATTTTATTATAACACTAACTTGAATTGATACGATTCTCTCTTTCAAAATAAACAAGCCGGTTCGTGAGTTGGCTTGACCTCATAAAAGTAAGCTCAAGCTCAAGCATAGAACTTGTTACAACCCTACACTCATTCAATTCGCACCATTAAAAGAGCTTTATTTGTACTTCAAATATAATAGAATTTTGTAAATTAAGATAATTCATGATTTTGAACCGAGAATGAATCATTTTCAAAAACAATTATTGGTGAGATTTTTATTAAAAATAAAGGTGTGGCTTTATAGCCTAAAATGAGGATGAGTAAAAAAAAAAATTGAGAAGAACGCCAACTTTATGACTAAATCGTGGATGACATATAACAATAAATGGAAGATCAAGAATTCCATGCGAATGTGAAGCTCTCAAATCACAAATATATTTCTTTGCATTTTAAGGAAAGAGAAAAAAATCTATTGCAAAGTTTCCAGTACGAGAAAGTTTGAGCGCAAGATCTAGAGTAGTATCAATGAACAAATTAAAAAGTATTTAAGAAAAAAAATAAAAAAGAATACTTGTTGTAGAAAAAGAAGATGAAATTGTGGGTACAACCCCTACATGAAAGTCTACCTTTGGAACAAGAAGAGTAAATAAAGCTAGTAAGATGTTGGAGGTGAAGTTGTGAGGGGACGGAAAGATAGAAAAATCTATGTACTTGCAGTAGGTTCATGAAATAGAGTTAAATTATACACATCGAAGTTTAAAATTCCACCAAAATTTTCAAGAAGTTCCAATTCATAAATATAGATCCGATTGCATTAAAAAAAATTTATATGGCCAAATATTTCTTAATTTCTTGGAAGGTCGTGTCTATTTTTAGAAATCTACTACAAACTTATGATTGTGGTAATGAATTAATATTTTCATGCAAATCTAATCACAACTAAAGCAAATTATGTGAATGATAGAAAATAAGTAATGAAAATATTAAAATATAATATGCATTCTAAGGAATACTAATAATGATTAATAAGTTAGAGCTATATGAAAAGATGATAAAAAAAATTGAAACAAGCAAAGCATGCACGTTAAATGTCTAAATAAACAAACAACCTCCTCAACGAAAGCTTCTTAAAATGGCTTAAAAATTAGTGGAGATAAATCACCCACATCCAGATCAGACCAAATCTCAAAACTCAAGCACTTTATAACTTTTGTTATTAAAAAATTCGTTGAAATATTGACGCAATTTTATTTCATCCATAACTCTCTCTACGAATTTGCCCTTCATGAAAACAAAACCCAAAACTAAAATTAAGTTAGATTTAATTGATAAACCAAGAGTTAAATTAATTCTCTTTTAATCAATTTATCAGCTTCAGTAGCCATAATTTAATCTGTCACATTCAAGAGCCACTAGTTCAACTGACTTGTCACATTCAACCGACATATTTTGTTTGTATACATATTTTACAACAACAACAACAACAACAACAAAGCCTATATTTTGTTTGTATACATATTTTAGTTTAGATAAAATTTTAATATGAAATTTAACTTCATGTTCAAGAGTAGATCCCATTTCCAATGACAATTCAAAATCACATTTGAAAGCTTCGGAATTAAACTTAAATTCAACTTCAAATTTCAATTCAACGATTCTTGTTCAAGTAATGGTCGGAGTTCATAAATGCACATTCATATTCAGCATATGCACATAAACTCAAATTCAAACATAACATAGATTCAAGAATATGTGCAAGTGCAATTATAGATCTAGGCTCCACATCATCAGAAAAAATCCAAGTATACTTGTAAATATTTATCTATTTTATTTTCAAAAGGATATTCATGAACTACTGTCACTTTAATAAACATCATATTTGGCCATACAAGATTTTAAAATTGGACCATGTTAGACAGGTTCGATAAAAGAAGATATATGTTTCTCCCAAGGAATTTTAATAATTTAATTATAGGTGTATTATACTCTTATTACTAATAAATCGTTCATAACATGCTCAATGTTCATTAATCAAGTAAAATTTCTGCTTAAAATTCTTGATAAATTGTAGCTTAAAACGATCCTAATCTCTTAAAAAAGACATTTAACAAAACATGATGATAATGAAGTAGCCATATGGCAAACACTAGAATATGCAAGCACGCTAGATTTATCAAGTCAACAGCCCTTAAAGTAATTATTAAATTCGTGCTAAGGCTCTCCACAACATATTTTTTAAAATCCATCTCACATCAGCCTTTTTTTTATATTACTTTGCCTACACAATGCCAATAAGTGTGTAAATTTGACTAATTTTGTTTCCACAATTTTAACCTTTCTCAAAAAAAAAAAAAAACAAATGATATTCTTCAAAAAAGTAATTCAAAGTATCAATCAACATTGTAAAGTCCCTAAGTTATGTCTCCCATCACATGCAATTAAGTAAGTTTAATCATCTTAATTTGTTTTAGATGACAACAGACCTAGGGTTACTAATGCAACCTAGGATGAAATACACAATAAAAACATAAAAAACAAGTTTCAATACTAAATGAAAGAGCCGGTCGGTTCAGCCTCTTGCTGAACCCCTTGGCCGGTTCAACCGAGCCAAGGCCAGCGTCCCTATTTATAACTCATAAAGGATCAAAATAAAGCAAGTTTCAATACACTTTTCATGAATTCTAACAACATCAAACTTTCCATAGAATGTTCAATTCTTGATATCTAAAGTCCAAGTCCCAAATTGCTCCAAGATATGCTAAAATATACAAGAAAATAGAACTGAATATAGAACCCAAAAAAACCAAAGATCGGTAAAGACAGGAAAGGGAGTAAGAGGATCAACAAGCACAAAAGGCGACATATTACGAATAGCTGGCAATAGGCAATACTAATGAGTAAATGAGGACAAAGAAGCCGAAATAACAACAAAAGAAGTGCGAGCAGTGAAAGAGCTGAGAACAGTGTGTAACGCAAAATAAAAAAGTGGGGACCAGGAAAGAACGGACAAGAAGGCAGGGAACACAGAAAATAAGGGCTAGTGAATACTGGAGTAGCAGGAAGTGCATTGAATCTCAAGGATCACAAAATACAGCCAAAGTTATTATACATCACCAAGTAAGACTCAATTATTAAATAAAGGAACATCTATTTACAGTGAGTTGTCTAATAAATGAACCAGTATAAACTATTATTTAAACATTCCTCGAAAAATATACTAAGATGCGGACATAAATAATAGGAGCGTTGATTGGTCGAGTTCAAATCTAACGCAAAATTCACCTAACCTGAATATACTTAATATAAACTTGATACATTTATCATGCGGGCCGCCTAACCCGAAGCTGGCATGTCTAACCAATTCATTATATGGATCACACAATATAGCCCAATTAAAAAACTAAATTTTAGTTATTTCATCCATTCCCTGGTCAATTTCAATTTGATTTAGAAAATTTTATGTGATTGGCCTAGGAAAGGATGAAACAACTAAAAATTACTCAGAGACGGTTTTCTGTAATACAACAAATAAAGAAAGATGGGAAGAGAAACAATACTTTGTAGAGTCTGAAATACTGTTGTGCTTGCTTTCGACTTTTTCTAACTAATACACGGGAATCTGGACCCATTCCACTACATAGAAAAAAATTGTGATAAACAAAAGGTTATTCATTCAAGTTGCCAAAAGTAGTCGATGCATAAAGATACGATGTCAACAGAAACAAACTAATAAACTTCACAAAGAAATTTCTTTATAAGATAAATCCGTAAAAAAAAAACATAAAACATTCACATCGTGTAGAATCATGTCACTCTAGTAGAACAAACATGCTATCATCAAATCTTCACAATCACATCAAAAATAGCACTACTAATACTTTTTAAAATTGAAATAGACATTTCCATGCATAGGTTTAAAGCACCAAAGTGTGATTTATGTAAATATGAAAGTTTAGGTGCCAGATATGTAAATACAAAAGAGTTGTGTGCTACCTATGTAAATTTGCCCTTTTTTATATATCCACCAGTTTCATGTGCAAAACTAACCTGCACGCACTGGCAGGAAAAACTAAAACATAGCATTTGGTTGTTTCTTCATTCTAGCCATTTAACACGTACTAATGAACCATGTAAATCATTTGTGCATTGCAAGAGCAGCCAATACCAAGCATACCTTATTATCATGTGATGCAAATGCACATTTGTGTCAGTATAGTACTGATACCGGAGGAAGAAGCCCAAGCCACAAAAGAAACATAAATATTATTATTGAAATTGAAATAGCTTACAATGACTCTTCAAAAAATGAGATGGGAAGAAAACTGCGGTTTGGAGGGCAGCAGGTGCTGTGAGTTCGAAGGCTGGGAAGTTGTGGCTGTAGTGGAGGTTGGCTGTTGAGAGATGGCTATAGGTTGGTTGAGGAAGTTGCGGGAGAAGCTGTCAATTCTGGGAGAGTGGAAGGCCTTATAGTGGAGGTTGTTAGTAGTGACGGAAGGATAGAGTGAAGGGCGACTAATGTTGGGTCCTTGGAGTTGGGCTGGAATGGGAAGGAATGCGGCCAGGGAACTCAGGGAAGGGAAAAAGGAGTGAAGACATGTAGGAAAAGGTTGCGGGAGGAGCTAGCAGAGGGCTGCAGGAACCGTAAGGTGTTGTTTTGCGGGACTGCGGTGAGAGGAAGGGATGGCGGCGGCGATGGAATAGTTGCGGGGCAAAGGAAGTCAGATATAATCACTATCAAAGAGTGGAAACAGCCAAAACACCACCCTAACAGTCGAATACAGCCGGAACACCACCCTAACAGTCGGATACACCCTCAAAGGGAAAACAAGACACCGACGATTGTCCACACAAACTGAAATCAGAAAAATCATCTCCTTCCCTAAGCAAAACAAGCTCCATATATAAAAGGGGTTAGGACTTATACTAGGCAATACTTAAAATAAGAAAGAAGAATCAATTATAATCAGAATTTCAGATTTAGGCGAGGAAATACGGTGAAGGAAAATCAGATTACGTAAAGGCGAATAACAACAACAATTCTTTATCTCACTAAGTTTTGTCGGCTACATGAATCATTTTTCTTCATTGTGTCCTATTTAGTGTCATATTTTCATTTAATTCTAATAAATTAAGATCATTTTTTTACAATATGCCCAAGTCTTTTTAGGTCTACCTCTGTCTTTCTTAACATAAGTCAAATCTAAAACATCTACTCTTCTAATCGGATCATCAGATGCTCGACTTTTAATGTAACCAAACCATCTAATACGTCTCTCTCTAATTTTGTACGTCACTGGAGCTACACCAACCCTATCACGTATATATTCATTTCGCATATTGTCTTTAAGTGTAAAGTCACTCAACCGCCTAAGCATTCTCATCTTGGCAACACTTAACTTAGTTTTATGCTTCTCTTTTAAAGGCCAACATTCACCGTGATAAAGCACTATAGGTCTCACCACCACTTAAAAATTTTCCTTTCAATCTAAGCGGTACTTTTCTATCACACAATAGGGCCGAAGCATTCCTCCACTTCAGCCAATCAACTTGAATTCCCCATCTATATCACCATCACATTCAAAAATAGACCCAAGAAACCTAAAACGTTCACAACTTTTAATAATTTAACCACCCATAGTTACAACTCTGTCGCTGAATCTACTACTACTAAAATAACATTCATGTATTCAGTCTCAAATAAAGGCCTTTAGACTCCAATGCAGACCTTCATAATTTAAGTTTTTCCTGAGCTTTCTCTGTAGTCTTATCCACGAGAAGGATATCATCAGTGAAAATCATACACAATAGTACATCCTCCTGTAAATGTCTAGTAAGAGCATCCATAACTAAAGCAAAAAAGATATGGCCTTAAAGCTGATCCCTAATCTAATCCAACTGAAATAGGAAAATATTTGGTCAATCCTCCTTCTATTCGAACACAAGTAACACCTCTAGTATACATGTCTTTAATGACTTGAATATAAGTCATATCAACGCCTTTCTTCTCAAGAACTCTCCAAAGGATATCTCTTGGAACCTTATCATAAGCTTTTTTCTAAATCAATAAAAATCATATGTAAATTCTCCTTATTCTCTCTGAACTTTTCCTTCAAACCTCTCAATAAATGTATAGCTTCCATAGTAGACCTGCCTGGCATAAATTCAAATTGATTATGAGAAATATTTGTAATACGTCTTAACATATGTTCTATTACCCTCTCCCATAATTTTAAAGTATGACACGTCAACTTAATTCCTCTATAATTTCTACACTCTTGTGCATCCCCTTTATTCTTAAAAATGGGGACCAAAATACTCTTCCTCCACGCATCTTTTTAGTTTTTAAAATAATATTAAGGAAATTAGTAAGCCAAGATCTCCAAAATCTCTTATATATTTCCATACTCCAATTCGGATATCATCAGGTCCTACAAACTTTCCACCCTTGGATTTATGACGATAAAAATGAAACATTTTATCATTATTAACGATATTAATATTAAAAAAGTCGATCGTATTTTCAGAAACTTCATTAAAAAGTTTATCAAAATAGCTCATTCACCTCTGTTGAATATCTTTTTCTAAAAAAACACTTTTTCATTTTCATCTTTAATACACTTTACTTGAGTTAAATCTTCAATTTTCTTTTATCTTTATTTAACTATTTATACATATATTTTTCACTCTCTTTAGTATCTATTATATTATAAATACCACTAAAAGCGGATTTTTTAGCATCACTGATTGTTATTTTAGAATCCCTACAGACCATTTTATATTTTTCTCAATTTTCTAAGCTTTAACATTTAAAACAATTTTTAATAATATAACTTCTTATATTTTATCTTTTCTATTATTTCACCACAAACTATTTCTTTTTATAGAAATTTTTTCTTTTGATTCTTCAAATATAACTTTTATCACTTGTTTAATAGTGTTTGTTACTTTATCTCACATAGAATTTGCTTCTTCATGAATGTCTCAAATCTTGAAATCTTGAAATTTACTCATAAAAATAATTGTATTTGTGTCTTTTAAATGCCCTCATCTAATTCTAATGCAATGATTCCCAGTATTCTTTATTTTACAACTCTTCCTCTTAAAAATTAGAATTAATAAGGGTGAATAAAATAAGAATGTGCTAAGAACGAATAAAGGGAAGAAAAGGGGCAAAGTAAATGAGGGAAAGAAAGAAAGACAAAAAGGAAAGAGGGAAAAGGAGGGAGGAAAAACTTCTATGTCATTATCCTGAGGTCGGGGGAGCTTCAACTTCATTCGTCAAAGCTTCTGGATTCTCATGGTACAGTTGTAAGTCCTCTGGTATGCATGTCGGTGTAGTTGTTTCACAACACATTCTGGCATAATAGGTAGTCATTCGCTTTTGGCACGTCCTGAGCAGGTGTTGCATATAAAAGGGGGTTCCAGCAATGCAACTCTCGAGCACTTACATTTGAAATCTTCTCCTTCAACTTCTCGTGTTTAGCGTGCGGTGGTTGAGCGACAAATATGTGAGGAGAACTCAATTCTGGGATGAAATTTGTGATAGACTGCGCCATTCTCATTGGCACCCCCTCAAGAGAGACCACTTCCCCACAGATAGGAATTGGTTCCCATTGCAGAATATTCATCTCAATCAAGCTTCTCGGGCCCATTACAAAACTGAAGTTCATCTCTCTTGACAAGAGGTATCATGCGGAACAAGAAATAGCTTCTGAATAACTCAATTTGATATTTCCAACATTGCGCAAATGACTCATCTTCGGACATGTCGGACCTCCCTCTGTAGGGATAACTCAGGAAGAAGTCTATCTCAAAAAAAATGTATTTCTTGTATTTGTGGTGGCCCTGTTCCTCAAGCTCGTGATCCTTTTGGACCGCCAAAGTCAATCTTGTTATAGCTCCTCTCAACGCTTGTGAAACGGTATGTTGAGGTACCACAGTTTAATACTTTGCTTTACCGCTCAAGGTCACTACCTTCCAGATGGCTACTGTTACCTCAGCTGGAATCTCTATCTCGGGATCCACTGAAAGTGGTGACGTCTCTTATGTGCTAGCTACAAGTGGAGAATCCTCCCATTAGTCTTCAACTTCTCTCGTATTAACTGGCATTGCCCAATTTTTCAACAACACCCTACTCAATGAAATAGATCTCTTCCTTAGTTGTGTGTTCTGCTTCAACATGTCCAAATATGTGGCACTTGTCACATTTTCTGGCTGTGAGAAACTTACAGATTGGTTTCGTTGGATAGTACTCAAGGGGGGTTGTTTGGGGTTGTGGTCTCTCCACTTCAGAATCTAGGAGTTGTAACATTTGGGGTAGTGAGTTGGTAGGAACTGGCACTGTGTTTCTCCCATCATCTTCACATCTTCTGGTTTCTCCTTTCGACCTTTTGAATCACAGTCTATTGTAGTCTCCCATTGGATTTCATCTTCTATGTTTGTAATCCACCGCCGAAGTAGGCGGATCTTATCTCCTCTGAAAAGGCTCGGGCATATATCTTATTAATAGCATAGCTAAGGTTTAGAGTTAGAAGGTGAGAGGGGTTTAAAAATTTAACTTAGGGTTGCTGATTTTGAAAATCAGGAAAAGAAATTGAGAGTTTAGGTCAAAGTTTTTGGCTATTGTTGAGGATAGGAAAGACATTTTGTTTTGGTGGCTTGGCGAGGGCGGATGCTACGAAACCCTATGATGGAATTAGGGTTAAGCTAACTCTGATACCAAATGATACCGGAGGAGGAAGCTCAAGCCACAACAAATCACAAATATTAGTATTGAAATTAAAGTTGATTACAATGACTTTTCAAAACATGAAATAAATGACAAACAAACACAAAAAAAACCCTAGGGTGATGGTAATTGTGGAGAGAAGAGATGGGACAACCGGGAATGTAAATTGGAGGGCAGCGAAGAGGGAAGAAAAATGTTGTTTGGAGGGCAACAGGTGTTGCAATATGGAAGGCTGGGAAGTTGTGGTTGTAGTGGAGGTTGGTTGTTGAGAGGTGGTTGTAGGTTGGTTGGGGAAGTTGCGGGAGAAGCCATCAATTCTGAGAGGGTAGAAGGCCTAATAATGGTAATGTTGGAAGGATAGAGTGAAGGGCTGCTGATGTTGGGTCGTTGGAGTTGGGCTAGAGTAGGGAAGGAAAGCGGCAAGGGAACTCCAGGAAGGGTAAAAGGGGCGAAAACAAGGAGGAAGAGATTGCGAGAGCTGCAGTGAGGAGAGGGGACGGCGACAGCAACGAAATGGCTGCAGGGCAAGGGAAGTCGGAGCTGATCACCACCGGGAACAGGGATACAGCTGAAGCACCACCCTAATGGTAGGATACAGCCCTCGAAGGGAAAACAGGACGTCGGCGGCTGTCCACACAAACTAAAATCAGAAAATCACCTCCTTCCCTAAGCAAAACAGCCCCTATATATAAGAGGGGTTAGGACTTATATTAGGCAATGCTTAAAATAAGAAAGAAGAATCAATTATAGTCAGGATTTCAATTTAGGCATGGAAAAAAAAGTGAGGGAAAATTTAATTGGGTAAGGATAAATAAAGTAATCAAAATTCAAAATTTGGAAAGGACATTAAAATAGAAAGGTGCTAAGAAGGAAAGGAAAGAAAGAAAGGAGGGAAGAGGAGGGAGGAAAAACCCCCGTGTCAAGTATTTTACAAAGTCTAGATTTTGTCTAGTTAGGATTGTATATGACACGTGATCTTACCATCGTGATACTATAGTTGCTACAGTAGCACGTCCAACCCTACCCCTTTCCTTTTTCGCTTCACTTGTATTCCCTTTCCTTTTCTATGATTTCCTATTTTACTCTTTGCATATTCTAAGTCCTTCCTTTTCTATTTCTTTCTCATTTTGATCCTTACTTATTCTATATACTAATCTCATTGAGGTGTTCTTTCCTTCTGAAAGTTGTATCTGACAATAAGGTGGTGTTCCGACAGTAACTCTTCCAAGGTGGTGACCTTCTCCAATGGTTCAGGTAGTGTTTCGGTTGTAACTCGACCCGCTGAGATATTTATCCTTCTGACTCCCCATTGCAGCCTGTTGTCATCATCTTTCGGGTTCTATCCACTCTCCAGGTTACTGTCCAGAACACCGTCGTCATCTTTTGGCGTTGTCCACCCTCCAATTTACTGTCCAGGCTGTCATCATCATCTTCCAAGAGCTATCCACCCTCCAGGTTGATGTCCAGACCACCATCTTCGTCTTCCGATCGTTGTCCACCGTCCAGGTTGTTGTCCAGATCGTCGCCATTATCTTTCGGTCGCTGCCCACCTTCCCCTGCACCCTGCCAGCAGCCCTACATTGTTTTAGTTCCCTCCAACATGTGCCCCTTTTTTTCTAGCCCGACATGTCGTGCCCCTCTTGAGAGAGTCGTTTGTGTGTTTTATACCGTTTCATTTCTTATTTCGTGTTGTTTTATTCTTGTTGGAGGAGTCTTCATTGTCGTTTGATAGTTTGTGTGTTGGTGTTGTTCCATGTTGAGAGTCATCGTTGTATTTTCTTTGAATTCAACAATAAAATTGTGTAGCTTGGCCATGGTTTGGGTTCACTCTAGTATCATTATACTTTTATTTCTTATACATTTTCCATTTTATCGAATCTTCTTCAAAGCATTGTATTTTTGGGTCGTTGTGTTGAAGATTGATTTCTATGTTGGGCCTTGTGAGCCATTTCTATGGGAAAAAAAAAAAGAAGGAATGTATTTTCATTTGAATTGTCACATCACCCTCCTCCATGGAAAAAATGCCACTCCCTCTTCTCACTCTTATTTAAAAGCAAAGCTCATTAATTTAACCTTGAACACCATCTTTCTTTATCGTTCTCCCTTAAAAATCACTAGAGTGAAATTTATAACATTCCCTCTCTCTCTTCTTGGATTTTAGAGCACCACTTGCCCTGGTATGAACAGTGGTCTATATCTTCATGTATTATCATGTTATGATGGTATGTAAATGCAAGCTTATTTCGCTTGAATTTATAACTGTCTTGTGCACTTAAAACCCAAGAGTGCAGGATTACATGAGGTTGAATTCAAAGTCCTTGGAGACCGACTACTCAGGAAAGAAATTGACATGACGAAAAACCATTTATAGAGATCGATTTTGGTTATCCACAAAAGGTTAGATAGATCACCATTAGCTTATCAGCTCTTTCTTGTTTTGTTAAAATTAGGCACCATTAGTGGGTAAGTTTTCATTAAACCACGTTTCTCTATTTTTTGTTAAAATTAAGCACCATTAGTGGGTAAGTTTTCATTAAACCACGTTTCTCCATTTCATTCAGCAATGTTGTACTAGTTAAACCAATATTTTATGCTTGCTTATCTAATTTAATCATAAGAGTCTGATATACAATGATGTTCCGTTCATACTTCTGCATTGTATGCAGGCTAACTCTTTCATCTTTTACATCATATTTGGTATCAATGCAACTACATTCCATGGGAAATATTTGTTGTATATTATTTTGCTGTGTCACGATATATAATGATCCAACCTCACAATTCTTTTCAGAAAGTGTGCCACTTCAATTTCCTGTATTAAAAATTTCTACATATTGTGCTACTTATGTTCTTTTTTTTTTTCTTTTTTTTTTTGTTAAAATTTTGTAAAAATCTNTTATTTTGCTGTGTCACGTTATATAATGATCCAACCTCACAATTCTTTTCAGAAAGTGTGCCACTTCAATTTTTTGTATTAAAAATTTCTACATATTGTGCTACTTATGTTCTTTTTTTTCTTTTTTTTTTGTTAAAATTTTGTAAAAATCACTATAACTTAATTAAATCCTTTAAACATTCATATAAATTTGGTTTGAATATCATTGCATTTTAGAATCAAACAATCAAATCCTTTAACTCTAAATGTTTATTTGACTTCTTTGCCTTCGGTTATCGTTCATTGTAATTCAAGCATAATTTTATCATATTATGTCTAACTCTAATGTTTCAGTGGCTATTTATAATCTCAATGAGTTATGAATTTCCAACATAACATTTCATTAATTTCTATCATATAGGCCATAAAATCACTAATACCCAAGAGCACTCACTAAAGAAACCTAATTTGAATCATGAAATTTGAACAACACAGTCTTCACCTTAATGGTGTATTACAATGATTGCTCATATTACATTAAGCCTATTCAAGGCCAATAAAAGTACCACAAATTCTTGTTATAATTCAAGATCAATGTGTAAGCTTGCTAGCTATCCAATATCCATTACAAACTTTCTGCCAATAGTACCCCCTAGCCCTTGTCGAGATTACTAGAACATAATTATTAAAATTGAAGGGTTAAACATCATCGCTCATACAATGATTATCAATTTGATAAAAGAAGCATTAGATTTAGGAACATAACAAAAACACTTTTTGTATTATCGAAAGAAATTTTAAGAAACTTAATCTGAAATTAGATAACTTGTTGAGAAAGCAAAATTAAACAATCAAAGCACCATCTACTCAAAAATAAGTCCAATCAACTAAGAGAAGTGGTAGTTCATCATTTTAAACATACTTTATCCTATGAAAATCAAGTCTCCCCATAACCAATATTGATATGGATAATCATTAGAAAGTAAAAAAAAAAAAATAAAGTGAAATTAAGGGAAGCATCACTAGAAATTATGTAATATGACTGGACCTTCCATAAACCGTGAAAGGAGAAATGTAATTTTTGTAAAAGTAACAAGATGAACATAACGTGAGCCCCTATGGTTGACAAAAAATTAAATTTTAGTTGATTGATTAAAAATAATAATCAAACTATAAATCCAATTTTGAGGTGCATTTGATCACGCTTGATGGATTCGTCAATTGACTCATTGGGCTAAATTGTACCAAAAGAAAACATAGGTAAACTAAACCAAAAAAAAAAGCTACAAAAAAGCTCAATTCCTTCTTCGCTTAACCGAATTTTATCATCGTAGTAAACAAAGTCATTCTAAAGTATTATGCAAAAAGATATGAACTAATATGGGCTACTAAGTTTACTTTATTCTGATTGAGAGATGAAGTGTAATGAAAATTTGATTACATTCGTTGTAAACCTAACTAGTACTCTGCTTTATTCTTTCCAAAAGACAACAATGACTCAAGAAAATTAATTTTAGTTTTTGGCTAAACCAAAATATTTTATTATTAAACCGGATCATTAACCATAATTCAAGTAACCCTTACTCCCAAACAAAAATTTAAATAATTCTTCAATACATTGAACAAAATCAACCGAATATGTTGGGCTCGATTGAATTTTTAAGTCCAAGCCAACTAATGCACGCCTCTAAATTTCGATATTACTATTTTGCATGCAGTTGCTAAACGCATATTTCGGATCAATTTTATTTATTTATTTAAATTTATTTTTACTTTTATTTTTAAAAGCATTTTTGTTTAGCATAATTTTCATGTGTTTCTAATTTTTTTTTATTTTTAAAAATACAACAACAAAGCCTTAATCCCACTATGTGGGGTCGGCTACATGAATCCATTTTCTCCATTGTGCCCTATTTAGTGTCATATTTTCATTTAGCTCAAATACATTAAGATCGTTTTTTATTCAATAAGCCCAAGTCTTCTTAGGTCTACCTCTGTCTTTCTTAATATAAGTCGAATCTAA
This sequence comes from Phalaenopsis hybrid cultivar, assembly GCA_002079205.1. Classification (NCBI taxonomy): domain Eukaryota; kingdom Viridiplantae; phylum Streptophyta; class Magnoliopsida; order Asparagales; family Orchidaceae; genus Phalaenopsis; species Phalaenopsis hybrid cultivar. Next base: position 64,409 of record JXCR01139874.1, on the reverse strand, counting down.
AACATCTACTCTCCTAATTGGATCATCAGATGGTCGACACTTAATGTGACCAAATCATCTAAGAGGACTTTCTCTAAGTTTGTCCATCACAGGAGCTACACGAACCCTATCACAGAAATATTCATTTCGCATTTTGTCTCTAAGTGTAAAGCCACTCATCCACCTAATCATTCTCATCTCAGCAATACTTAACTTTGTATTATGCTTCTTTTTTAAAGGCCAACATCCAGCACCATAGAACATTGCAGGTCTCGCCACCGTCTAATAAAATTTTCCTTTCAGTCTAAGCGGTATTTTTCNAGTTCTGCCTAAACTTTCTAGTGGGTTTTTCAATAAATGATGTGTTGAGCTGAGTAACCATTTGGTTTAGCTCCAAGGCCTATGTCTAGATGAATCATTGTCGAAATATCTCTTAATTTGGTTTAAGTGAGTATTCCTTTTAAGTACATTGGACTAACTAGCGTTCAGCAATAGAATAAATGACATTTCATGTTAATAAACAATACCCCAATGATGATAGTTGTTACTTCAATACATTCACATCTTCATTTGCTCGAAGTGTGCATAAATTGCAATATGAAAATTAACATAAAACTATATTGAGACATGACAAGTATCAAACTTATGTTAATGTACTTTGGCACTATTAAAATAAATCGGTGAGATTTAATTCTAGTTAAGCNATTCAGTTTTAGTTCTACTCAAATGAAAGCCTTTAGACTCCAATGTAGACCTTCATAATTCAAGTTTTTCCTAAGTTTTTTTTCTCATCTTATCCACAAGAAGGATATCATCAGCAAAAATTATACACCAGGGTACATCCTCCTGTAAATGTCCAATAAGACCATCCATAACTAAAGCAAAAAGATATGAGCTTAAAACTGATCGCTACGTAATCCAACGAAAATAGGAAAATATTTGGTCAATCCTCCTTCAGTTTGAACACAAGTAACACCTCTACGCATATCTTTAATGACTTGAATATAAGTCATATCAACACCTTTCTTCTCAAGAACTCTCCAAATGATATCTCTTGGAACCATATCGTAAGCTTTATCTAAATCAATAAAAATCAAATGAAGATTCTCCTTAGTATCTCTGAACTTCTCCATCAAAATTCTCAATAAATGTATAACTTTCATAGTAGACCTGCCCGGCATAAATATAAATTGATTATGAAAAATTTTTGTAATACGACTAAACCTATTTTCAATTACCCTCTCCCATAATCTTAAAGTATGACACATAAACTTTATTCCTCTATAAATTGCACACTCTTGATCCATAATTTTAAAGTATGACACATCAACTTAATTCCTCTATAATTTGCACACTCTTAGGCAGTATCAACTTAATTCCTCTATAATTTGCACCCTCTTGTGCATCCCCTTTATTCTTAAAAATGGAGGATCTAAATACTCTTCCCCACTCCTCAAATCTTTTAGTTTTTAAAATAATATTAAAGAGTTTAGTAAGCCAAGAAACTCCCAAATCTCCTAAACCATCTTTTTAGTTTTTAAAATAATATTAAAGAGTTTAGTAAGCCAAGAAACTCCCAAATCTGGCAAATATTTCATTAAAATAATATTAAAGAGTTTAGTAAGCCCAGAAACTCCCAAATCTCCCAAATATTTCCACACATTAAAGAGTTTAGTAAGCCAAGAAACTCCCAAATCTCCCAAATATTTCCACAGTTCAATTGGATCATCAGGTCCTACAGACTTTCCACTCTTGGTTTTCTTTAAAGCCTCCTCAACTTCTTTTTTACTAATATGACGGTGAAAATGAAACGTTTTTACTTTTAAAAATAAATCAATTTATTTTTAAAACACTAAAATAAATTTAAAATATTGAGTATTTTTATTGATAAATAACATTGATGCTACTCACTGCTAGTCGCCATCACCCATGTCTACCACCAGCTACTACCCACTACCATAGTCTGACCATTGTGGTTTATTTGAAATCAAAAAATTAAAAAAATTTAAAAATATATTTATAACACAGCAAATATATTTTCATTTAAATAAAAAATAAAAAATAAAAATGACTCCTAACGACCCTTAAAATAATGAATCTAGTTATTCAAATTCTTAATATGATAGCTTAAATCATGAACATGTATAGTAGAATTCAAAATGAAGTTACTCCAATAGCCAAATTCCATGTTCAGAGTAACAATAACCAGGTCTATTATTTTAGCAACCATGTTAAAAATAACAGAAAATTACATAAATTATTTCAGTAATCACCTCCAAAATAATAGAAGTAGATTCGTAGATTGGATGAGCAAAAGGTATTAAAAAAACTATCATTAACCATATGACATTATAGCAATTCCCAAGTAATAATTATGAGAAAATATCCATGGAAACACCTTTGGAGGACATAATAACATGAACCCCTAGAATCAAGTTCTGCCCAAACTTTCTAGTGGGTTTTTCAATAAATGATGTGNTTGTTCCTTTTTACGAATAGTATAGATATGCAAATAGTATTCGTGGATATGAATTTGTCATTGATGCTACTACTATTATTGAGGTACCATATGTTCATTGGCAAGCCAATTACTTCATTACATATTCAAGAAATAGCATCCCTACTAAGGATCATGGATGACTTGAAGCAATAATTGTCGCCTTGTCTTTGTCATCCTTTATTTCAGAGCTACATTCAATGAAGTTAAATGACCCAAGTTTATCCCATATAAATCCCCTCTTGCCAACCAGTATATAATGCTAGCCGCCTCATTACTATTGACTTGTCACATCATTTTTTAGACCACCACATAATCTTACATGGAAAAAAATTCATCCCTCTTTCTCGATTAAGAACAAAACTCAGTATTATTTAACCTTTTAAAATATCTTTATTCGCTTCTCTCCCAAGGATTTTAAAATTTTAAAATATTAAACAAAACCTTATAGAAGCTCATTCCTGCTCCCATCACTCCTGCTCCCATCCCCATGATGATGGGAGCAGGAATCGAACAAACATCCTCCCTCCCTTAAATTTTTGGGGTGCCTCTTTTTCTAATCTATAAATAAGTGATTTATCTTTACATGTATTATCAAATTATAAGAATATTTAAATAAAAACATACTTCTACCGAGTTTACTGCTCTTCATTATGTACTTAACCTCCCCATTAAAGAACTAATTGAGAGTAGAAATTCACAAAAAGGACATCCAAGGAAGGAAATTGACAAGCAAACAGTTGTTCGTGGAAATCAACTTAGTTACCCTCTCTCTGCTATTGTTTTCTTAAATATGCCACAAGTTATGATTAGTTTATCATCTCTTTTTTGCTTTTTTAAAGTTAGGCATCTTTAGTGATTAACATGTTAGGTTAAATCATTCTTTCACTCATTTCATTCATGATATCATATTAGTTAATTAACAATAGTTGCATGCTAATCTAGTCTAAATGTTTAATCATAGGAATCTGAGAACCAATAGTGCTTAAATGCACTGCAAGAGCACAACATTAATTAGAAAGCATAGAGTGAAGAATAAAAAACCTTAAAAAGAAAAAAAATTAATTAAGGCAAGCGCATACACAAAATAAAAGATGCATTCACTAGTCTAGGAATAAAGTATTCACAATACTTGAAGTTTGACATAAAAAAGAAAGTCAGGGGATATCCACGTCCTATAATTACTTTAGAAACTTCATGATGATTGAAGTTATCGAATTACATACAACAACAATTCAAAGACAAACAAATTTTTAGTTATTAAAATATGTCTAGCCATATTGCTATATTTATTCAATACACTAAGTCATTTCAAATGCCAGACCTTCCCTAACATTAAACAAGTAGCAGATTTAAGTGTGTACCGAATTTAATTAAAGCATGGCATGATTCATGATTTTCATAGGAAGTTCATACTTATTGATACTAAAAAGAATATCTTTCATGCTAAAATCTCTGAGAAGTATGCCAATAAATAATGTTTTCTGTTCCAATGTGTGAGACGTGCTCAAAATGTCTTAAAATGAGTGGACATGCTTGCTTAAAGTTCTCGAAGTTAAATTCAATCTTACCATATGCAAGCACCTAGACAAGAACGTTTCCAAAAAAAAAAATGACAGATTAAAGAAAAAAATAGCCTAACATGACATGCCAAACAACCCTCAAAAAAAAGAATTTGTGAGACAGTGAAAAAAATAGTACAAGGAAACCTAAATCCAAAAGGCTAATAAATTACTTCAACAAATACCGTATATCTGAAATAAACTTTCAGGGAGCAAAAAATAAAAAATTAAAAAAAAAAATCTTTGCATGACATGCATAAAAGCAAGTTTCGGAATGCCAAAAAAAGTGAACATATTTACCTATAGACAACGCCAATGTTAGGCGTCATAAGTTGAATCTTCTGGACCTGCAGTTAATTTGGAGCGAGAAAATAAAAAGAACTCTGAGTCGGAATACAAAATTATAAAATTCAACTGAAATAATCTCATCATTCTATACCAAAGAAGTAAAACGTATGCACGCTTATTGAGATGAGAGTGGTGAGAGACAAAGTGTTTTAAATGTGTTTTTTTAATAAGAAANATATGTAACATGATTACATTTCTATAAAATTTACCTATAAATCTCAATGACATTATCCTATTACATAACACTTCTATGACACTTATCATCGATTTTAACCACTAAGCCTTTACTCCAAACATTATAAAATCATGTTTTCATCTTAAACTAAAACCACATTATCGTCACTTTGAATGCATCTAACAATATATGGTATAAAGATAAATAATATGATGCCTTCCACAATCCTTTCTTGACCTCATTGGATAACACATCAGGCTTATACCTCACATACTGAGAGGCCTGCCTCAAGACGCACCTTGCCTTAGTTCTAATCATGAGTATTCAATTTAACATAAGCTTTTTCATAAAATAAATATAACTAAAATAATTATAATAAATATTCATCACTTGCCCATATAATACACGACTAAAAATGAAATTGAAATTATTCTTATCAATCAACATAGCCATTGAATTAAAATTTGATGAATAATCTTATTCATTAATATTTAAAAGAAGATTGAAATTTATAAAGAGGAGAAATGATAGAATATGGAACAACTGCTGATGTGATGAGAGAGAAAGTAAATAGTTAATTTATTAACAAAAGCAATGAAAATTTTTTAATGTAAAAATCTTAAAAGTAGTGACTTGTTATATTCTTAATTTGATAGATGGCAGTAGGAGTGTGAGAGAGACTAATTGAATCAAACTTATTCTGAATTGTTATACTATGTCTTATTTTGATGTTTGTATAATCTTTTTCATTTTATGATTTGGTGTCAGGATGTTAGCATGCTGCTTACTATAAATAATTTATTGTTTTTACCATGTAAAGATGTTAAATATGTTATATTTTAACTTATTAAAAAGTTAAAATTTTAATATGTTACTTTTTACTACATATTGTGAACTTAGTATAATACTTATTCTTTGCGTGATTTGTTATTTTTGAGACTTACGCCTCAAAATGTCTCGCTACATGAAAAAAAAATGTCTCCATGCCCACTTGCGAAATTATAAGCTTTAACATGATCATCTCATCAATGTCACTTTTCATGCATAGAACATAATCAAAACCTATATATCTCATATATTTGCCTAAGCTACTTTATGTAACTCAATTATTCTTCTAATGTATCAAACCTATTACAGAAAATCATTAAAGTTGTAGTTTTTGGCTTGATCTCTACCCTCATTGCAAGACTTCTAGAATCCTTACAATGCTTGTAGGTTAACATAATTTGATTTTTGCCTCCCCTTAAATATCATAATTCATTTATTTATAACCTTTTCATATCTCCTCGCCTAACTAAATCTCTTTACTTACATATTATATCTTTNAACATTATAAAAATCATGTTTTCATCTTAAACTAAAACCACATTATCGTCACTTTGAATGCATCTAACAATACATGGTATAAAAATAAATAATATGATGCCTGCCACAATCCTTTCTTGACCTCATTGGATAATACATCAGGCTTATACCTCACATACTGTGAGGCCTGCCTCAAGATGCACCTTGCCTTAGTTCTAATCAGGAGTATTCAATTTAACATAAGCTTTTTCATAAAATAAATATAAGTAAAATAATTATAATAAATATTCATCACTTACCCATATAATACACGACTAAAAATGAAATTGAAATTATTCTTATCAATCAACATAGCCATTGAATTAAAATTTGATAAATAATCTTATTCATTAATATTTAAAAGAAGATTGAAATTTATAATGAGGAGAAATGATAGAATATGGAACAACTGATGATGTGATGAGAGAGAAAGTAAATAGTTAATTTATTAATAAAAGCAATGAAAATTTTTTAATGTAAAAATCTTAAATTTAGTGACTTGTTATATTCTTAATTTGATAGATGGCAGTAGGAGTGTGAGAGAGACTAATTGAATCAAACTTATTTTGAATTGTTATACTATGTCTTATTTTGATGTTTGTATAATCATTTTCATTTTATGATTTGGTGTCCGGATGTTAGCATGCTTCTTACTATAAATAATTTATTGTTTTTACCATGTAAAGATGTTAAATATGTTATATTTTAACTTAATAAAAGGTTAAAATTTTAATATGTTACTTTTTACTACATACTGTGAACTTAGTATAATACTTATTCTTTGCGTGATTTATTATTTTTGAGACTTACGCCTCAAAATGTCTCGCTAAATGAAAAAAAAATGTCTCCATGCCCACTTGCGAAATTATAAGCTTTAACAAAATCATCTCATCAATGTCACTTTTCATGCATAGAACATAATCAAAACCTATATATCTCATATATTTGCCTAAGCTACTTTATGTAACTCAATTATTCTTCTAATGTATCAAACCTATTACAGAAAATCATTAAAGTTGTAGTTTTTGGCTTGATCTCTACCCTCATTGCAAGACTTCTAGAATCCTTACAATGCTTGTAGGTTAACATAATTTGATATCATAATTCTTTTATTTATTGTAGGTTAACATAATTTAACATAATTCTTTTTGCCTCCCCTTAAAAATCATAATTCTTTTATTTATAACCTTTTCATATCTCCTCGCCTCACTAAATCTCTTTACTTACATATTATATCTTCGAAGGTCTAACAAAGCACCCAAGGCAATTATTAGTTTTTAATATTTTCTTTATACTATTAAGATACACATCGTTAACTAATAATAGATTTTGCATAGTTAAAATTTCTACTATAATAACCTTATAAACTTTGCCCAAATAAAAAAAAAATTCTTACATTGTAATAAAAAGGAGTCAATTTGTGATTTGGGCATTCTACTCTTAAAAGCAAAAAATGTTCTCATCTATTAGAGTGTGGGATTGCAATTGCAAGGCCATAACATACTTCATGATCAAATATAACTTCTCCAATAGCATTCGTATCTTTATTCCAACCATCATGCATCTTCTCATAAACTAACTTAATAGAAACTATGCATCAATTTAATTTGCCACTTATAATTATAATACCATCATCAATTATATTTATTACATACATTTTATATCAAACTAGCTATAATCCAATTAAAAGTGCAAAAGAACTAACTATATTTATAATAGCATCACCAATAAGTAATATATACTTTTTAAATTAGTTACAATCCAATTAAAAGTGCATAAGCACTAATTATATTTATAATAACATCACCAATAAGTAATATATTTCATTCTTCATTCATCCATTATTTTCATCTTTCAACTCTTTTTCAACTCTATCACTACTGCTAATGATTAATCACAATTGTATTAAGTTGGGCATGATATTTGATGATGTCATTCCATGTCATTCCAATCAAACATCTCATATTTCTCACCACAAGGTTTAGATGTGGCGCATCCATTAAAAGCATCTTCGCAAACATTGCTAATTAAAAATCACAAGCATTCTTATCATACATCATCCAAACATGCAATAGCTTAATCATAGTTGGGTTAAGTGGCTTTAAAAAAATAAAATATTACCTTTTCACATTGCATTTTAACAACAAAAATAATAATAGAACATAAAACACTATAAAGAAAAGGAAAAAAAAACATAGACGTGTGCTTTGCAGCAGAATAGGAAAATGAAAAATTAAAAAAAATGCACTTCTCAAAAGATAATTTGGAAATTTACATAAATATCACACAATTCTTATGTATTTACATATTTAACACCCAAGTTTTATATTTATACTTATAACACCTTGGTGTCATGAATCTACACAAGAAATGGTGCATTTTATTTTTAAAAAGGTAGTGATGGCACGGTTTTTTTGATGTGATATTAAAGATTTGAGAGGTATCCATATAAATATGAACATATACATGTTAGATATGTAAATGTATATAAATTGTGTGGTATGTATGAAATGCCACAAGATAATTTATTCGGCGGGAAGTTAATAATCAACTTCCTTAAAAAAATTAAGGTGGCAATGCTTTGCTCTCCTACTGGCATAACAGAAACCAAGTTTAGCATTCAGATAAAGAAACAAGAAGCATTGATTTAAACTCGGACAAGACAACTTCAAGTAAGAAAAAAAAAAAAGTTAGCAATTATCTGACAATGGGTATAATTTTATGCTTACAGATGTTTCATCCACTAAAATTGAAGGCAGCTTCTTCTCGGTTGCAATAACAACACCATTTGCGGCTGCAGCAATCTCATCAAGAGTCAATAAGATCATGATGGAAAGAAATAGAAAACAGAATGGAAATGTTTGTAAAATATTAATAAGAATCAAGAAGAAGCTTCCAAGTAGAGTTGGATCTTCTGAATAACGTCCATCAAATCATTTTTGCTTCTTCATTTTTATTTGGATGGAAAATTTACATATGTGGCACACAATTCTTATGTATCTACATATCTCACACCTAAACTTTTATAATTACATATATAGCATTTTGGTGCTTTAAACTTATGAATGAAAAATGTGTAATTCACTTTTAAAAAATGAAAATAATTATATTTTTGACGTGTATTAAAGGTTTGAGTGCTATGCGTGTAAAATGAAAGTTAAGTGTGAGATATATAAAACAAAAGAATTGTGTGCTATATATGTAAATGCACCTATTAGAATTTGATAACTGACGGCTAGCTTTTTTTACAACTTCATACAATTCCTTTGATGCATATGCTATTTACACTATTTCATTGTCTTAATTGTTTCTCAAGCGGAACTCTAGCAAATTATAATTCATTCCATTATTTTACTTTATTCAAATTAATATTATATTTCAACATCTCAGGCATTAATTTTCTTAGATCATGAGAGATAACGTTGACATTTTTCCTTGTTTATTGCATGGCAATCATATAGGTTTAAAAGTAGTGGCGGGCTGAAAAACTGCTTCACACTGCTTGGAATAAGAAAATTTTTAACTTCGGGTTAAGCATGGAAAAAAAAGGTAAAATTGTTGATTTCATGCAAAATTTTCATACGTTAAAAATTTAACTTCAGAATCCCACTGGAATAAATGTTTTCATAGTGCATCCATCATTTTTATCTTCTAAAACTATTAAGAAGCCTATTTAAGGAAAAAAGACATCATTCAGTATCTAAGAAGTGATATTTGCTTTCTGATGCAGAACCCTCAATTGGTTGGCAAGGGATGTTGAGATTTATTCTACTCACAAATCAGGCAGCTTACCATAATGAGGATTTCTCTTTAAGGCGAAAGCTTATATCTGTCCGACACTAATCTTATTAGAATATTTTAGCGTAAATCCAAATGGGTTTTATAATTATTAAAATTATTCAAAGGGTTATAAAAAAATATAAAATTTTTAAATAAACCTCAGCTTGAATGTGCAATTCCATCTAGTATTTTCAAGGGGTAGGTTAAATTTTCTAGAGAGATCATCTCCTTGTAACATTTTGTTTATTCCCACGGTGCCTCCTCTACAATCTTATTATTGGTTACGTGTAATTGATTATCTTCAAATAAGATACAACCTAGATTTATACAAATGCAAGATTTTCAATTTATTTCATGCATTTCAAGTTTTCAAATATTTATGTATTATTTTGGTATAAAAATATTAACTTATCATATGCATAGATCATTTTGCATTCATCTAAGGTAAAGAAAAATTGTAAAAATTATGAGTTTAAAATATACAAATTTGCGTTTATTTGCATGATTTTGTGCATTTTATTGAAGATTTGTATTAACAAAATCAATCATCAAAGCATTATGCATCACTTCATTAGAAATAATATACATTAAATTTATTATTTATTGCAAGATGATTTCTGTTTGGTGTAAGAAAAATGAAATCAATGCAAGCTTCAACAATACTCTAAATAATAAATGTTACAAATGAAAACCAAAAATGATAGCCTATTTTTAACCAACGAGCCACTAATTATTTAATAAAAGCAAAATTAGATTATAATTTATTTCTAAAATTTTTTGCATATAAAACAAGTTCTAGTTATTATTTATATTCATTTAGTTATAATGTTAATAAAAAGCTAAAAAAAATTACAAAATTGGCATTATCAGCGGTTGAACCACAAGCGCCATAGAGACTGATAAAGTCACTTTCGACTGCTCATGTCAAGGTGCCGGTGTGACTTAATTAGTGTGATAATGATAACCTACACTCTAAAATGACTATTTTCTAGAACTTTTTAGAATATTAAAAAAGTGGCATGCTTTTCAAGCTCCATGCTTGTCACTTTGGAAATAATTTAAGCATTTAAACATCTTTATATCTCAAGCTAAGAAGCTGATGAAACTCACATTTAAAATCTTTCAAGTCTAATTTTCCAAACACTACAGGAAACTGTTGGATTAGCATCAGAATTAGCGTCGGGCATAGTGTCGACTCAAAATTAGCATGAGATTTGCATTTGTGTAGCATCTTGTGCGGTCCCATGGATGAAAAAAATCGACGTAGACTGGTTCCGTTGAGCTAACGACGCTAAGTTGATGTTATAGAGTCGGAATTATCCGACACTACTAGTTACTTATTAATGTCGGAAAAAAACTGACACTACTATGATGCTAATGCCCTAATAATCCTGATCCCGAGCCACAGCCCTCAATTCTTCCTTTCTTCTTCCCGATCGCAACTTCCTCCCCTCTGGCGCTCCTCCGTGTCAGCGCTCGATTTTCAGCATCTACTGCTAGTTTTCACCACTCATTTTGCGTCCAATGTGTNCGCTCCTCCGTGTCAGCGCTCGATTTTCGGCATCTACTGTTAGTTTTCACCACTCATTTTGCGTCCGATGTGTGGAATCTTCCTCTACGCCTCCTAACTTTGATTTTTTTCTCAATCGACGCATGTTTTTATGTTATTTTCAAATTTTTTTCTTCTAACATGTGCAAAAATTGAAATTTCGGTGTTAGACATGCAATACATAGAGATTAGGTGACTTTTTTAAGTGGAATATAGAGTTTAGGTATTAGATATGTAATGCATATGCTTGAATGATTTTTATGTAAAAAATATAGTTTAGATGTTAGTCATGCAATACTTAGGTTTAGGTTTTATGTTTAGGTGGTGTTAGTACTATTTTTTATGTGTATTTTAGTGCTATGTGTCTAAATATAAAAGTTTAGCTGTGGCATATGTAAATACAAAAGAATATTGTCCTATGTATGTAAATGCCCCAAAAAAGTTTGTGCTAGCTATGTACTGCATATAGGAGTTGTGTGGGTTTTTTTTTTTTTTTTTTTT
>JXCR01139874.1:0-28248 GCA_002079205.1 Phalaenopsis hybrid cultivar | reverse complement strand
AAGACTTGGGCTTATTGTATTAAAAATGATCTTAATTTACTAGAACTAAATGGAAATATGACACTAAATAGGACGCAATGGAGAAAAAGGAATCATGTAGATGATCCCACGTAGTGGGATTAAGGCTTTGTTGTTGTTGTTGTTGTTGTTGTTATTGTGGTGAATATTACCATAATATTACCAAAATATTACCATCATACAACTAGTATAAAACATCGCTCGCTAAGGAATATCACCTGTTTTGATTGAAATATTCCTTTACTGTATTCTTGGCTCTGAGATTGTATCGTGGTTGTTTCGATGATATATTTTTGATATTAAGTTGTTTATATATATTTATCATAAAATGATGTGAAATATAATATCAATAAACCGTAATATTACCTTAATATTGTCGAAATGGGACTGGAATAAGCTAGGTGTGATTAGAATATTTTGTTAGTTTATTCCAGCCTGGGGTGAATATTACCATAATATTACCAAAATATTACTCTAATACAACTAGTATAAAACAACACTCGCTTAGAAGGAATATCATTCGGTTTGATTGGAATATTCTTTTATTGTAATCTTCGCTTCGTTGTTGTATCGTGGTTATTCCGATGATATATTTTTAATACTAAGTTCTTTATATATGTTAATAAAAAAATATGTGCAATATAATAAATATGTTATTAAAAACAACCAAAATGAAATAAGTGCAGAGGGAAAATATTACCAAAAAAACAACTAGATTGAAACAAATGCAGAGGGAACATAATAGCTATATTACCATAATATTTCTGCAGAAAGAAAATAACAGCTATATTATAAAAAACAACCAGAACGAAACAAGTGGAGGGGGAAAACAGCTATATTACCATAATATTTTCGCATAGGGAAAATAATAGCTATATTATCTTAATATTACCATAATATTACAATAATACCACCATAACATTATCACTATATTACCATAATATTCCTGCAGAGGGAAAATAACAACTATATTATCTTAATATTATCACAATATTACAAGAATACTACCATAACGTTACAACTATATTACCATAATATTCCTGCAGAGGGAAAATAACAACTATATTCTCAAAAACAATCAGAATGAAACAAGTGCAGAGGGAAGACATTAANAGGGTGAACCCTAAGGTCCAACAATCCTAAGGGTGACTCATCTTGAGTTTCCCCCACAGTGACCCCACCTACTAAGAGTTTAAAGGTTAGGACCAATATGTGGAACTTCAAGTTGAGTGGAGAAGGATTTAGAATTTCTAGTGGTGAGGGTTCCATGTCTAGTTTTCTATGAATAGTCAACAGAAAAAGTCTTATGGCTAGACCCTGGGCTACTAAAGAGGAAAAACTAAACCTCAACCAGAATTGAGGTCAACAATAGCATTAAGAATAGGCACTTGAATGAGTAATAGTTGTGTTTGTCTAAAAACCCAAAAATAAATCACTCAGATATTTAGTACAAACTACTGTTTTTGGGTAATATTTGAGTAGTATATGACCGAAGTTGGGATATCACAGTAGTCTGAGCTAAATATCACCACACGTTCACCCAATAACATTATTACCATTATAATATCAAAACAATATCATAATAATATCATAATAATACCTGAATAATACCAGAACAATACCTTAAATTAATAAATAATGCCAAACTAACCCAATAGTCTGACCAAAATCATACAGAATTAAAACAAAGAACTCCACCTAATAATACCATATTATTACTTAAATAAGACAAGAATAATACCTTAAGTTGTGAAATGACATCATACTAACACCAAACTAACACCAAAGTCAAACCAAAATTATATCAAAGTAATACATAGAAGACCACAGAAAGAATACTATAATAATATCTGAACAAAACCTAAATTTGTTAAATAATACCAAATTAACACCACATAACACCCCCAAAATAATATCATAATAATACCTAAATAATACTAGAACAACACATGAATAATACTATAATGACGCTTAAATATCATCTTGATAACTCCAAAATAAAACCTCTCTACCTAAATCATTAACCCTAAACGTTGTAATAAAGACTAAATGACACTGAAATAACGCCTTAATAATGTCTAAATGATACGTACTATTTGTTGCATTATTTTGTTTTTTGTAGGTTTGTGAACCCAAGGTCCATGAGTTATGTGAGTGTTGGCCATTCGTATAGTGATGTGCTTGATAAGATCAGGCCTGCCATATTTGAGGACATCATAAATAACCTGAAAGTAATGAATGTTGATCAGTTTCTTGGGCTCCATCCTTATCCTCAAGACAATGTCTTGACACTACAAATATTGTAATGTTAGCGCTATGAAAAAACTGTATTCATAATGGGAGGGAAAGAATTAAGAATAGTGTCTGATGAAGCTGTCATGCTGATTGACATGCCAAATAGTGGAGAAGTGTCAAAGTGGAAAAAAAGTTTCTTCTTGTGGTGTGGATGCCCGACAAATGAAGAATGATATTTTTAACTTTACAATTGAGGAGTCTTCTACCCCTTTTGATCAATTGTTTATAAAATTTTTGTTATCAAATTTATTTTTTCATTATAGTAATTTTAGTTTACTGATACACCTAAAATATATAGTGTTTTAGACACATTTTTATACCTTTTGAGATATTGCGCTTTAATGGAAGATATTTTTTGTGTTTTTCTTGCAGATACAAGTAAAAATGGGAAAAAATGCTTAAAGAGAGGAAAAAGGATCAAATTTGGAGCAAAAAGGTGAAAAATTGTGCAAAAGAGTTTTGGCGCCTAAGCGCTAAATCCAGCGCTTAAGCATCGGTTAAACAGAGAATTACTTTTTATTTAAGCGCCGGTTAAACTAAGCACCGAGACCCCGCGCTTAAGCACCAGTGACAGTTACTAGAAGAGTAAAATCTNCAAGTGGGTGCAAATGACCAAAACTTGGGTTTGGGCTAGGTTAGCCATGTAAATTGGCTCAATTTATTATTGAATTTGGTGCAAATGATCACAAGGAACAACTTTGGTGAAGGATGGAAGTGGTTTTGAGTTCAATTGAAGGGTCAATTTGGGGGAATTTTGAACTTTAATCAATTTGGTCATGTTGGGCTAGGCTTGGGTCTAGCTTGGGTTAGCCTTGGGATAAGTCCAAATTGATTGTTGTAAATGGTCAATAGAGACCTCATGAAGAGTTTTAAACATGAATTTGATGCCAATTCGGAGGTTAAGGCAATCAATTGCATAAAATTTGAGTTTTCAACATGAATTGAATGCCAATTTGGAGGTTAAGGCAATCAATTGGGTGAAATTTGTGGAATTAGCCAATTTGGGGCTAAATTTGGGAATTTTGGATTTAAGCCAAAATCAAATGGATTTGAGAGTTCACCAATGCAAATTGATGGTTTATTTTGATGTATAGAAGAAATCAAATGGATTTGAGACTTCAACAATGCCAATTGATGGTTGATTTTGATGTATAGGAATGTCATCAAATGGATTTGAGGCTTCACCAAGGTCAATTGATGGTTGATTTTGATGTATAGAAATGTTATAAAGATTTTATCAATTTTAATTAGGCCAATTGACTAGGCTATGGGTTCAATTTGGTGAGATTAAGTCATATGGTCAAAATTGGGGCTTTGACCCAAATCAAAATTGGGCTCAAATTATGGACCAATTGAGCTTGGATTTGGTTTAGTTTGGCCATATAAAAAGTGAATTTGAGTTTAGTATTGGAATTGGTCAATTGAGACCCAATTGATGGACATTTGAGATGGATTTGGGGAAATTTGAGTCTTTAAAGGGCAATTTGGGGATTTTGGTTAAAGATGGTCAAATTGGCTAAATTGGATCATGGGATAGTTGAGAGAAATGAAATTAGGAATATTTGGGATTTATTGGGATTTTTTTGGGAATTTTTGGGATTTTAAGCCCAAGAGGGGTATTTTGGTAATTAGGGGGTGTTTTAGGGGTAAAAGGCCACGATGGGTATTTTGGTAGATTTGAGGTACCAATCATCACCAATAAGCCATGGACCAATGGAAACCCCATTTTGGGTCCTCCATGTATTGGTTCTTGCCAGNGTTAGAGGACTTTAAAGTGATAGGTTAAAGCCCCCAACTTGGTTTATTATTTTAGGTTTTGATACGAGAATACTAGCCCCCATGTGGAGGGAATCAAGGAAACTTTAGAGTGAGAGCTAGTATCTTCCTTGCCTAGCCGGTCTTCAGAACTATTCAAACTTTAAATTAGCCAATATTCTTTATAGCATCTCTAGTAAGGGTAAATAGGTTATGATACGAGATGTTAGCCCCCAGGTGGAGGGAATTAATGGAACTCTAGAGTGAGAGATGGTATCTTCCCTACCTATTAGCCTTGAGGTGGAGAGAATCGAGGGAACTCTAGAGTGAGAGCTAGTATCTTCCCTGCCTAGCGATGCTAGCCCCCGGGTGGAGGGAATCGAGGGAACTCTAGAGTGAGAGCTGGTATCTTCCCTGCCTAGGCTCGAGATGTTAGCCCCCAGGTGGAGGGAATTAAGGGAACTCTAGAGTGACAACTCGTATCTTCTCTGCCTAGCCGATCTTCAGAAATAACTTTAAATTAGCCAATGTTCTTTATAGCAACTCTAGTAAGGGTAAAGAATATTATTGCTCTAGGGAACTCTAGAGTGAGAGCTAGTATCTTCCCTGCCTAGCCGGTCTTCAAGACTATTCAAACTATAGCAATGTTCTTTATAGCATCTCTAGTAAGGGTAAATAATATTATTGCTCCTATTTGGCACAACCAATGTTCTTTATAGCATCTCTAGTAAGGGTAAAGAATATTATTGCTCCTATTTGGCACAACAGAATTTGCATACTTCCACAACAAAATTTCTATACTTATTGCTGATTCATGATAAGAAATATATTTTCATATTAAGTACTTTTCTTCTTTAAAAACTTTAGTTATCTTTTTAAGTTGTTACTATTTCGTTAAAATATCCAAAATACCAAAAAATATTTGAATTTTAAATTCCTAAAAAATCATTTTTAATTTAAGTAATTATCATTTTAAGAATAAAAAAACTTTTTAAAAAGTGCATATTGCATAATCTTCCATGTGGGTTCGATATTCAGGTCTTAATCTAAAAGTCCTATATTACTTGATAATGATATGTATACTTGCGTAGTATCCCAATATAAATAAATATAAATTAAAATTTTAAATTCTTATTTTTCTTCAAAATCAATTTTTTGGTTTTGTTGCAAAATAAGACAATATAAGTGAAAAATACCATCAGAACTATTGTTATACTGTGCATAAGCATTAAGTACGGGATCATGTACCTAAAGGGCTTCACACCTTTGGCGAGAATGTACAGATTTTCTCCTCATTTAACTAGCTTTTTACACTCTGTGAATTCCTCATTGAACAAATTAATGCAGTAGTCATCAAAATAAGACAGATCTGGCCTTCAGGATATATAAATGATTTTATTTTTTGTTAACGGTTAGTATCTCGTACAAAACTCAAAAATCCTTTATTTTTTGTGAAAAGTTGAATACTACTTATCTTTCACACAGCTCTAGTTTTGTGGGCACACTTCTTTGGTAACTCTTATTGTTCTTGAGGTCAGACCTCGAATGTTGAAATAGCCAACAAACGTAAGGCTGAACTCGTCACTGATTGATATAGCCTTTAAGAGGCTCAACACTGAACAAACAAGTCATTTACATTATTATGTGTCATTTAGGTGTCATATATTTGTTACATTTAGTTGTTATTTAAAAATAAATCTTGATGTTATTTTTGGAGTCTTAATTTTTAAACTGTTTTATCGCCGCCAGAATGTGTCACTGTCATTTTCAATTCCTGTCAATCATGTCGTTGATTGATGTCATTATTGAAAGAAGTCGCTACTCTATTTATCTATTTTAATATCATATTCTCCAAATGAATTATTCTCTTTAGATCACATGAATAACTAATACGCAAAATAATATATTATTTTAAGTACTTATTTTATGCTTATTGATATTGCACTTTAAAGAAGGGTATTTTTGTATTTTTGTTGATGGTATATTATTTTTAGGCATTTGGAGCAAACATGAAAAAAAAGACAAAATTTGGAGCAAAAGAAGCCAATTTTGGATTCTGGCGCATCATGCGCCAGATTGGTGCTTGATGCGTTAAAATCCAGAGAGCTGGCGCATGATGCACCATGGATGACTTTTTCAAGTTAAGGCAGTTCAAGATGAAATTTGTGCGAATTTTTAAAGGAAAACTTGTTCTACACACCTCTTGGAGTAATTCAATGCATCTAAACACTTTGGAAGGCTTTTTTATGAAGGAATATGACTTTTGGATCAAATGACACATCTTTTGAATTAAAAAGAGTTGACTTTGGAGGGAATTTTGGAGGAAATTTCAAATTCTTTTCCATAGGAGGCAGCCCAAAATAAAAGAAGAAGACTTGAAGAGGTAAAAAAGGGGGGACGAAAAGAGAGGTTTTGATGTGTGGCGTAAGGGTTAGAGAGAGAGAAGATGAGACTTTCTTCTAGGTTTGTAAGAGGAGAGGGAAGGTGAGATATTTCTTCTTCATTACATTTCAAAGAGAGAATTGTGAGTGTTTGTAAAGAGACAAAGGCTTGGAGAAAACTTCTAGAGATTTTCTTGGGAATGATTATGAGATAAGTTATATTTTTATTTCTTTTGTTTTTTAAAATCATTTTTATATATGAAATTTTTGTTTTATCGTATCATTCTCCTGAATTATGAGTAATCTTCTTTATCCTTCTTCCTACTTTGAAGAAATGATTTTGTGAAGAATAGATTTTATTTTCTATGGTTTTAAATAATAATAATTTGTGATGATTTGAACTCCGGTCTTCGTTTACTTTTTGATCTGGTCAAGTGAAATGTTAAGACTTATTGAGAGACATATGTTCTTAAATGAGATATGATTTCTACAACATAGGGAGAATCACATTTGATTTCATGGGAGAGTATGTCATCCATGGGATTGAGTGCAAATAAATAGGAAAATATACTTTGCTAGATGTAGACTTAGAGATTTTAAGGTGATAGATTAAAACCCTCAAGTTGGTTCAGTTGATTGGAAATTAATGCGAGATTGTTAGCCCTCATGAGAGGGAGTAGTGGGAGCTCTGGAGTGGCAGCTGGTATTCTCCCAGCCTAACCACAAATTACGGACCAAACTCTAGATAAGTCAATATTCTCTATAGCACTCGGAAGAGGGTAAATAATAGGATTGCTCATATTTGACACAAAATAGTTTATATATATATTTTCAAATGATTTCTTTTTCTTCACAAACCATATACTCGTTGTAAAGGGGAAAGATGCTTTCTTAAATTTGAACTTCCCGTCACAACAAAAACTTTGTTTAATTTTTGCAATTTTATTTCTGAAAGTTTAGTATTTTGTTTTGTTTAGTATCTGTACTCTTACATCTGCATTTTAATTAGCATTCATATGAGCAGTCAATTTTTAAATTTTGCACTTCACTTTTTTTTGTTTTTATTATAAAATAATTTCCATAATTTACTTTAGGATTTTCCAACTTCCCTGTGGGATCGATATCTAAGACTCCATTAGAGCCCTTTATTACTTGCAATGATATTTAGGAGAGATTTGACAGTTTAAAAAGAATTTTAAAGGATAAATTATATTTATAAAAAGTGTTTTGTTATGATTATATTTCATATTTATTATAAATCTGCTTGGATCAAGTTTTTGGCGACGTTAAGTGGTGTCAACTTCATAAATATTTGCATATACAAATCTCCAGTGTCAAGTTTTTTGTACCGTTGTTGGGGAAGTAACAAAAAATTTTAGTATTTTATTTTATTTTATTCAAGAAAAAAAGAGAGTGTGTGTTTGTAGTTTAATTGGAACATTTTCTTATTTTAGTGTCTTAGCTTATTTTTAATTACATGCTTTATTCAATTTATGTGTAGTGTAAGATCTGAAAATTTAGTACCTAACGAGTCTGAGTTAGAAAGAGCTGTTAGAAAAATTCAAAAATAACAAAAAGAGAAAGATCAATTTATTAAAATGGCTTGCAACTTAAATAATGTTGGAAATGAAAATGAACATCATCAGAGACCTTTAAGAGATTATGCAAATCCTACAGTAGATGAAATTCATTTGAGTATACAAAATCCTGCTTTAGCTGCCAATTCATTTGAATTTAAACTTGCTATTATCCAAATGATACAAAATAATCAGTTTGGAGGAGCATTTACTGAAGATCCTAATTTACACCTTGCTAGTCTTTTAGATTTGTGTGCTACATTTAAATATGATGGAGTGTCAAATGATGTCGTTAGATTTAGACTTTTTCATTTTTCACTAAGGGATAAAGCTAAGATGTGGTTAAACTCATTAGCACCTGGATCTATCAGAACATGGGGAGATTTATCACAAAAATTCTTATCAAAATATTTCCCACTTTAAAAAACTGCTAAGCTTAGAAATGATATCACATCTTTTTGTCAGTTTAAAGGGGAATTAATTTATGAAGCTTGGGAAAGATTTAAAGATCTCCTTAGAAAGTGTCCACACCATATGTTGCCAGATTGATTTATAATTCAAACTTTTTATAATGGGTTGGCTGGATCTCTTAGATTGATAATTAATGCTGATGCTGGTGGATCATTAATGTCAAAACCATTTGATGAAGCATATTCATTAATTGAAGAGATGACTACTAATAACTTTCAATGGCCCTCTGAAAGGGTAAATCCAAAAAGAGAAGCACGTATACATGATTCTGATGAAATATCTATTTTAACTGCCCAAATAGCTGCTATATCAAAGAAGACAGATCAATATGGAATGAATTATTCTCGGACAACATATGTGCGTGAGGAGAACTAATTGGGACAAATGACAAATTCTCAATCTTCTAATGAGACTTTAAATATAGTAAGCAATCTTTCTAATAATCCTTATGCCAATTATTATAATACTGGTTGGAAGAGTCATCCAAATTTTAGTTAAAGTAACAATAATTCTAATACTGCAAATCTGCAATGGGGAAACAACACTGCGAACCCATTGAGAAACTCCAACAATCAAGGGAACTAAGCTTATAACCCTTCTTACCCACCAGGTTTTAATAATTTGCAGAGTAAGGAGAAAAGTTATCAATGGAAGAACTGATATTGTAAGTGGGTAGTCAATTACAAAGTCAAGAAGCTGCTATCAGAAACATGGAAAATCAATTGGGAAGTATTGCTACTACACTTTGCAATAGACCTCCAGAAACATTGACTAGTAATGTTGAAGCAAATCCTAAAGATCGGAATAAAAAGCAAATTAAAGTTATTCAACTGAGAAGTGGAAAAGAATTAGAAAACAGAGTTCAACAAGAAGTTGAAGTTGAAAAAGATGAGGTGGGAAATGAAAAATATGATGAAGATTTTCAGTTTGAAGCAGAAAATCTTATTAAGCCAATGAAAATCACTGCAGAAAGACCACCACCTCCTTTTCCTCAAAGATTGAAGCAGAAACATAGAGATAAACAATTTGCAAAATTTTTGAAAATTTTGAAGAAATTAACGATAAAAATTCCATTTGTTGAAGCTTTATAATAAATATCAAGCTAGTGTGAAGTTCATGAAAGATATACTTAATAAGAAAAGGAAGTTTGTAGATAATGAGACTGTTGCACTCAACGAAGAGTGTAGCGCTATAATCAGAAAAAGCTTCCGGAAAAACTTAAAGATACTGGAAGTTTTACAACTCCTTGTGCAATTGGCGATGATTTTATGGAAAAACTTTATGTGATTTAGGAGTCAATATTAATCTTATGTTATTATCAATTTTTAAAAGGTTGGGCTTAGGAGATATTTCACCTACAACTGTAACTCTACAGTTAGCTGATCGTTTGATTACCTATCCTAAAGGAGTTATAGAAAATGTCTTGGTAAAAGTCGATAAGTTTATCTTTCCTGTGAACTTTATTGTATTAGATATGAAGGAAGATAAATAAATTCCTATTATTTTAGGAAGAACATTCCTAGTCACTGGAAGAACGTTGATATATGTGCAGAAAAGAGAACTAACTATGAGAGTTAGTGATCAAGAGGTTACATTTAATATTGTAAAATCGATGTGGTACCCTGCAAAAAGGCAAGAGATTGAATGCTTCATAAGGGATATAAAAGAATATTTAAGCCATGAATATTTCAAAAAAAACTTTTGAAAGGGAATTTAAAAAGGAATATATGGAATATCAAGATGAGGATAGAATTCAAGATGAATCTATGGAAGTAAGTAAAGATGATATGAATTATGTTCAGAAAAGATTTGAAATGTTGGATCCTACAAAAGTAACAAGAATTTGATTTCATCTATTGAGAAACCCCCTGAACTAGAACTAAAAACGCTTCCTACACATTTGACGTATGCATTTTGTGGTGATTTATCTACATTACTTGTTATAATATCCTCCAAATTAATTGATATACAAGAACAACAGTTGTTGGAAATTTAGAAAAGATATAAGAAAGCCTTTGGATGAACATTAGTTGATATTAAAGAAACTAGTCCTTCAATTTATATGCATAGAATCTTATTAGAAGATCAACATGAAACAAGAGCTGACCCTCAAAGAAGATTAAATCCTATGATAATAGAAGTAGTAAAAAAAGAAATTTTGAAAAGGTTAGATTATGGAATAATATATCATATTTTAGACAGTGCTTGGGTAAGTTCAATTTACTGTATTCAAAATAAAGGAGGTGTGACTGTAGTAACGAATGAACATAATGAACTAATATCAACAAGACAAGTCACTGGTTGGTGAATCTGCATGGATTATAAAAAATTAAACTCTGCCACCAGAAAGAATCATTTTTCTTTACCTTCTTTGGACAAAATGTTGGATAGATTAGTTGGGCATAAATATTTTTGTTTTCTAGATTGATATACCGGTTATCATCAAATACTTATTGCTCTAGAGGATAAAAAAAAAGAATATTTACTAGTCCTTATGGAACTTTTGCTCTTCGGCGAATGTCTTTTGGATTATGTAATGCACCCGCAATATTTAAAAGATATATGATGTCAATTTTCAGTGATTTGATTAAAAAACGGATTGAAGTCTTTATGGAAATTTTTTTTTTGTATTTGGAACTTCATTCAAAATATGTCTAAATCATTTCAAGAGAGTTTTGGAACATTGTAAAAAGACTAATCTCGTATTGAACTGTGAAAAATGCCAATTTATGGTTGCAGGAGGAATTGTGCTTGGATATAAAATTTTAGAAAATGACACGGAAGTAGATCATGCAAAAATACAAGTTATATCGAACCTACCACAGTAAGAGGAGTTAGGAGCTTTTTAGGGCTAGATTTTACAGGAGATATATTAATGATTTTTCAAAAATTACTAAACCTTTATGCCAACTTTTGGAGAAAGATACAAAATTTGACTTTAATCAAGATTGCCTTAAAGCTTTTGAAACTTTAAAGGAAAAATTGATCATTGCTTCTATAATTACTTCACCAGATTGAGAGAAACATTTTAAATTAATGTGTGATGCTAGTGATTATGTAATTGGAGATGTTTTAGGGCAGAGATATGATAAGATTTTTAAAGTTATATATTATGCTAGTAAGACTCTTAATGATGCTCAAATTAATTACACCACCACTGAAAGAGAATTATTAGCTATTGTGTATGCTTTTGATAAATTTAAATCATATCTGATTGAAGTTAAATATGTTGTACATTCTAACCATTCTCCTATTAAATATTTGATGCAAAAGAATGATGCTAAACCAAGATTAATTAAATGAGTACTTCTGATGCAAGAATTTGCTTTTGTAGTAGTCGATAGGAAAGGGATTGATAATCAAATTGCTAATCATTTATCGAGGCTATAACAAGAAGAAATATTTGACATGAAAAAAGTGATTAATGAAACTTTTCCTGTTGAACAACTTTATTCTGTAAAAGGATGGGAAATACCTTGGTATGATGATATGATAAATTATATTGTTTGTGGTATTTTATCATATGGATTAACAAAACAGCAAGAAAAGAAATTCATTCATGATACAAAATCATATTTTTTGGATGATCCATATTTATATAAATAATTTAAAGATTTAATGATGAGATGATGTGTGCCTTATAAAGAAATTCAATAGATTATTAAAAAATATCATGATTCTAAATTTGGAGGACATTTTGGGAATGATAGAACTGTTCACAAAATTTTACAATCTGGATTTTATTGGTCTACTCTATTTAGAGATGTTAATATATATATCAAAACATGTGATCGATGTCAGAGAGTATGTAATATTTTAAGAAGAAATGAAACGCCTCTAAATTTTAATTCGAAAATTGAAATTTTTGATGCATAAGGATAAAATTTTATGGGACCATTTATACCCTCATTCAAAAATATATACATATTGATTGCAGTGGATTACGTTTCAAAATGGATTGAAGTAATCACTTTACCTCAATGTGATACTCGTAGTGTTTCAAAATTTTTAATTAAAAATTTTCTTACAAGATATAGAATGCTGAGAGTAATCATTACCGATGTAAGATCTCAATCTAGAAATGCAACAATTGCAAAATTGGTGGAAAAGTATAATATAGCGCATAAAGTTGCAACTGCTTATCATCCCCAAATGAGTGGTTTAGCTAAAGTATTATCATGAAATAAAAAAAATTATGGAAAAGAGTGTTAATCCTAGTAAAATGGATTGATCTACTAGATTAGATACTGCATTATAGACATATAAGATAGCTTATAAGACACCTATAAGAATGTCCCCTTTTAGATTAATTTTTGGGAAGACTTGTCACTTACTAGTTGAATTGGAACATAAAGCTTATTAGGCTATAAAAGAATTCAATTTCAATTTGAAAGAAGCTGGTGAGAAAAGATTATTTCAATTGAATGAGCTTGAGGAAATCATAAATGAATCTTACGATAATCTGATGATTTATAAGGAAAAGATGAAAAAATAGCATGATCGAAAGATAATAAAAAGAGAATTTGAACATGGACATGAAGTTTTATTATACAATACAAGATTGAAATTATTTCCTGAAAAATTGAAGTCTAGGTGGAAAGGGCCATTCAGAGTTATAAAAATCTATCCCTATAGGACAGTTGATATTGAAGACCCAAAGGCTGGAAGAATATTTAAAGTGAATGGGCACAAATTGAAATCATATATTTATGGTCAAAGGCCAGCTTTTAAAGAGATAGTAATGTTGGGTCACCTAGAATAAGACTAGGAATGTCGGGCTGACGACATTAAACCAAGCATTTTGTGGGAGGCAACCCATTTGTATCGTTGTTTATCTTATTTTTTAGTTTGTTTTGTTTGAGATATTTCATGTATATTTATGTTTGTATTTATATAGTCTGTGTATTTGATAAAATATTTAGAAACATCTTTATTTGCCTTATTTTATGGAAAAATTGAGATATTATTGGATCGAAATCGAAACGGCAAAAATTCTAGAACTGGCGCATGATGCGACACTTTTCAAAGAGCTGACGCATGATGTGTCAGATAGGCGCATGATGCATGGCGGGTCCAAAAATGTTTGAAAACATGTCAAGTGGCAGCTTTTGGTGGTTTCTTCTCCATATAACTCCTAAAAACTGTATCTAAACCATATTTTAGGGGGTAAAACGAGGGAAGAGTCACCATTTTTCAATTCCTATGGCTTCCTATTCTAGAAACTCCGCTAGATTTGGAATTTTCAACCAGAGAAAGTTCGTTAGTTTCGATACACAAAAATTACATTATCGAGTTCTAGTGAAGAAGAGTCTTATCAAAGAAAGGGGATTTGTGAATCGAGGATTCAACACATCGAATACTCGAGTAGAAGAGACTAATGTGCATCGGCATTGGGAAGTGTTTTGCTACATTACTGCCATTGTTGTTGTTCATGTAGTAAAAGAATTTTATGCAAATCTTCATGGGATCAACCAAGGAATGATTTTCGTGCGTGGTAGGTTTGTGCAATTCACTCCTTCAAAAATAAATGAGATGTTTATGATTGAAAATGTGCCTATCTGCCATTATGCAAACTTTACCCCTACCAGATAGAATATGAATGAACTCTACCATTACCTTACGAATGAAGATGCTAATTGGGAGACCAGAGATGATGGAAATGTAAGTTTTCCTTCATCATTTTTAAATCCAATTTTTAAAAGCTTGGCACTTATTTATTGCATCAAAATTATTGTTTACCATGAAAATTAGTAAGGTCACTAAGGAGGTGTCATTCTGGATTACTGTATTCAAATCAGAAAACCTATTGATGTTGGAGCTATTATTGTGAAATCAGTTTTGGGTTTGATTGTGAATGGATCTGCAACTGGAATGGGACGTCCATCCACTATTTTTCTACTATGCAGTCAATCACAAGTACCTTATGTAAGTTGGGAAAAAATGCTACTTCCTTGGAAGCCGATGGATACAGAAGTCTACTGAACTGTATTTGAATGGGAGATGAAAATGATATGAATGTGCTAATGGATCAAGGATCTCAGAATTCATCACCTATTCAACCATACTACAACTCAAGTGCACTTTCAAAGAAGATCAAGAAGATAAAAAAAGATGTGTAGAATCTCATGCACATGATTAGGAATATTACTGAAATGTTGGATCATCTAGATTCTAGACTGAAAGAAAATTTTGAACATAAAAGGCGTATTGAAGATGGATTGGAACGTATGTTCAAGAAACATGCTTGGATTGATGAAAAAAAATTTAACTAATGAATTTCCATTTCGACCCTTCTGCAATCTATATGTGCAGTACCGATCGATGGTAGATATTCAGGAGGACGATAATGAAGATGATGATTGAACTTAATTTATGCACGGAATGTTTTTTGTAGTATTGTTTATTTTATTTTGTTGTGTTGGATTGCATTTCCTTTCTAATGAACGATATCTATGTTTACCTTTTGAATTTTGATGTTTAGATTTCAGTGTTAGGATACTGGTTTGCTTTAGAACACTGAATTTGATATTTGCTGGCTTGAAAAAAATTAGTTTGTAATAGCGTGAATTATATATATAAATGTGAGTTTTGTGTTGTTTGTGAAATTTTAGTGGTAGTGTGATGTTTATATATACTTAAAAAGGTTTATTTGAGTCAAATAGAGGTTGATGTAAAGCGGTATAGAGCAGTTTTCCACAAAAATAAAAATCTGGAAAATTTGAGCTCTTGCGCATGATGTGCCAACTTACAGAGACTTTGCGCATGATGCGCCAAAAGTCTGAACACGATATATTGCCTAAAAAATTGTGACACAAACAAACTCCATTTTTTTTGCTTGAGTCATCTTCTACTTCAATCCCTTGGTCTAGGGCATCACATTGTGAGCGATAGAAAAGGATTTGGAGGCTAAAAACTATAGATTTCATATTCTCTTGGTAAGAGCTTTACTTTGACTTAGAAATTTTTTATTTTCATCATGGATTTTGGGAGATCCAAAAATTGGAATTTTTGATGAAAAAACTTGAAGAAAACTCATGGTGAAAAGTTTCTTACCAAATAACCTTGCTTGAGGAGTTAAATTTTTTATTTAGTAATTTATTTAAACTATATTTGGATTTTCATAGAATTTTCAAATGGCTCCCCGAGTTAAGAGAGGAAAGCCAATGCACGAATATTTGTTAGTTTTAAAGTCCAACATAGTTACAATACTCAGATGGAGACCAAGAGAATGATCCAAGAGCGGGCATTTGCAAACCCGGGTGGCGAGGTTGAAAGATTGATTCTTGCCAAAAATTGGGAAAGATTCTGCTGCTTCACTGTCATAGCAATTGTACCGATGGTTCGAGAGTTTTATGCAAACTTGAGATTCATTGCCGATGATCACATCCTTGTTAGAGGTAAACAAGTAGAGTTTACTTCTGATTGCATCAATACTTTTTATGGTTTGAGGGGAACATTTTTTGATGAATATGTCGCATTTGTGATGACTGATTCATCACTAGAGTAAGTGATTGCATTTTTTATTGATGGAAGAGGGGAATTAAAGATAAAGAATAACAAGATAGTTAACTTCCCTACTTCTATGTTGACTATTCAGTCAAAAATATGACACGACTTTATTTCTGTCAAATTGTTGCCAACAAATCATTTGGCTGATGTTACTAAAGATAGAGTCGTACTCAGCTATTGCATTCAGAACATGAAGGCAATAGATGTGGGTGCACTTATAGTTTGACATGCTCGAGGTATTGCTTATAGTTCTACAGCTGGAGGATTGGGATACCCTGCCTTGATTTTCACTCTATGCAAACAATCAAGAGTAGAATCCCATAGAAATGAAGAGAGATTGCAACCACAAAATCCGATTGGGAGGCATATGATTCAGAGAGTAGAATCATTTGTTAAGTTTAGAAGTGGAAGAAGAGATAAGCCATATATATATATATATATATATATATATTGTAGGGCCATCTACTTCTAGATCTGTATCACTTGAAGGTATTATGGACCAACTGATGGTTCAACAGGTGGATATAGTAAATATTCAAACTCAGTTGGGAGAGATGGGAGCAATGAATGCATATAATGATGAATATCAACAGAGGGGAGGTTAGCATGATATTGACTTTGAAAATGCCATGGTAAGACACCTTAGGGGTGATCCTAATGTGGACTTTCCTACTTGCTCCAGTTTCACTCCCTATGCTCCCATCCATGATGAAGAAGAAGAAGAAGAAGAAGAATCAGATGATGAAGACGAAGGAGATGAAGATTGATGTTTTATGAGTTTTGCTTAGTTGTGTTGATGTTTGTTTATTGTTTGTGTTTGTATTAGGATGTACTTTTATTTGAAACTTATTGCAGTGAAAGACTTTTTATGTTGTGCTGTGAATTGAATCTGTAATAGTAATTATAAACTTTCATTTTTTCTGCAATTCAGTTTAGTTTGTCAGTTTAGTTTTTTAGTATTTGTATTTATGTTTTTAATTCTCAGCGAGTTCTTTAGAATATATTATGTTTTATTTAACGCTTTAAAGCTTGTATGTAGTTTTACAGTTAGTACATGCAGTATACCAGAGCCCAGTTTCATAGTCAGAAATTCGTTACAGGTCAGTTTTACTTTCATGCATTTTTATTTTCTTTCTTCTATTAAATTTTATATTTAAAATATTTTTAAAGTCATTTAAAAACTTAAGTTTGGGGGAAAGAAAATTTATTTTGAAAAGGAGTAAACTAAAATTTATTTGTCCTTAAGTAACTATATTTTTAAAAATTAATTTAACATGGTTTGGGGTATTAAGATTTAACTTTAAATGACTATACTTATGTTTATATCTATTATAGTAAAATTAGGTAAAGATTTTTTAATAATGAAAGTCAATTCTAAAGTTGAAGATATTTGGTATGATATGATAAGACTATGTTTTTCTATTTAAGGTAAAGGAAATTATATTTTTGAAGTGTTAAGAATTTTAGAGTTTTATGTAAGAAGAAAGGAATGAGACTTTATGAAGAATCATAAACTAATATGAATTTATAAAGTAAAGAAATGCATAGAGCTTTGACTTTAAGAAGAGGATAGTGAAGTTCAAAATCATTAAAAACTATCCAGATATAGTAATCCTCACCTGAAAAAGAAAAAGAAAAAGAAAAGAAGGGATTGAAAAGATCCTAAAAGAAAAGAAAAAAAGAAAAAGAAAAAAAAATATAAGTGAGGAGAAGCTTGAGGAAATACCTAATCAGAAATTTGCTTCACTTAAATCAACTTAAGGTAAAAGCTTTATTACATTTTCTAGACTTGTATTGTATTATTAGTAGCATTCATAGTAAAGTTTTCATGAGAACTTTTTCATATGAATGTTCTAAATGTCCTTAATTTGACAAATTGATATTCTTCTTAAAATGATTAGAGACTTAGAAATCTTAAATTTGATTACTAAGTATTCCCAGGCTTAGAATTTGAATCTAAGTTATTAAAGGGGTTTTCTTAAATTTTGTTATTCTACTTATTAAACTAAAGTATAAAAGTTATAAGTTAATCTCAATCCTAAACCATATGCTTTTATGTAATAAAAGTGTCACTTGAAGAGAAGTAACATTTAAGTTTGGGGGATTTTAATACACCAAAATAATATAATGTTTTAAGTACCTATTTAATGCTTATTTTTTGTGATATTGCACTTCAAAGAAGAGTATTTTTGTGTTTTTATTGCAGATATATCATTTTTAGGCATTTGGAGCAAAAATGACAAAAAAGATGAAATTTAGAGCAAAAAGAGCCAACTTTGGATTTTGGCGCATCATGCGCCAGATGGGCGCATGGTGCGCCAAAATCCAGAGAGCTGCCGCATGATGCGTTAGGGATGACTTTTTCAAATTNTATGGTGTAAGATGCACCCCAAATATAGTGCAATAAAACGCCACAGATATGGTGTCGCTCCCTCCAATAACTACTTAAAACCTCTATACTTAAAATATTATGGCGTTCTCCAAACTGTTAAAGTTCCTTCCTCATCCAACTTTCAACTCCTACCTCTGCACCCCACAAACATTATTACAATTCTCTGTCATAGCTTATGTGACCAGCTAAGGCATATAAACTCAGGCTTTTGTAGCCTATGGATGTTATTACAGCTCCCTAATATGTCATACATGGCCAACTGTTGTCATTACAACCTTCTGTTATCGGCATTGTGGCCAACAAACATTTTAGAAGCTATCACCTACTACCTGGGTGACCAACTACAACCTACCTTGTACACAACTCATGCAATTCCTAATTTTGGTCCCTATGGCCTACATATGTTATTGTAGCTCAACACTAAAACCTACGTAACCAGCTACGACCTTTGTGGTCCACAATTAATGCAACTTCTAACTTCAACTATTATGGCTTATAGGAGTTTATGTGAATTACCACTACGACCGACGTGATCTTCAATCCATGCAGCTCCCAACTCTAGTCTCTGTGATCTATGGACGTTATTAGAGCTCCACTCTACAACCTATGTGACCAACTACAACTTACGTAGCTCAAAGCTCATGCAGCTCTCAACTCCGACATCTACCTCCTATGCACATTATTAGAGCTCTCTGCTAAAACTTATGTGACCAACTACAACCCATGTGACCTATAATGCACACATCTCCAAACTAAGGCCTCCACGACCTACGAATGATATTAAATGTCACCATTACAACCTAGCAATCAACTACGATCTAAATTGCTCACAACTCCTGCAGCTTTCAACTCCGACCTTTATGACCTACAGATGTTATTATAGTTAAGCACAACGACCTACATGACTCACAACTAAAGCATCTCCCAACTTCAGACTCTACGGAGTCTGAATGCTATTGCAACTCCATACTACGGATGTTGTGGCCAACTGATGCTTTTAAAGCAACCACCTATGATCTACATGACTAACTACTACCACGACATTTAATTATGACCTTTATGATAAGCTTGCCCTACAACCACCTTGTAAAACATTCACAAAGGATTATTGTCTTCATAACAATCAGCCACAACGTTCCTGACCCGTTATGACTGTTATTGTTGAACTAACGTTGTACATCAACATTGTAATTCCATCTCCTCAAATTCAAGAGGAGAGTGGGTTTGCGTGCTTACAATTCCTTAATTGTTTACTTCAACCCTCATAGTTTTTTTTTTTTCTTTATAGGGTTTCCCATGTAAAAATAAAAGCGTCTCCCCCTTACTTACCTATCTTTTTTATTTTTTTTGGGGCGTATGTTGGATCTTCATCTAACTTTAAAAAGCTAGGTTATTAATCAACCGTCGCAAATCTTCAGGCTCACATCAAGTTTTTTTTTTGGATTTAAACTACTCATATAAAGCTCAAGCAAAATTCAATTATGGCTCCCCACTATGATCTATGGTACTTATAGCTCATTCAGTAATTATTATTTTTAAATTTAATCAATTCTTTTTTATATTTCTTTTATTTCTACCATAATCTAAAGATCACAAAGCAGTCCTCAACAAAAAGCACTGCGTGAATGTCGTATCATATATTATTCCTTCATAATATTTATAATATGTGCACCATTTATGAAAAATTGCTCAAACAGTGAACAGATCAACTGAAGTCAACTAAATAGGTGTGCCAATGGGCCTCAAGGCTTGCCCATCTTTCTAAGCAAATCTCACTTTATGTAGCCCACAGAATGGGCCCATTCTAATGGGTCAAGTTGCGAAATAGCCAACAGCTAAGATCGTGCTCAATTGTCAAATCTAATAATTTTAAAGACTTTTTTGCCAAATATAATAATGTCAACATCTTTAGCCTATAATTCATGCTCATCATATTTATGATATCAAAAACCTTATTCTCAGGTCTAGATTTGCATTTAAGAATGAATGAATATACTTGGAGGAACTTAAAACTCATTTAGCAAGTACAAAGTATGTCCTAAGAATTCAAATGCCCGAGGTTTGCATGTGTAAAAGAGCTTATATGATGGCCTTGGCGTAGCTACAATTAGAGCACTCACTAGCTGTACCCCAGTTAGGGGTGTACAAGAATCGAACACAAATGAACAGAGCTTGTGCTCGTGTTTGATTTGTTTAAAACTAAGTGTGTTTAAAATAGGCTCGTCTATGAACCCAGGATATATCAAATCTCTAGAGAGGGTACCTGGTAATAGCATGATCCACCAAGGGTAATTCACAAATCATCATGACGGTGAGTTTAGTCGAAGCATAGGCAGCGACGAGTTCCTTCCTAGGCCATGAGAGAGAGAATATTTGACTGAGACGACGAACTGACCAGGCAGACGAGAGACGAATCCTATAAGACTTGAGCTAAACAACTAGTGGGCAACGACTTGCTCAATGAAATAAGTCGACCGACCGAACGAAGCGACAAGTCCCATAGAGTAGATCGACCAAACCTCTTGTCAAGACGACCGACTTTATTTAGACCAACCAATCACCCCCTCTTAGCATAGGAAGATTTCAGTCCGACGATCGACACGATTGATCACCAGCCGATCGATAGTATTTACTTAACTAATAAGTTATTGTAAACCATTATTCTCTAACGATATTATGACAGTTATTAATTAAAATTATATGCATAATTCTATTAAGGGTGGTTACCATAATGTTTCCCATCCTTCATAATTGTATTAATTAAACCCCCTTAAATAAGTAGTCTCAAGAAGAAAAAAGGGAATGACTCTCGAGCTTCTTCTTAAGGAAATTACTGTGCTTTCTCTTTTTCTCCTTTCTCTCACCTCTCTAGATTCCAACTCTCGGGGTGTGCTCATCAAAAGAAAACTTAGGGTGCAATATCTTGAAAGGTGGTGCAATGAGCGCGGAGCATGCCACAGACGAGAAGTTGAAAAGATTATGAAGGAAAAACCTCCCAATAAGAGATAGCACGCATGGAACATATTAGAGATGTTAAGCAACTGAATGTCCATGCACATGTCCAGGGCCTACAAGCCAAGATGACCCTCATGATAGAGAAATTTGAGGTCCTACGGGAACCCGGAGGAACGACAAAACGTCATGTCTGGAAAAAAGGAAAATCAGGGGGCCCATCCTCAAAGGGCCCCACCGAGGAATCCGCCGATTCAAGGTGACCAGGTCAGCAACCACGAAATAGAAGACCATGTGAGTTTCAATAAACTGACACAACAGTATCTGCACAGGCGAAAGAGCGATAAGAAGAGCAGATGCGAGTGTTTGTCTGATAGCTTAAAGAAAAAGCTTTTACTTGACAAGTCAAAGAGACGATATCCCCGCCCAAGCGGGTCCCTCATTTGGATTCATACAAAGGAAGCATCGACTCAATCAACCACGCAACATCATTCGAGTCATCAATTGGTTTGCACCAGATTGATGACCCCATAATGTGTCATCTTTTCTTAACCATCTTGAAGGAGTTGACCCTTCGATGGTTAAACAGTCTGCCAACTGAAACTGCCCCAAGTTATTATGAGTTTAAAAGACCCTTCATCTCACATATCTCAAACATACAAAAGTCGAGGAAAAAAATTAGAAAACCTGCTCGACCTCAAGCAGGGAGAAAAAGAAAGTTTGCCCGCCTATATCACCCACTTTTAGAATGATATGCTGGAAGTTAGAAATCCAAAGCCTAATGTAGCTAGAACATTTTTGATATAAGGAGTTCGAAGCAAGCGATGCAGTTATGGCCGAAAACTATTTAACCTTGCTAATTTTTGGAGGAATTGGAGATGTCTAACAAGCACATACTAGCCGAAGAAGACCTCGAGGGCTCCCTGAAGGGTAAGCCGAAGTCGCTCGACCATCCCGCAAAGTTGCATAAAGAATTAGTCAAACCATGGAAGATGAAGGACAATAAGTCCTCCATCAGTCACTAGAATAACAACGACTGGTCTTGGGATTAGCGGGGAAATGACCAAGGACACCATGACCGAAAGAGACGCTCTGATCAGTGTTCGACTCAATATTACGAGTGACCTCATGTTTACTAGGAAATGAAAAGTTTGATGCCTCAATGTGTCAATTTTTGAAATAGTTTAAGTAATACAAAACAAAGGCTATTTTAAACTGGCCTCATCAATGAAGGTGTTCACGGCCTTACAAGATCTAAAGAGGTGTTTCCAGTACCATTGTGACCACACTAGTGACATGAAGGAATGTCGTTAACTCTGAAACCTGATTGAAGAACTCATACGTGTCGAGATGTTAAAAGAGATCGTTGCAGTTAGCGTGCATACACAACACTGGGAAAGGCTTCAGCGAGAGAACCCACAAATGGGCCTATCTCGGCAAATGAAGTCCATGTAGTAGAGATAATCCCAGTCATCTTCGAAGGAGGACCCCGACCCTCCAGCTTAATGAAGCCACATTTGGGGGAGGTATGCTCTGTTGTTCTATATACACGTAATCATTTACCAATTGTCACCGAAGGGGAACCCCTACAATGAGGCGTATGTTGTCATAAAACTAATCAACAACTACTAGATGGGGAGCATTCTTGTTGATACAGAGAGTTTCACGAACATCTTATTTACAACGGTGTTTAGTAAAATAGGTTTGAAAACTGACCAAATTAACAGTACTAGTTAGCCCATTATTCAGATTCTCCATGGAAAGGAAGAAGGCACTAGGCCTCATCGTCCTAGCCATCACTTTGAGGGAAATTGGGAAGCAGTATACAAACACGAAGGACTTTCTCGTGGTGGAATCCCCACCAACCTACAATGTTATATTCAATTGGCCACTTCTAAACAACTACCGAGTGACTTCTATCTACCATGTGGCTGTAATGTTCTCGGGCAACGAGGAGGTGATTACGGACTTGGTGAACTAGGAGCAATACAGGAGCTTTTGAACATTGATAATGAAACACTTGATATCTAGATCCAGATGGAGGGAGGTATCGATACCAGCGAGGCCATCCTCCAGGTACCTATGTCCAACAGAGAACCAAGTAAGATCTTCCTAATTAGTGAATATTTTAATGCGCAGTTTAGGAACCAGTAGACACAAACGCTCCGGGAGCACCGGAAGTTGTTTGCTTGGACCTCAGCGAAAATACCCAACATTTCAATCGATGCAACGTGACACCAGATGAATGCCAGTCCCTACTCTCATCTAGTTCAACAGAAGATCCGATCGAGCAACAGAACTTTGGTTGAACCAATAACAAAAGGTAATAGACATCGACTACATCCATAAAGTTCAATACCCAATCTGGCTCTCGAATGTCGCGATGGTCAACAAGATCAACGATAAGTAGCGGATGTGTGTCAACTTCTCCAACCTCAGAGCCACTTGCCCAAAGGACACCTATCCCTTGCCAAAGATCAACATCTTGGTGGTTGCCGCGGTAGGATACTCTGTAATGTGTTTTCTCTATGCTTACTCTGGAGAAAACCAACCAAAAGATTAAGAATAAGTGCGCAGTAGGATACTTTATAACTCTATTAGAGGATGTGCAGTAGAATACTCTAATGGCGAATGTGTGGTAGGATACTCTGAAAAAACTAGAAAGAATGTTGAAGATGTTCTAGTTAAGAGTAAGTCAGCCAAACAATATATCGAAGATCTAAAAGAGATCACTAAAACACTAAAGAAATATAATATGTGGGTAAACCCCTCCAAGTGCACCTTCAGAGCGTCAACCGGGAAGTTTCTTGGCTTCCTATTGCTCCCAAATGATTAAAAGTCAATCCCCCCACAAATTACCAATGAGATTCAGAAGCTAACCGGTTGGATCACCGAGCTCAGGCACTTCATCTTAAAGTCGGGCGACAAGTGCGCGATGTTCTTCAAGGCACTAAGGAAAAATCATCGTCTTGAATGGACGACCAAATGTTAGTAGGTGTTTAGAAACTTGAAGATGCGTTAGAAATATAATAATATAAAATTTTAATTTATTCTTTGAATAATTAAAAAAATCAAATTTATATACATTCATATAAATATTTTTTTGATAGCATATTTTTATCAACTTTATTTTATAACTTAAAAGAAAATGTAAACCGACAATATCAATTTCTAGCTTGGATAAAAAATAACTGATGTTATTTATAAAATTTTTATTTGGTGCCCCCATTAAAGAAAATTTATGGCTCCACCCCTATATGATAATGTAAAATTCATGATATGATATCATATTGATCTCTGTTGTGGTGATACATACGTTAAGCATGTAAATATATATGTCGATCAAGTTTTATTCATATTATGAGTCTGAGTTATCAATCCCAAGAGAAACTTACTATTTTTCAAGAAAGTTTAATGACTAGTTTACTAATTCTCATTTTTGTTCCAAAGTTTTTGATTTTGGGGTAAGTGAAAGAGTTTTTAAACCCTAATTTTAAAGTTAAATAACTTAGAAAGCTATGTGAAAGAGTTTTTTTTTACTAGTTTGAAAATTTTCTTTGAAATGGTTCAATAAAATCTAAGTTCGTCGAAGTGATTCTCCTACTGTAGTTGTCATTCGAATCCTATAAATTCTCTTATAAGATATAATAAGCATTGGAGTTTCATATTATAATTAAGTTTTTTTAATTGTGCAAGAAATCTGAAGAATCCACATTCCCCTAAAATAATTGTAAGTTTCTAAGGATAATATTCTCATTCAAATAAATACATGTGTTTTAATCTAGCGGTGCTTCTAGTCTACTTTTGATAAGCTTTGATGACAAAAACTTTTAGCAATCCAAATGATATGTTTAAATCTAAATTTGGAGCAGAAGTT
The DNA here is from genome assembly GCA_002079205.1 of Phalaenopsis hybrid cultivar. Lineage (NCBI taxonomy): Eukaryota > Viridiplantae > Streptophyta > Magnoliopsida > Asparagales > Orchidaceae > Phalaenopsis > Phalaenopsis hybrid cultivar. Next base: position 3,021 of record JXCR01139874.1, on the reverse strand, counting down.
AAAACAATAACCTGAATATTCAAAATTTCAAGAATCTGTCATGAATTCTCCTGTATTTTAAAGAAAACTAAACAATAGATATAAATGTTCAAAGTCTTAACCATGATTTGAAACAAAAAATATCTAATTGCATTAATAATTCAAAATAAATCTATAAAGTAAATGGAAATAAAAACCAAATGGACAAAATCTTGTTACCAATATTTGATCACCCTCTAAAATCTTCTCCTTTTCTTGATACAATCACACAGTCGTTCACTCACCCCCAAAACAAGTGTAAATTGTCACACTAACACATTGTAAGGCTTTGAAGTCTTACCTTTATTCTTATTCCAAGAGATTTTATAAAGAAAATTTAGTCGAATTGTTTAGAAATGTAAAACTGCCCTATGTCAAGGAGAGCATCGGGATACTGATGTTGCGGAGCCATTGTGCTAATACTTGGTGCAGTGGTGATGGACAAGAGTGTCGACTTTGATGAAGCTATTTCAAATTGGGGCATGGGGCGATGTGGTGCTACTTCTATAAGCACTGGGGGACTGTGGCACGGGTCAATATGGGTTGTAATAATAGCTTTTGACACCACAATATCATGTCTCAAGTTTTTTAGTGAAAAATGTCTACCTCAAATCTTGATGTACCCATAAGTCGTGTTGTGATATGTAAATAATTTTACACTTGTTGATAATTGTATTTTTATATTTTATATAATAATGCTACACTTTGAGGAAAGTTTTATGTTGTTTTTGTAGGTCGTAGCAGGAATGATGATAAACGAGAATCAAAATGGATTGAATTAGTGATTCAAGCAAATTTGGCTACTAGGGGCCTAGGCGCCTAGACACCTGGCCTCTGGTGCCTAGGCGCCAGTTTCCACCCAAATGGAGTAAAATTATGAGAAAAAAAGAAAAGTGGAGCCACCCCTTGGGCACCTAAGCTCTATTGTTGGCGCCTAAGCACGCCAGTATCTTATGAAAAATTTTTCAAGTGACAGACACCTAAGCCCAGACACTAGGCACCTTAGTGTCCGAGCCTGAATTTCACAATTTTTAGCAGTTTAGAATTTGGAGTTTATGGGAGGAGTATAAAAGGTTGTAAGAAAAATTTATTGAGACTTTTCCATATTACTTTTCTGCCAAAATTTCTTAAGAGACAAATCAAAAAGGAAAAAGTCAAGAGAAGATTAATCAAGTAGAGAGAAGTGAGGACTACAGGACTTTGTGAGATTGTGCGCTTGTATCTTCAACCTTTTCTAGAGTGAAGAAAGGGAGAGATATTTTGGAGTTCTTATTTTGTGCTTTTGACTTATTTTTATAAGACTTCTGTAGTTTGATTCTTATTTCAATCAATTGATTAGGTTTATGTGTTTAAACATGCTTTGTAAGTAATTGCCCTTTCTTTCTTAGGATGGGGATATAGGATAGATGCATGTGGTAGTTTCTTTATGTGATTTTTGGAGATGATGATTAACTTTTTGTGCTTAATTTACATTTCATTTTTAGTCAAGTGTGATGCTAAAATTTGTCGTGAGTTATGAGTCTCGGAAGAGATGATAATGAAAATGACTAAGTTAATTACAGTAATTTGGTGGAATAAGGATATATCTACTAAATTAATGCAAATTTATGGGAGATAGTATTTCTTGGGATAAAGAATGGAATTATAGAACTAATCTATTCTTTAATCAAACTTTCTTATTCCACCGAAGGGGGTAAGGATGAGAATTGCTTATATTTGTCATAAGTTTATTATATAAAGTTTTTACATACACTTTTCTATTCCAAGGGAGAATCTTCTTTCATACTATAGTAACTTTTCAATTTTATTTTTATATTTTAGGATTCTTGTGTATGACTTTCATTAAACCAAAATTTTGCACTTATGTTGAAAATAATAGGTAATAACTTTTCCTTCATTGAGTTTTCCTTGTTCCTTGTGGGATCAACAACCGAACTCAAACCATGTGCTAATGATAGGTCATGTATACTTGCATGAGTAGCCAGTGCTATGCAACACTTGGTGCGTGTCAAGTTTTTGGTATCGTTGTCGCTGAACAATAGTAAATTTTATTTAGAAAAATTTTAGTTGAACTTGTAGGTATTGAACTTGAAAATTTCATTATTTTTTATCCTATGTGTTTATATTGGTTTGTTTTTGTTTGCACAAACATAAAGAAAATAGACATCCTATTTAATATTTGTTTAATTGTGCACGTGCTTTTTTCTTTTTTCTACATAATTTATGTTGTGTGCTTTTATCTTGTTTATCATTCTCTTTAGCTTGGATGTCTTTGCTAGTGAACCAAGGAAGTGTATGCGTACTGCATGATCTTTAAACCTTGAACCCTACAACTCTAAGCTAGACAGAAACGTTAAAAAAAATCATAAAACAAAAATGAATTCAATACTTTTTAAGAGAAATGGAGAATAATCCCTAGATTAACCTTGAGGCCCATGAACATCATAACATGCCTAGTCCTTCAACATAATCTGCTAACCTACAGTATATGAAGTCCATCTTAGCATCCACGCCCTATTGTAGAAGCTAATATCTTGAATTAAAGCCTGCTATCATCTAAATGGTGCAAAATAATCTATTTGTAGGACACATTCTGAAGATTCAATCCTTCATTTAGTGAGTTTTTTAGAACTTTGTGCTACATTTCGCTACAATGGTGTCTTCAATGATGTTGTGAGGCTAAGGATTTTCCTTTTCTCCTAGAGTGATAGAGCCAAAACATGGCTAAACTCCTTAGTTCTTGGATTAATTAGGAAATGGAATGACCTCGCTCAGAAATTCCTAGCAAAATACTTCCCACCTTCAAAATGGTCAGTTAATTTCATTTAGATGTGTATTTATGAGAATATGGTCTCCATCTAATTTCAATTATATGTTAAAAATTTATAACTTGTAAATCTTAAATAGGAAGGGAATGTTGGAGTATTTTAATTTGGGGACATGGTAGTTGTTGACCTCACTTTTGGTTGAGGTCTAGAAATTTCTTTAGTAGCCTAGGTCTAG
>JXCR01139873.1:43407-57090 GCA_002079205.1 Phalaenopsis hybrid cultivar | reverse complement strand
AGACTGGGATAGTATAAGGTTGTAGTTTAACATGTAGAAAAATGGTTTCACTATTTATTTTTACAAAGAGTTATATACTTTTTTAACAAGGTATCCTTAGATTTATACTCCATATGAATTAAGTCGTTATTCAAGTCATACTTTTAACTATTACATATTAATTTGAAGGAGTGTGGTAGACATCACTTTAGAGAGTTGATAGCGGAATTCAAAACCATTAAAAATCTATCCAGACATAGTAGTCCCCCTAAAAATAATGCTAAGGATTTAAATATACATTCTAAAGCAAGAAAAAAAGTGATTAAAAGAAAAACATTGCGTGAGGAGAAGCTTAATAAAAAATTGGTTACACTAGATTCTTTTTAAAGTTGAAGCAATATTACATTCTTAAGCTTATGTGTAATAAAAGTGTATTTGTAATTCTTTTTAAAATGAGTGCTTAAATTCTATTTTTTCACTATTTAAGTTACTTTCGTTAACATTTATTAACTTGTTTGTGAATTGAATAAAAAATTAAGTTTTCTTAGTTAAATAAAAAGTTTACTTTTACCTTAGAGCTAGACTTATTTACTAGAGTTAATTAAAGTTTATACTATGAATTTTCTTGATGTAGAGTTGTTCATAATTTTAATTAATCCCACTTCCTCAAATTAATAGATTTGGTTTTAAATTTCTAGTGTTAATTGAGAACAAGTAACGTTTAAGTTTGAGAAATTTTGATGTGTAGAAAAACATGCTTAATGTCATTTATATTTTGCACATTTTTATGAACAAAATTGCACTTTAAAGAGGGTATTTTTATGTTTTTCTTGCAGATATAACATGCAGTAAAAGTGGAACGAAGTGGAGAAGAAATGGAGAGAAGCGGAGCTGATATGGAGCAATTGTAGATCCAAGGGACTGGCGCCTAAGCGCCGGCCATTGGGCACCATGGCGCTCCTACCAAACGTCTTGGCACCACTTACTTGGGCGCCTAGGCGCCAATACACAGCCGAACAAATAGAGAGGTTGGCGCCTAGGCATCAACATCTGCTGGGCAGTTTTTCAACAGTTTCTCCCCATGATGTGGGGAGTTATTTGAAGGTTAGAAGCAGTCCTTTAGAGAGAATTGAAGGAGGATTTTCATGAAGAGAACAATAGCATTTGCAATAGGAGAGAATTAGGGTGTTTACTTCGATATTTTGGTAAGATTTGAGAGGTGTTTGTAATGAGATTATTCAGCACAACAGCAAGGGTCTAGGAGATCCTAGAAGAGCATTTTCAGAGCATTGTAAAGAGGAAGAAGCTAAGTATTGTGAATTTCTTTTATTGTACTTTTGTAAAACACGATTACCTAGTAGATTTGCTTTATGTTAATGATATTTTGTATTCTCCATGCTTTGTGAGTAGTCTTTTCGTCTTTCTCTAGTAATGATTATGTTAGTTGTGTAAGAATAGAAAATGCTTTTAAAATTGGTTTTCACTCATTAATGTGATGAATATTCTTCAAATCATCATTTACTTTTCATTTTGGCCAAGTGATTTGTTACAATATGTTATGATCCATAATGATTCAGAAGAGCTATGGAAGAACAATTAGAATATTCACGTTGAACTATAGAGTATGAAGCAAAAGTAAACTATAGGAAGATTCAAATAGATAGAGAAATAATTTTTGATAGATTCAAATTGAGGTTTAATGAATTAAAACCAGTTTAACCAAATTTCTTCATTGCACTTGGGAGAGGGTAAATAAGAGAATTGCTCATATTTGTCACTAGTCAAAATTACAATTAAGTATTCTTTTTCTTACACACTACTTATATCATTGCAAGGAATGGTAGCTTATATCTTGATTACCATCAATTCAAATATATTTAGTAGAAATTCTGTAGGAGACAATCCAAGCTAAAACTAATTTTAGTAGGCTATAACTTCTCCTTAAGTCTAACTGCCTCGCTACCGGTGGGATCGATATTCCGGACTCAATCTGATATTACTGATACGATACATACACTTGGGTGAGGCCCCTGCACTTATAATTATGGTGTGTCAAGATTTTAGCATTGTTGTGGGGCATGTCTAGCACCCCATCGGCTGCACAGGTTTCTTTCAACGACATGGTGGTCACATTACTATCCTTGATGGGTATGTGAATGATATAATTGTCATTAGGGATGGTGAGGGAGAGATTGCTCAGTTGAAGGCGAGTTTGGGCAAAAAGTTTGAGGTGAGGGACTTGGAACAGCTGAGATACTTCCTTGGAATTGAGATGTCCCGTGGAGCAGAGATGATCCTTCTATCTCAGAGGAAGCATGTGCTAGACTTGGTCAAAGATACATGCATGTTGGGATGTAAGTCTGCAGTTTCATCAATTGATTAGAAGAGAAAGTTGAGCACAGAGGGAGAATAGCCAGTTGATCGTGAGAGGTACTAGAAGTTGTATCATCTATCTAAGTCACACTCGTCCCGACATATCATTTGTAGTTAAGTATGGTGAGTCGCTACATGTATGATACAAGGAAGGGTAACATGGATGCAATATATCAGATTCTGAGGTATTTAAAAAGTATACCACGGGAGGGGTTAATCTTCAGGAAGAATGGACATGTAAGCATTGAGGGCTATTGTGACTTTGACTAGGCGAGTTGTATGGATGACAAGAAGTCCACATCTGAATACTGCATGTTTGTAGGAGGCAACTTGGTCTCTTGGAAGAGCAGGAAACAGTCAGTAGTAGCAAGGTCAAAAACAGAGGCAAAGTATTGAGCCATGACCTTAGAAGTGGCTGAGATGATGTGGCTGAAAGCCTTGTTGGTAGAGCTCAAGGTGGACCAAGGAACTAAAATGAAGTTGTGGTGCGACAAGTTAGTGATCAACATCGCCAACAACCTGGTGCAACATGATAGAACCAAACATGTGGAGATTGATGGGTTCATCATGAAGGAAAAAAATGCATAACGGTCTACTGAAGCTAAGTCATGTAGCCACTAAAGAGATAGTGGCTGACTCCCTCACCATAGGACTTGGCTTATTAGATTTGTTCAGGTTGTGTGACAAGATGGGCTTAGTGGATATCTTCTGCCCATCTTGAGGGGGAGAGTTGAGATTTGTATCTAATATTGAGTTCTATTTGTAAATGTTGTAAGGATCTATATAAGCATAAGTGTTAATGAAATGGGTAAGGTTTTTCACAAAATAATTCTTCGCATATTTTGGTCATCAGACCTTATTGGTATAAAGAGATAGTCAAGGGTGGGGAGTGGGGAGTGGGGAGTGGGGAGGGGAAGAGATTAAAACTTCACCTGTGCGGTGAGAGCTTTTATGACTTCTTTTGCAGCTTTAGACTTTGCAGATTCTTCTGCAGCAATTGCCATAGCTTCCTGAACTTTCTTTGCTGATTTCTGTAACTCATATTCTTGAAATTCACTGCGTTGTCTTAAGCTATCAATCTGATTTCAAGCATATTATAAGATAATTTCTTCAAAAGGAATGGCGCTTATATTAACAGCACAACCTTGACTTTCTTACCTGGCCACGCAGCTTTTGAATTTCCTGGTTTAGAAGCACATTTGTTTTCGTAGGACTATCATCCATACTTTTCAAGGATGAAAGGCCTGACATGGCACGGACAGGCGCAGCAGAATGTGGTGGGCTATGCGTTCTTAAAGACGGAGAAATAGCTCTGGAATGATTTTTGGATTGAACAGCTGACAAGTAGGTTAACCCGGGATTTGCTCGTTGCATGTCTACCACAGCAGAATAGGCAGCATCTCTGAAGTGTAATAATGAAGAAAATTGAGGGCGAAGTGAAGGTAATGGTATTTGGGGGCGAACCAAAGGTAATGCATCAGATTTTTTTCCTTGTTTAGTTGCCTTAGTATCCAGAATCTTAAGTAAGTCCAATTTGCTAAGTGAAGCAGTCTTGAGCAATTTGAAGTCAGCTTTGTCAGAATAGTCTTTGCTATCACCTGACAAGCGAGGTAAAGTGATTTTCTTGTCATACATTTCTCCATAATTAACCGGTTTATTCAATTTCTCATAGCAGGAATCACAAACACGGTATAGTTTTTTGGGGTTAGGAGCCAAAGCAGCCCTCAAGGCCCTTTTAGAGCTGCAAGAATGGCAATGTATGAGACCACAATTGTAGCAGTTATGCCTCTTGCGAGTGAATCCAAATAGTTGTCTACAAGTTGTACACAGAGATTGCTCTGCAGTGCTGACCCATTTATGATAACATATGGCAGCTGTGAAATTCCCCCCACATGCAATGTGTTTCACAGGTCTATCCTTTAAAGCTTCAATAAGCATGGGAGTCCTTCGATCTTCAAGGTCGCCATGGCCTAATCGCCCATTGGCACCCTTTCCCCATGTATAAACTTCGTTCCTTGATGTCAAAACAGCAACATGATAGGAACCACAAGCAACCTCTTTGACAAACTCATTGGCAAGCTTATCCTCAACTAAGCATGGAAGCTTTCCATCAGAATGAGTATTACCAAGCTGACCGTAAACAGTGCTCCCCATCGTAAAAACATTGCCTGAAGTAGTCAAGCCAATTGTAAGACTATGACCACATGCTACCTTATGAAAATTATAATCAATCAATGATGGTACACAAGTGGGCTTAAGGCAAGGTTCCTTGTCACCATTTCCGAGACAGTACTTGTCCCCATCACCCCATGTAAACAATTTACCAGAGGATTCACTAGATTGTGTTACAATAACCTCTACAACTGCAGCTGTATGCCAGACCCCACATGAAACAGCAATGGTCTTCAATCCACTCAAAGAATCTACTTCCCTTGGATATAAAGCACTCTCTCTGTTTCCATGGCCCAAAGCACCAAAAGTACCGTCCCCAAATGTGAACAACTGCCCTGCTGTAGTTAACAAGGCTGTATGCCAAGTTCCACATGAAACAGATGCAACTTGAAGTCCTTCCAGAGGTCCAGAAATTCTTTTAGGTATCCAGTGACTAATATATGTTCCATGACCAAGTAACCCTGCCTTATGAGCACCATCTCCCCATGTATAAAGTTCGCCACTTATTGAAACAGCACACGTATGAAATTCCCCACAAGCAACATAATCTATTTTGGAAGCTGATAAAGATTCGACAAGAGTGGGGTGAAGGGCATCTGCCCCAACTCCATGACCAATTCGACCACCAGATTCTTCACCCCATGTAAATACTTCTCCATGTCTTGTAACAAATGCAGCATGCTTGACCCCGCATGCAACATGTTGAATGTCCAAAATAACATTGGAGTCCAGCGGCTTGGGAAGCAGAATATCATTTTTTGCACTGAAATGATTAATATTACTATCAGTGGCAGTTATGGAAGAGCTACATATAATTTCACCCCACACGTACACATCCCCATAAGCATCAGAATCATACTGAGCTGAGCCATGACTTGATGAGCTGGGAACACTTGAAACACTGAATCTGAAAGCATTTGACGGGGTTCCTTTTAAATGTACATTTCTTAGATCTGGTCCTTCAAAATATGGCAGATTCTGAGAATCTTCGGATGCTATGGAAATGCGTGGTTTTTTGCCTGGCGAATCCAATAAGGTAGCAGGAGAGCCATCACTTGGACTGCTGGAAAAAAAATCTTTGTCGCTCTGGAACAATATTTCACAAATCATATTAAAAAATATTGCCAAAAAAAAGAAAAAAAATAAAAATACCTAATTTAGAAGAGAGTTCACAAGTCATATTAGAAAAAGTTTACAATAAAATGATTTTCAGAACAGCGTTAACTGGATCCTCCAACCCACTCACCCACAAGCCATCAGACAAATCATTTTAAGCTAGTGATGGTGCCTTTCAAGCAGATATCATCCTTTTTTTTTTCTACCATTTTTCATTTATAAGTACAAGGCATGGTAGTGTAACCATCGAAAATTGTGGCTCCCAAGTATATCTACATTCAACTCTTACACCAAAAGTCATAGCATATTGAACTGACAAAATACATCAAAATTTTGATCAAAGAAATATCCAACAATAATATTCTATCCTGTCCCTATATGTTTCACTGAAAACTAAAGCTTTCTATTCCCATCTACACATTATGATAGCAAGTATGCAGAAGGAATTCAATGTTCAATCTGGAATTTAAGATTTCCCGAGTACAATCAAGCTTGCGGCAATCAACTGTTAAGAAGAGGAGTTGATTGCGGCAATCAACTGTTCACATAACAATCTATCACTCGAAAACTAATTTGTAACCACCTCTTCTCTAAACGTGTATCATCTTCAGAGTTGTGTACAGTAATGTGGCTCACCCCTAGTCTCAATCTTCCTAAACTCCAATTGAATCCAAGTATAGCTTCCGTTTCTCAATTGTAACTACCTTAGTCAACATATCTACAAGATTATAAGTTGTATCTTCTCTAAATATAATTGAACATATTTTAGGGAAAAACGAAAAATATGATACCACAGCTAAATTTGTTTCCATCCTAACATAAAAAAATTACATTCTTAGCTAGATGAATAACGCCCATATTGTCACTATAAAGTGTTTCAGTCTCTCGCTCCTCGCCCAAATTTGTAATAAAGCTCTACAACAAAATCATTTCTTTGCTAGCCTAAGTAGCATTATATTTGACTTCTATAGTTAAAAGTACAACAATCTTCTGTAGCCTAGAAACTCATTCTCCAAATTGAAGACATATTCTGTTGTACTTCTTCTATCATCAATATCTCTTGCCAAATGAATCTACATATCCCTGTAGATTAATTTATGTACCTCCAAAACAAAGTGTCTTATTGATCGGCCAGTCTCAAGTATCTAAAAAATTCATTTCACCGTCTCCTAATGATGTTTCCCTTGATTACTCATGTAATTGAAGACCACTCTCACTATAAGTATAATATTTGTTCTTGTACATATCATTGCATAAATCAAACTTCTAACTGCTAAAAAATATGGAGTTCTTTTCATTTGTGCTTGCTTTACTTTAGATTTGGGCAAAAGTTCCTTAGATAGCTTGAAATGACTACCAATGGAGGTGCAAACTGGTTTTGTCTCACTCATATTAAACTTATGTAGAATTTTCTCAACATATTTTGTCTGAGACAACTTCACTGTACCTTGACACGCCTAAAAATTATCTTCTTTTTCATATATATTTTATGCTCAATTATAATGATTTTTAATGATATTACACTTTAAAGGAATGTATTTTACATATTTTTAGTTTCTGATATAAGAAATGAACGTTTGAAAAAATTGAAGCAAAAATGATGCAATTTATAGTAAAAACGAGCAAGAAAGAAAATTCTGAATTGATACATTTCGATATGTCTTTCTATGTTTAATCTACTTTACATTTCTCACATGTTTTGGAATGAAATTATACTTTAAAGAAATGTTTTTTACATGTTTATTTTGTAAGTATATCTGTTCGGAGCGAAACTCAATTGAAACGGGGCGAAACGGGGCTGAAACGGAGCCAAACGAAGCAAAATGGTGGAGTTGCTGCATAGAGGCGCCATTATCCAGAGGATTGGCGCCTGAGGCACCTAAGACGATATAAGACAGATTAAGGCGGTTCAGGACGAATTTTGAACGGATTTTAAAGACTCCAAATGATTCAAACGCATCATGGAGTGATTCAATGCATCTAGACACTAGAAGACTCTTTAATGAATGAATATGTCTCTTGAATCAATGGATATGTCTTTTGGAATTCAAAAGGTTTGAATTTAGAGAGAATTTTGGAGGAAATTTTGAATTCTTTTTGGAGGGAGGCAACCTCTAATAAAAGAGAGGGAAATCTAGAGCAAAAAGATGTGTGTGTGTGTGTGGTGTGAGAGTAAGAGGAAGGCTTTGGAGAAGAAAGGATTTTCTTTTAGGGTTGTAAGAGGAGAGTGAAAGTGAGAGATTTCTTCGTCATTACATTTCTAGGAGAGAATTGAGTGTGATTGTAAAGAGAGAAAGTGCTTAAAGGGAACTTCTAAGGAATTGCTTGGGAAGGAGTGTGAGATAAGTTGTGTTTTTTTTTTTCAATTTTGTAAACTTATTTTTATATATGAAATCCGTGTTTTGTCGTATCCTTCTCATGAATTCTAAGTTTGTAAACTTGTTTTTATATATGAAATCCGTGTTTTGTCGTATCCTTCTCATGAATTCTGAATAGTCTTTTTATCCTTCTCCCTACTCTGAGATATGGTTTTGTGAAGAATTGATTTTATTTTATACGGTTTTAAATGTCAAGAATTTGTGATGAATTGAACTCTGATCCTCATTTACTTTTTGATTTAGCCAATTGAAAAGTTAAAATTTGTTGAGAAACATAATCCGAAAGGGCTATGATTTCTATAACATGGTGAGAGTCACATTCGATTTCATGGGAGAAGATGTCATCCATGGGGTTGAGTGCAAATAATAGAGAAATATACTTTGTTGGATGCAGAATTGGAGATTTTAAGATGACAGATTAAAATCTTCAATTTGGTCCAGTTGATTGGAAACTAACGTGAGATTGTTAGCCCTCAGACGAGGGAGTAGTGGGAGCTCTAGAGTGGCAGCAGGTATCCTCTCAACCTAGCCACGGAATTAGGGATCAAACTCTGGATTAATCAATGTTCTTTATGCACTTTGAAGAGTTNTGGTCGATAAGGCCACTTTCACTTTTGACGACTGTCAGACGCAATTTCTTTGACTTGGTATGTCAATATCCGTTTTGTTCGGTCAATAGCTTTTTCTTTGAGATGCTAATTTTGATCTACTAGATTCTAGTCCATAGTTTTTTTTCGCAACATCGGCTGCTAATTCTCAAATAGATATAAAAAGAGACATATAAAAAAGAAATTTTCATTTCAACAGGAAATCTCGTAGAAAAAATATTTTTCTAGCTCAAGAAAGCTTGGATACGAAGCCAAGAGTGAACGCCGAACAACAGTCGTGACATCGTCAGTGAACATCACAATGAAATTCGCTATCAAGCGAGATGTTCAGCTGATTCCGCGCTCTCTTCTATACTCGTTTTTCTTATTTACAAATTTCTTTCTGTTCCGATCCTTTTCTCATAAATAGACATATATTTGCTTCGCAACCTTTCCTTTTTCAGCCTCCTCTGAGGCCCCTCTCTGGTTCTGGTAAAGTTGTGATTTGACCAAAATTTTGATGTTATCTAGCGTTCATTCGGGTTCTCGCCCTTGCAACCGGCGTCCCTTTTCTGTCCTCGCACTCCCGTGATACGCTTCTTTGGTGCTGGTTTCTTATCCGAGTTGTTTTTTTCTCTTTCACTTCTCGGGNCATTTTAACTTGTCTTTCTTACTTTAATTTTTATAGTTTGAATATTGTGATTTATGTTATAATTATAAGAATTTTCATCTTCCAAACTAAGTCTTGATAGTAGTATAATATAATTAACCTAAGGGATTTCTTATTGCGCTTCTTTGTGGGATCGATACTGGGGTATTTAAAGAAAGCACTATATTACTTGAAGCGATACGTGCACTTGCGTAGAACCCCTAGTGTGTGAACTACTTTATATATTTTATATAACATTTTGATTTTGCACATTAAATATTTAATATAAATTGGGTCATGGTTTTGGTCATATTTTTTGAAGCTAAATTACTGCGTAAGTTTGGGAGGGGTCAAGTTTTTGGCACTGTTACTTTGGATTTAAATTGACATAAAACACGTAGAAAAATAGCACACACCAGGGGCGCATCAACTTTTTGGCGTCGTTGCCGGGAAGCTTCGGTAAGAAATTTAGGAGAATTTTAGTTAAACATGTAAGATTTAGATTTGAAGTTTATAGTATTATTTTATATTGTGTTTAATTATTATGTGTTTATTTTAAAGAAAATTCATATCTGTCCTATTAGTTAAGTCTTTAGATTTATATGCGTAGTTCAGGAGCTGCAGAGCTTGAATTTTACAAGTCAGTTTTAAAGAGAACTTTTAGGAGAGATTTGAAAAGACTTCTTGAATTTAATATAGAAATGACTGATCAACGATATAATGAATTTTTAGATTTGGATTATAATGTTAGTAACTTTGAAAGAATAAACCCCAAGAAAGTGACAAATTTTCAAGAAGATATGGTTACAATTTTAATTTCTCAGGTTGCAAATATTGAGAGGAAGTTATATCAATACATAGAAAGTTATCATCAAGGAACCTTAATTATTGAGGAAAATTGATTTGGACAATGGATTGAAATTGGTCATAAGATACATAATTCTTATTCTGATTATTACAATCCAGGTTAGGAAAATCATTTGAATTTTAAGTGGAATAATAATTTTGGAGGAGAAAACTAATTTTGGGAAGATAATCAATTTAATCAGACATGTAATTGGAATAGTCAGAGTGATTTTAATGATGAACTTTTTTTTCCTCATAATTTTAACTTTAACCACTAGAATGAAGAGAAGGATTTATTAGAAGAGGTTGTTATTCAAATGGAGAGTGAGCTGGAGTGTTAAGGGACCGCAATAAAGAATATGGAAAACCAACTAGGGCGGATTATTAACTCAATTAATAATCCTCCTCAATTTAACTCCAACCCACTAGATGAAGAGAAGGAATTAATGTTAGAAGAGGATGTGATTCAAATGAAGAGTGAGCTGGAAAATCAAGATGTCACAATAAAGAATATAGAAAACCAACAGGGGCAGATTATTAATGCAATTAACAGTTACCCCCAGAGATTTTACTTAGTGACCCTGAGATAAACCCTAAGGAGATGAATGATGATCAATATAAATTATTGAACTAATATACAAAAGAGAATTCGATGATATGTTTCAAAAGAACATTGAGTTGAGAGATGAGGATAAGAAGATTTAAAGACGAGTGGAAAAATTTTTTAAGGAATTAGAAAAACATATTTCCTCAACTAAAATAAATATAGAAAAACCACCTCTACCATTTACTCAGTACTGAGGGGAAGAATTGAAAGACAACCCTGAACAAAGACTAATCTGGAAGAATTTGATCCAGAATTTGAATTATTTAGAGAGAATACGATCCAAAAAATAAAGATCCATTTCTTATAAAATTTAAGGATGATATTAATATGAAAATTGAGAAAATCACTGGAAGAATATTGGATCTAGAAAGAAATATGAGGAATTAGGATATGAATCAATCTGAAAAAGAAGAGCTGAAAGAAAATTTTTAATTTGAGGACTTTGTAGGTATCCCTGTATCTGAAAAAGATTGGGTGATTGATCAAGGATTACTTAAATATAATTTTGATCCGGATGGAATCATTTGTCGGGCTGACGACGTTAAACAAAGGGTTTTATGGGAGGCAACCCATAGTTATTAGTGTGGTTTGATTTAGTGTGCTTGAGAGTTATGATTGTTAGTGTTGTATTGTGTTTGCTTTAGTGTGGATTGATCAGTTTAATTGATGATTAGTGAATTCTTGGATTGTTAGTGGTTTGATTAGATTTTTGTGTCATGAGGAAGATGATTCTTTAACTTCTTATTATGGCTAGATCTATATATTCTGTTGTAGTAGTTAGATTGACGAGTCCACTACGACTCGGATCTCGCTCGGACTTAAGTTTTACAAGAGACATCATTAATTTTAACAGGGGCAATTCCATCTCAATTTTGTTACTTTTTTCTCTAACTTTGTTTTCATTTGATATGAGTAGCTAACCTATTCGATAAGTAACATGTGGATGATTTTACACTATCCTTATAACTGTTAGAGGTGCTTAATTAATGGGATATGGTGACACCTGAGGTTGGTGTTTGCGACCCAATGTAGCAGGGATAGTCTTATCTTTGGGATTAGAATCTATAAAATCATTTATAAGTACTTAATATATATATGTGTAAAAATTCCGTTAGAAATTGGAAGTAAGCTAGTGCGATGCAATGAGTTAAAGGAAGAATTGACCTTCTTTATCATGTGTGTTTGTGTTTAGATTACAATAATATAACAATTTGAAGAGCACATAAATATACTTATTCATATGCCGATACATGTTCTGGTTGTTAGACCTTTCTTTCCATTTTTTCGAGTATGGTTTAGTTTATACTTACTTTCTATTGCATATTGTTCTATCTTAATGAATACTTGTAGATGTTTGTGATAGATAGAATTTCAAAACTGTTTTTCTTCCTTCTTATATTTTCTGTATTGAATGATATACATGTTTAAAATCAAGTTTGGGGGTAGGAAAAAAAATAAATTTTAAAGTTATTATACTTCGTTTTAGTTTAATATTATCACAAGCATGTTTTAGGCTAGATTTACTTTCTCCTGCAGTCATTCTATCCTGATTATACACGTATATGAATTTGATAAAATGTTGTAGTAATTAGTAAATTCAACTTTTATTTTTTCTTCTTGCTACATTTTATGGAATTAAGTGTAAAATATTTAAAAATTCTAGTTTGGGAGAAAGAAAATTTTCTTTTAAAAAGAAGTAAACAAAATTTATTTGTCTTCAAGTAACTATATTTTTAAAATTAATTTAACATGACCTTGGATATTAGAGTTTAACTTTAAATGACTTATTTATGTTAATAAATATTATGGTAAATTTAGGTAAAAATTTTTAATAAAGAAGATCGATTATAAAATTAAAAATATTTGGTATGAAAGGATAACACTATGTTTTTCTATTTAAAGTAAAAAAAATTGTATTTTTGAAGTATTAAGAATCTTAGAGTTTCATGTAAGAAGAAAAGAATGGACTTCATGAAAATCATCAATACTAATATGAATTTATAAAGTGAAGAAAGGTAAAAAATTTTAACTTTAACAAGAGGATAGTAAAGTTCAAAATTATTAAAGGCTATCCGGATATAGTAATCATCACTTGAAAAAGAAAAGAAAAGAAAAGAAAGGATTGAAAAGATCCTGAATAAAAAAAAGAAAAGAAAAGAAAAGAAAGAAATAAAAAAGAATGTGAGGAGAAGATTGAGATGCCTAATCAAAAATTGATTTCACTTGAATCAACTTGAGGAAAAGACTTTATTACATTTTCTAAACTTATATTTGACTATTAGCACCCTTAATAGTAAATTTTTCATGAAATTCTTTTTCATATGGATATTTTAAGTATCCTTAATATAACAAATTACAGTTCTTCTTGAAATGAATAGAAATTCAAAAATCTTAGATTTGATTACCAAGTATTCTTATACTTATAGTTTTAATCAAAGTTATTAAAATTTTTTCTTAAATTATATTATTTTATTTATTATACTAAAGTATAAGAGTTTATAAGTTAATCTCTATCCTAGGCCATATTTTTATAAAGTAAAAGAGTCATTTGATGACAAGTAATGTTTAATTTTGGGGGATTTTGACACANTGAGATAGCAAGCACTAGCTCCCGGTGCGACTTCATAAAAAGCAAGAAAAGAGAAGATCGAAGAAAATGAAAAGCACGTGGTGGTTATAAGAGCTGTTCCTTCTGATCTTAGAAAACGTCCGAAAAAACCGGCTACAGAACTACCGAGCAGAGGCAAAAATACAATCAGTAGATACATAAGAGAGAGTGTCTTCATCAAACCAAAAAATCATACAATGAAAGAGCGGCCTGTCATTTAGAAAGGGAAGTGAACGAAGAATCCATGTGTGAAGCATATAGCTAGCGTGACTTCTGAGCCTTGAGAGCATCTACCTCTTCATCTGTAGTTGGTGGAACTGTCAGACCCAGCTTGCTCTTCGGTTGAGTCGTCCGCTTGACCTGTAGAG
>JXCR01139873.1:0-30900 GCA_002079205.1 Phalaenopsis hybrid cultivar | reverse complement strand
ATGAGTGCTACATCATTAAGTAAATAAATTCTGCATAAACCTTTTTGAATAACTTCAATCCAAGCTACTTAGATTTGATCATTTACTTCATAATTTTTTCACAATAATATTACCCACTTGGCCGCTTGTTTAATCAGTATTTTCTGCCCTTTGCCATATGTATATTGTCGTGCTCATAGAATGTGCTTATTTATCGTATTTATTGTGCCTTCTTGTATATTTAAATTATGTTTTTGGAAGGTATTTTATATTGAAATGTAGGAAACAGGTAAAGCGAGCAATCTGAGTTCACAAAATGGCAATTGGAGCAAATTGAAATTCTGGCGCCTGGGAATTAGCATCTAGGCATCAGCACTGGCCTTATGGAGCACAAATTACAGAGCAGTTAAAACCCGACGATGGATTTGGAGCGCTGGGGCACCATCTTGCAACGCCTATGAGCCCAATTTAGGTAGAAGAATACAGAGCGCACTAGAATCCGGCGCTTGAGATTGGGCGTTGGGTCGCTAGAATAGTAGCGCCTAAGCGTCGCGACACCAACGCCTAGGCGCTGCAGAACAGGAGAATGAAGCGGTGCGGCGCTGCAGAACAGAAGAATGAAGCGGTGCGGCGCTACCTATGAGCACTCGGGCACTGGCACCTGAAAATTGTTAGTTATGGCAGTTTTATGCTTCAAATTACTTGGGGGGTGCATAAATAGGATGAGCACAATTTTAGGGGGTTTTCCACTAGTTTTTCTGCCATTTTCTTGAGAGAGAAAATGAGGGGAAAATCAAGAGATTTTATTCAAAAAGTTTGTATGTGAAGAAAGGAGAGATTGGTGAGGATCAAAAGGTGTACCATTGCTTGGCTCTCTTTATCCATCTTGCTTGTAAAAGAGGGAGATAAGTACACTTTGTTTTGGATATTTTGTTGTATTTCTGTATAAAACTCTATGTTTGATATCTTTGTTTAATTCAAAGCTTAAGTAGATGAATTTCTTAATGAAAAGTACGTACACCTTCTTATTTCTCCCTTGAATTGTGTGGTGGTAGAGTAAAGTTGAATCTTTTTATGTGGTTTGATCGATAATTGATTATAATAGTGTTGAGTTAAGTTTTAAATTAATTTACTTCCTATTTGGCCAATAGGAATGTTAACATCCATTGTGAATTATGTGATTTGTAAGGATACATGGTGGAGTGATAGAAGTTAACCACATAAGCTCTAGGAAATAAGAATTTTGTCTTGGAGTTTATACTTACATTCAAGGAGTTATTTTAATTGGATTGGTTAAAGGATTTAGGGAACTAAACTCTTGTCGGTCAAATTTCCTTAGACCACCGGAAGAGGATAAGGGATAGGCCAACTCTTGTTTGACACTAACTTTTAATCATTTGTTCAATTTATATTCTCCACTAAATCAATTCAAGAAGGAAACTTTTTAAAAATTGAATTTCTTACAAACATTCTTTTACTTGCTCAATTAGACTACTATTTCATAACTATAGGATTGGTTAAAACTTTAACTTGCATTTCAAACATTTCAAGCTTGGACCGATAATGGTAGGCTAGAACTTTTACTTCATTGAGAATTCATCATTCCCTGTAAGTTCGAAAACTGGGCTCAAACCTGATATTATTGATACGCCATGTATACTTGCGTGAGCATCCCGTGATTTGTAGCATTTGGTACTTGTCAAGTTTTTGGCGTCGTTGTTGGGGAAGAATAGTGAATTCAAATTCAAAAATTTTAGTTAAACTTTTAGGTCTTAGATTTGAAAGCATTAGATTCACTATTTCCTGTTCCTTTATTTTTCTATCTATCCTTGCAGGATCCAAAAACATCTTGTTTTAAATTTGTTTAACTGTGTACTTGCATTGTTTCTTACTTTTAATTCCTTCATAATACTTGTAGTTTACTTGTTTGATTTAGCAGTTTAATTGTTAAGAGTTCATACAGCAATTATTTGTTTTTATTTGAGTTGTTTGTTATCCTCTTTAACATAGGGATGCCTTGCTAGTTGAACCTACTTAGTATAGGCGTGACCGCGACTTTATATATGCTTAAAAATATAAGATAAATATGGACGTAATAAATATTCAATAATTGTAAAGTCACACTTATCAACGCAAGTATACGTATCGCTCAAGTAATATAAGGCTCTAATGGAGTCCTAGATATCGATCCCACAGGGAGTAAGTTTAGAACTACGAACTAAGATTTTAGAAAAAATAATACTTTAATCACAACAACGAAGTTTAATTTGTTTATCTGTCACTAATAGGCAATTGCAATAAATATGTAATTTTAATAACTATTAAATAACAAATGATACTAATGAAGGTTTAAATGTGATATTCATAAGAAAACATATTTCTCCTTGTCAAGAAATTATAATGAATGGAANAGTTAGTCAGTCCCTGAACCTCTGAAAAACTTCATCTTTTGATTTAAGGATGAAAACCCATACCTTCCTGGTGTAGTCACCTATGATGGACATGAAATATCTCCCTCCTCCATGAGTCTGAGTTCTGGCTGCCCCCCATAGATCGATGTGAACATAGTCAAGGGGTTTCTTTGATGAGTGAGTTCCGGTAGAGAACTTCACGCTGGTGGCCTTCCCCAAAACGCATTGTTCACAGAATTCGAGTTTACTGACTCGATCTCCACATAACAGACTCTGCTTGGACAGTTCTTGTAAGCCTCTTTCATTTACATGCCCCAGTCTCATGTGCCATAGTCTGGTCCTGTCAGGTTCTGATTGAACTGCATTTGAGAAGTTGTCAATCACGGTTCTTCCAACTAGTGAGTATAGTCCATTCTTTCTGACTCTCTTCATGACTATGAGAGAACCTTTGGACACTCTGATGCAGCCATTCTCTGCCTTGAATGAGTATCCACTTGACTCCAGCGTACCTAGAGAGATCAGATTTCTTTTGAGTTCCGGGACATACCTGACGTGCTGCAGTATCCTTTCAGCTCCATCGAACATCTTGATTCTGATTGTCCCGCTGCCGACTACCCTGCAAGCTTTGTTATCACCTAGTAGAACAGACCCACCGTTCTCCAGCTGCAGTGACTCGAACCAGTATTTGTGAGGACACATGTGGAAGGAGCACCCTGAGTCAAGGATTCACTCCCTGCTAGATTCAGATTTTGTGATCGCCAGAGCTTCAACTGAATCATAGCCATCTGAGGCTACGCTTGCCTCTCCAGAATCTCTGGGCTTCTCCTGAAAACTTTTCTTTCTATTCGGACAGTTCCTTCTAAAGTGACCTTCCTTGTGGCAGTGGTAACACTTGTTAGATCTCTTAGAAGACTGACTTCTGCCCTTCTGGACTTTGATCTGCTCTGATCACTTTTGAAGTCTTTCTTGCTTGATCTTCCTCTAACCGTCAGACTATCTCCACTGGTTTCCTCTTTCATGTATTGCTTCTTCTGGAGTTCTTTAGCTCTAATAAGAGATTGAACCTCCTCCAGAGTAATAGTCTGTGCCCTTCCATAGAGCATCGCATCATTGAAATGCTCGTAGCTCTTGGGAATAGAGTTTAACAATAGTAGTGTCTTGTCCTCATCGTCCATCTTGACGTCGATGTTCTCGAGATCGTCGATGATCTTGTTGAACTCATCAATCTGCTCTGAGACAGATTTGTCTTCATGCATTTTGAAGGAGTATAGGCGCTGCTTTAGAAAAAGTCTATTAGCCAGAGACTGACAGGTAGAGTACCTCTAGTTTGGCCCAAAGCGCTTGAGCCGTTGTCTCCCTCGACACCTCCCTCAGAACTTTGTCGCCCAAGCTCAGGATTATCAAACTGTGAGCCTTGTCCAGCATGCCGATCTTCTCCTTCTCGGTCATGTCGGCCGGCAATGCCGCCGACCCTTGCAAGGCTTCTGCAACACCCTGCTGAACCAATAGAGCTCTCATTTTTACTCTCCATAGACCGAAATCATTATTACCGTTGAATTTCTCGATGTCGAATTTGGCGGAACCCATTATTGTGGCTTGATCCCCAATAATGTCTGAAGTTCGCTTTGCTGAGCATCTACTGAATTCCGAGAGCTGTCGCGGCGTGTGCTAGCTGTCGCGGAAATCCTCCTCCTTCGCGAGATCTGCCCCTTCGCGGACCGAACAACCCGCCTTCCCTGCTCCTTCACGGGCAGTTCCTCCTTCGTCTCGCTGAACCGCACAACCTGTGGTGCTAATCCAGTCGATCAAAGCTTTCACTGCTCACCGAATCTGTAGCGATTCGGCTGTCTGTGACACTATTTGCTTGCTCCTCCGTTCGTGAATGTCGAACTCCTCTTCTTCGTCGCTGGCCGCGAACACCTTTACGCGGACACCTCTAGCCAAGAAGTATCACTCTTCCCACAGACGGCATCTATTGTTGTGAGATATGTACTTCCTGGCATAGAAATGAGACGAAAAAAAAAATACAAGCAAACACAGATCGTTTACGTGGTTCGATCCAACTGGATCTACGTCCACGGGAGGGAATCAATCAAATATTTCACTAAGGCAAAAGAAATGGAGAATACATAGCTTATACATAGAGATGAGCCCACATCTTCCTTCTAAGGCCTCCCTCTTCAAGCGACACCTTGATACAAGGCCTCAAGATGCTCTCCTCCTCTCTAGCTCTCTAGCTATTCTCTCCTCCTTTGTGGTAGCTTAAGATCTCATCCCTTGCTCTCCGCTCTCCTCCTCTCTAGCTCTCTAGCTATTCTCTCCTCCTTTGTAGTAGCTTAAGATCTCTCTCTCCTCCTCTCTAGCTCTCTAGCTATTCTCTCTTCCTTTGTGGTAGCTTAAGATCTCTTCCCTTCCTCTCTAACTCTATAGCTATTATCTCCTCCTTTGTGGTAGCTTAAGATATCTTCTCCCCTCTAACTCTATAAGCTACTCTCCTCCTTTGTGGTAGCTTAAGATCTCTTCTCCCTTGCTCTCCTAAGCCTCACACCCTCTCTATTTATAGAAGCAATAGAGTCGTAGGTGGGAGGTAGGTGGCCGGTAGGTGAGCGATAGGTGAGATGTGGTAGGTGGCTGTGCCACATTACAAAATTGCCCTTTTACTTTAGTTCATTAATTGGGGGTCAAAATAACAGCTTTGATGAGATTATTTCGCATTTCCATTGCATTAAGACGTGTAACATCACATCGGCACAGTTGTTTTGTAACAGTGTCCACAATTTTTGGCGCGCTAGAAATGCCAAAAAGCGTGCCAAGAGTCATGGCACTCCAGTAACAACTGCTTCTAACTTGCTAGAGGTCCTCTCTGACCCCCACTTTCTTCCAGCTCCAGAGCACTGGGGTGCTAACCAGTCTTCGCGGTTGTTACCACACTCCTCTTGGCACTCTCCCCCTCCGGGTTAGATCAAAGTTAATGTCGACGGGACCCTTCTTCCTTCCAACCTTGCGGCAACTAGGCTCGTTCCTAGTGACGAATCGGGACAACTTTTGGAGGCTGCGAGCCACAAGTTTCACCACAGAGACAGCACACATGTGGAGTTGGAGGCGGATTTGTTTTTTGGGGACCGTCTTCAAGATTGGATGACTGAAAGTAAGGGGCTTATTATCGAGGAAGATAACTACAACGTCAATAATTTCCTTAAAGTCATCATGAATAAGAAGGCATGGCAACATAACATTTCGAGCAATTCAAATATTGCTTTCTTGCTTAAATTCAAGCAAGTTTTGTTCCTTCGTACCAATAGAGAGAACAACAAAGCTTCCCATATTTGTGCAAAGAAAGCCCTTGATAGTGATTTTCTCTTGTGTCATGTTCATGAGCAAGATCATTTTTTTTTTTTTTTTTTTTTACCGGTGGATATCACCCTTTTTGTAAATGCCCAAAGGGCATAGGTTTTTTGGTTTCTTTTTTGGGCATATTGGGCCGTTTATTTCGTAACCTTTGTTACTTTAATGCAAAATGCACACCTTCAAAAAAAAATCATAAGACAAAAAATTACTAAAAAAACTTTGAGCACAAAGATAACACTACACAAGCTACTTAAAATAGAAAAAACATCTCAATATCATTTTTAAGCTAGAGTTTAACGAAAATGAATATTATGAGCTCACACTTGATAATCTAAATGGGTAAAACTTTGGTCTCCCTTTACGGCCATATTTGAGCAATTGACTGCCTTTCTTCAAAGCAACTAGGGTCTGCACAAGTAAAATTCAAATGAGATCTCAAATAAAATTTAATAAATTTAAGAGAGTATGAGAAGTGAATGAATCAACAGTTCAACATACCAAAGCCAGAGTAATTCTTCAAGATAAACTAAAAATAAGCAGATTTTCATTGAACTGAACTCTATCAAACAATCCAATTTTCTAGCAATTGATGAAACAATTTCAAGATATCTACTTTCATGATTACTAAGAATTCATAATTTTCAAAACATTATGTAGTGTCGTTTCATACAATTAGACATTATATATTCATAGAGGTTCTTTTAAAAATATGAAAATCACATAAAATTAAATATCATCCTTGCTAGCCTTATCCCACCTATAAGAGGTTTGCTTTATGAATTCTTATTTTTCATTCAATTCTATGAGTGCTACATCTTTAAGTAAATAAATTCTGCATAAACCTTTTTGAATAACTTCAATCCAAGCTACTTAGATTTGATCATTTACTTCATAATTTTTTCACAATAATATTACCCACTTGGCCCCTTGTTTAATCAGTATTTTCTGCCCTTTGACATATGTATATTGTCGTGCTTATTTATAGTATTTATTGTGCCTTCTTGTATATTTAAATTATGTTTTTGGAAGGTATTTTATATTGAAATGTAGGAAACAAGTAAAGCGAGCAATCTGAGTTCACAAAATGGCAATTGGAGCAAATTGAAGTTCTGGCGCCCGAGACTTAGCGTCTAGGCATCAGCACTGGCCTTATGGAGCACAAATTACAGAGCAGTCAAAAACCCGGCAATGGATTTGGAGCGCTGGGGCACCATCTTGCAGCGCCTATGAGCCCGATTTGGGTAGAAANTGATCATTTACTTCATAATTTTTTCACAATAATATTACCCACTTGGCCGCTTGTTTAATCAGTATTTTCTGCCCTTTGCCATATGTATATTGTCGTGCTCATAGAATGTGCTTATTTATCGTATTTATTGTGCCTTCTTGTATATTTAAATTATGTTTTTGGAAGGTATTTTATATTGAAATGTAGGAAACAGGTAAAGCGAGCAATCTGAGTTCACAAAATGGCAATTGGAGCAAATTGAAATTCTGGCGCCTGGGAATTAGCATCTAGGCATCAGCACTGGCCTTATGGAGCACAAATTACAGAGCAGTTAAAACCCGACGATGGATTTGGAGCGCTGGGGCACCATCTTGCAACGCCTATGAGCCCAATTTAGGTAGAAGAATACAGAGCGCACTAGAATCCGGCGCTTGAGATTGGGCGTTGGGTCGCTAGAATAGTAGCGCCTAAGCGTCGCGACACCAACGCCTAGGCGCTGCAGAACAGGAGAATGAAGCGGTGCGGCGCTACCTATGAGCACTCAGGCGCTGGCACCCNATAGTAGCGCCTAAGCGTCGCGACACCAACGCCTAGGCGCTGCAGAACAGGAGAATGAAGCGGTGCGGCGCTGCAGAACAGAAGAATGAAGCGGTGCGGCGCTACCTATGAGCACTCGGGCACTGGCACCTGAAAATTGTTAGTTATGGCAGTTTTATGCTTCAAATTACTTGGGGGGTGCATAAATAGGATGAGCACAATTTTAGGGGGCTTTCCACTAGTTTTTCTGCCATTTTCTTGAGAGAGAAAATGAGGGGAAAATCAAGAGATTTTATTCAAGGAGTTTGTATGTGAAGAAAGGAGAGATTAGTGAGGATCAAAAGGTGTACCATTGCCTGGCTCTCTTTATCCATCTTGCTTGTAAAAGAGGGAGATAAGTAGACTTTGTTTTGGATATTTTGTTGTATTTCTGTATAAAACTCTATGTTTGATATCTTTGTTTAATTCAAAGCTCAAGTAGATGAATTTCTTAATGAAAAGTACGTACACCTTATTTCTCCCTTGAATTGTGTGGTGGTAGAGTAAAGTTGAATCTTTTTATGCGGTTTGATCGATAATTGATTATAATAGTGTTGAGTTAAGTTTTAAATTAATTTACTTCTTATTTGGCCAATACGAATGTTAACATCCATTGTGAATTATGCGATTTGTAAGGATACATGGTGGAGTGATAGAAGTTAACCACATAAGCTCTAGGAAATAAGAATTTTGTCTTGGAGTTTATGCTTACGTTCAAGGAGTTAATTTAATTGGATTGGTCAAAGGATTTAGGGAACTAAACTCTTGTCGGTCAAATTTCCTTAGACCACCGGAAGGGGATAAGGGATAGGCCAACTCCTGTTTGACACTAACTTTTAATCATTTGTTCAATTTATAATCTCCGCTAAATCAATTCAAGAAGGAAACTTCTTAAAAATTGAATTTCTTACAAACATTCTTTTACTTGCTCAATTAGACTACTATTTCATAACTTTAGGATTGGTTAAAACTTTAACTTGCATTTCAAGCTTGGACCGATAATGGTAGGCTAGAACTTTTACTTCATTGAGAATTCATCATTACCTGTAAGTCCGAAAACTAGGCTCAAACCTGATATTATTGATACGCCATGTATACTTGCGTGAGCAGCCCGCGATTTGTAGCATTTGGTACCTGTCAAGTTTTTGGCACCGTTGTTGGGGAAGAATAGTGAATTCAAATTCAAAAATTTTAGTTGAACTTTTAGGTCTTAGATTTGAAAACATTAGATTCACTATTTCTTGTTCCTTTATTTTTCTATCTATCCTTGCAGGATCTAAAAACATCTTGTTTTAAATTTGTTTGACTATGTACTTGCATTGTTTCTTACTTTTAATTCCTTCATAATACTTGTAGTTTACTTGTTTGATTAAGTAGTTTAATTGTTAAGAGTTCATACAGCAATTATTTGCTTTTATTTGAGTTGTTTGTTATTCTCTTTAACATAGGGATACCTTGCTAGTTGAACCTAGTTAGTATATGCGCAGTTCAGGACTTTCAGAACTTAAATCTTACGACCCTGAGTTAGAGAAAAAAATCAGAAAACTCAAAAGACTACAATAAAATTTAAGAGAATGGCTGACATAGTTGATAACAATCCTGAAATCCATAATTAGAACAACCTGCCTCAACATTTAAGAGATTATGTCAATCCTACGGTAGATAAAATCTATCTTAGTATCCACAACCCTGTCGTAGAAGTCAATCCCATCGAACTGAAGCCTGCTATAATCCATATGCTGCAGAACAATCAGTTTGGGGGGACACCTTCGAAAGACCCTAATCTCCATTCAGCGATACATAATTTCTTAGCATAAAACTGTCAATACCACATCAATATCACCTCAATATTACCCCAATACCACCACAATAATATCTTGGCATAAAACCCCTAATATCACATCAATACCACCTCAGTGATATCTAGGCATAAAACCCCCAACAGCACCATAATTGACATCAATCTCACCCTCATACCATGTCAATACCACTACAATAATATCTTGGCACAAACCCCCTAATTCAACCACAATACCACATCATTATCATCACTATATGACCTCAATATCATGTCAATACCATCTCAATACCACCCCCATAATATTTTGGCACAAAACCCCCAATACCACCTCAATATCACCCCACTACCACATCAATACTACCCCAATACCACTCCAAAAATATCTTAGCACAGAACCCTCAATATCACCCTAATACCACGTCAGTACCACTCCAATGCCCCTAATATCATATCAATAACACCCCAATACCACCCTTGAAATATCTTGGCACACAAACGCCAATATCACCTCAATATCAAATTAATACCACCTCAATATCACCCTAATATCACCACAAACTATGTGGTATGTATGTAAATGCTCTTTTAGGTTCTCATGATGCATTTTGTTAAATTTTGTTTGGTCTATCGACACCTTTTTTAATTTCAAGGCAAAGCTAACACTCATTGGAGGAATTTGTTTTTGACACATGTATTTTACTTTTTAACAGTTAATATGTTTGCATTTTTTTGAAAGATTTGGATGGTATCAATGTAGGAAAATTGGAGTTTTTGTTAGATATATAAAAGCAAAGGACTCTGGTAGAATGTATGTAAATGCCCATTCTTTAAACAAATTATGCATCTCCTTTTCTTTTCATATAATCATATTTTCTTGCATTATTAAGTATTAATCATTAATTTACAGGATTATAATATCAAAAATGAGCTCAAGTAATTCAACAAGTTCCGAGGGGACCAAACATCGACTAGTATATTGTGATTGCAACATATTATGTGTTGTTTTCATGGCACAGAAAGGTGATAATGCTGGCAGAAAAATTTTATAGTTGTCTAAAAAATTAAAAAATAGATATTTCGAATTTTTCAAATGGATTGATGAATCGAGGGATGCAATATTAGAGCGAGATTATGAAAATATAAATGCATTTGATGATATGGTGAAAAATGATCTCAAAGACTTAAAATTTCTTAAG
This sequence comes from Phalaenopsis hybrid cultivar, assembly GCA_002079205.1. Taxonomy (NCBI): domain Eukaryota; kingdom Viridiplantae; phylum Streptophyta; class Magnoliopsida; order Asparagales; family Orchidaceae; genus Phalaenopsis; species Phalaenopsis hybrid cultivar. Next base: position 20,361 of record JXCR01139873.1, on the reverse strand, counting down.
AGGACTTTGGTTTTGTTTGATTTTGTAATTGTAGCAATGTTGTTATTGTTGTTAACTTTCTATTTGTTTTAATGATGTTGATGTACTTTGCGGAACAAGTTGCTCTACTTTAGGTTTTTTTGGTGAGCAAACTCATATGTTTGACCGGGAAGCAGCTTATGTTGAATATATTTTGTTTGTATGATTATTTTGAGGGCCGAAATGTTAGTTAGTGTTCACCTTAAATTCCCTTATTATTTTCTGAGTGAAAATAACCTCAAAAATTAACATTAGATTTATTCCACAAACAACACTTTTAGAACTGTGTTTTTTAAGCAGAACTATGTATATACACTGAGGGGTATTACTGTCACTAGTCCAGAGGCAACACTTTCAGAGCTGTATTTTTCAAGCAGACCAACTGCTTCTAAAACACCAGTTTCTGAACAGCAGATTTTCAACATCAGCATTTGAACTGAGATTTTGTACAGTCACAGCCGAAATAAACGTACCCTCAATGGAGTAGGAGTTTATCATAAATAATGAGATGCAGTCACTAAAGTCAAATTAGACATAAAATTTAGCAGAGCTACCAAATGGCAAAAAGATATTACACAACAAGTGGATCTACAAGCTAAAAGAAGAGTTAGATGGAAATAGGATCTATATGTCAAGGCTTGTTGTGAAGAAAGTTCAGTAAAAGGAAGTGGACTGCTCGGATATATTTTCTGCAGTAATGAAGATGACAACTATAAAATTTGTTTTGATCTTAGTAGCAGAGAAAAATTTATATCTAGAGTAAATGAATGTGAATATAGCTTTCTTGCAAGGTGACTTACAAAATTAATTATATATGATGCAACCAGAGGATACAAAGTTCCAGGAAAAGAAAATATGGTCTGTAGATTAAAGAAAATTTTAATGATTAGAAGCAGGCCCAGAAACAATGGCACATGAGGTTTGACAAGTTTATATCAAATAATGGGTACATAAAGTGCCAAATAGATCACTGTTACTTCATCAAAAATTTTGGTAATTATGATATCCTACTTCTATTATATGTGGATAATATGTCGACTGCAGCAGCATATTATGGACTTGAATAAGCAATTATCAAGAGAGTTTGAGATGGAGGATTCATGTCAAACAAGAAGATTATCGATATGAGAATCAGTAAAGATAGGAGTGCATGTAGAGTGAAGTTTTCTCAGGCATACTATGTTAAGAATGTTCTACATAAGTTCAGCGTGAGTGAGGTAAAACCAATTTGAACTCTCTTAAATAGTCACTTCAAGCTATATAAAGAACTATCCCCGAAATCTGAAGTAGAGCAAGCATGGGATGAAAAAAGCCTCATACTTTAGCAGTCGAAAGTTTGGTATACATGATGAAATGTATCAGACTACATATTACATATGTAGTGGGAGTGGTCAAAATATACATGGGTAATCCAAAGAAACAACACTTGGAGGTGATGAAGTAGATCCTCAGATAATTGAAAGGAAGAGTTGATGAGGCACTTTATTTTGGAGGTGCGAAAATTAATTTATAGGGATATGTAGATTCAGATCTGGCAGTAGATATTGATGGCAGAAGTAAAAAAGAGTATGTATTCAATTTGGAGAACACAGCAGTGAGCTGGGTCTCTAGACTACAGAAGATTATTGTAATTTCAACTATAGAAGTTAAGTACATTGTTACCTTTGAGACTAGCAAGGAAATGATTTGATTACATAGTTTTATGACAGAATCGGGCACGAGGCAAAGGATTAAAAAGATTCATAGTTATAGTATAGTTGTCATTCATCTAGCTAAGGAAGCCACTTTTTATACCACGAAGAAGTACACTTAGTTGATGTATCACTTTATCCATTTTTTTCTAGAAGATAGTCAGTTCTCTTTGGAGAGCATACATGCAAGTCAGAATCCTACAGATATGTTGACTAAATTAGCTATAACTGAGAAACTAGAACTATGTTTGGCTTCAGTTGGAGTTCATGAAGGTTAAGACCAAAGAGTGAGGCACACTACTATACAAAACTATGAAGATGGTGCACGTTTGGAGAGGTGGTTGCAAATTAGTCTCTAAATAGGACATTGTTAAGTGTGGAGCCTAATTGGCAAGAAGTAGTGCATATGAACAATATAGCGATCAATCCAACATCCCTACGTCTACAAGCGGATAGCCCAATGTCAAAACAAGCGCCCCAGTGCCTGTGAGTCGCCTAAGATTCTAAATTTTGACAAACTATCAGCATCATCCCTACGCAGCGGGTTTCTTCAAGAAAACTAGTCTTGCCCATATCGCCAAGAGAAGCGTGTATGGGTGGTAGAAATCACAAACTGAAATCTTCATCCCACCACACTAAAAAAAGAAAGCATAGGTCTTCAAACTTGCATGAAAGCAAAGACAAGCAAACATGCTTTTCCCACCGGTCTAAAAAAAGTGAGCATCAGTACTTATTTGGCGGTCTGACGCTATTGTCCCTACTGCATTAAAAAAACAAGTTTGAGGATTCACTTACACAAAAGACACAAAGATGTAGATTTTCTCCGCCAAGCTATGAAAAATGCATATCAATACTTACGTGGATGATTCCTCTATGTTTATTTTTATACGACTCTTTTGTAAATCACATCTTACAGTTTGTTATTATCCTGTTTCTCTTATTCCTCTCAAATGTCATCAAATATAAATGAGAATTTTTTGACACTGCCTCATGCTCAAGTGCCCATTAAAGCGAAATTATGGCAGATGCATAGGTGACTCGGGGTCAAATGATTTGCTTCTTGCAGATAATTAATCATTTTTGACGTACATGTCATTTCGATCATGGAGGATTCTTTCTTGGATCCATTTCATGAACAAGAGTTATTTGGATTCTTTCGGTGGTTGATAAAACATTTTGACTTGATTCACATGATGCTGCATTTTTATATTCGTCGTATCTGCTCAATTCATCCTACAGAATAAAAACAAAGGTCAAAAGACTTAAAGCTTCCAATTGCCCTACGTGAGTTCACCAAATAGAGAATTAGCCCAATTAATTTTGGGTAGGCTAATTAAACCAGATTTGCCCAAATTAGCCCAACTTGACCCATTTTGAACCGACATAGTCTTAAATAGGTTAAACCCATGAAAAACTTCAAATTGCTTTGACCCATTGCTCATACACTTTGCTTAGGACCTTAGGGACAAAACTTAACTTGGAATCACCCATTTGAATCCAATTAGGTTTAAATGGGATTATACCCATGTTTAGACCATTTAAAGCCATCCAAGCACTTTTATAAGCTGGTCAGNAACTTAACTTGGAATCACCCATTTGAATCCAATTAGGTTTAAATGGGATTATACCCATGTTTAGACCATTTATAGCCATCCAAGCACTTTTATAAGCTGGTCAACACTTTAAGAAAACATTTTGTTTATGAAATTATCTTTTTAAAAAGGAAGGCTAAGGAAAAAAAGGATGATAAATAAGTTAACAAAAAGTGAATTTTAATTTGAAAAAAAATAGAAAGATTTAAACTTCATTTTGGTAGCTTTAATATTGCATATATTAATGCACCATAAAATTATGAAATTAATAAAACAAAATTAGTATATTAATTTTTTAAAAAAATAATCTAATCGTGTTGCGATTGAGTGTTCATAAAATGCTTTAATTGTTTGTTTGAAGTTCCTTTTAAGGAAAGAATTGGATTTATAAGGGCATAATAATTTTATTAAATCTTGAAATAAAAAAGAAAAATCTTGAACTTCTATACATTTTAGTTAAACACAATGTGAGTAGTTATAATATTGCGCTAAATAATGCTCCAAAAATTTAAAATTAATAGCTCATAGCGACCCAAAAGGTGTTTCTAGATTTGCATTCAATGTAATAATATGTTTCATTATTGAAGAGTTTGTATAAGATTTTTTTCTCAATTTGAGTTGATGAATCATGTGATAAATCTACAAAAATATAAATGACTATTGTGATACGCTATGTGAATAAAAAAAAAAAGTCAAACTGCAGTTATTTTTACTGCCCACGTTCCTGATACATCAACTAGACCTTTTACAACAATAATTGAGCAATTCTTATCAACCTATAGTTTCAGTATTTCAAAATTTTATAATCATTAATATGATAAAATTAGTAATATAAGAGAAATATATAAAGGGTTGAAGACATTATTTTTAAATAAAAATAAATCTTTTTATTATATTCAATGTTTTTCATATTAATTTCAATTGGCTTTGATATAGGTTACTAAAAATCACTTTCAATTTGCTTGTTATTTAATATAATCTCAAATTTAATGAATCTTATTAGTGTTTCACGCTAAAGTTGCAATCAAATCAAAAAAACAAAATAAAATAAGATATTAAAATGGTAAAATTTGATAAGTTTATCATAAGATAGATTTAAACCACGAGATTACTCTTAGAAGGTAGAGAATAAATGATGGAGTTCATATTTTGAGTCCCTTTTAAAATGGACCATAATATTCTTCTAGTAATTAATCTTCGCAGTAATTAATAAACAAAAAATTATTATGGAGGATGGCATCAACTCTAAATAAAGAAAAATGACACCAACTCTAAACAAAGAAAAATGATATGCATATTATAAGAATAAATCCAACCATTTAAGTTCTTCTTTAATTTGTACTTGATAAAAGATATTTTTGGAATCACTTTTAAACCATCACAAGCATTAAGGATCAAGATATGGTGAATGTTATATCTTTAGTTTAAATTTAAAAACTATGATTACAATATATGAGAGATACCAAATGAAAAGATTTTATTAACAGAATCACAAAATCCTAGGAAGCCACTCTATGACTGCCACTAAAAAAGCCAACAATTTCTCCAAGTCTGATAGCTGACAACCAACCCAACTCCAAGTTCTTAGTTAGGCTACATGCCTCTTGTATATCTTTTACACTTTCTCATGTATGGCGCATACTATAGCCATTTATGTAGCACAAAAACCTAAATCCATGCCAATAAAAAATGGATCTTAAAGAGAGCCAACATTTAGGCAATTCTACCCCCAAATTTACTATATTGCTAGTCATTGAGTTAATAGCTGCTTTTTTTTTTCTTTTTTCTCTCAACTTTTCCCTCTGCTCTTCTCGTAATCACCTTCACAATTCATTTGGGTTAATAAAATTCTAGCATAACCCACGGACAAGGATCCAATAACTATACATCTTTTTTAGAGCTAACTCCTCTTTACTTTCTTGGATCAATTACTTAACTATATTATTCAATATACTTTACCAAACTTTCTCTTCTTTAAGGCTTTCATTTAGAAATTTCAAGTAATATTTTAATCTTATCTTGATGTCTTCATTTTTAACATGTTCATATTATCTTCATTTTTAATGAATCTAATTTGATCAATATTCTTAAATCTCTTATTTTTTATCTTAGTTAATATGTGTATCCCATTTTATCCTTTCATAATACCAAGCCTATTATTTAAATTATCAGAGGTTATAGCTTTTACATTACTCACCCCCTATTTAAAGGATTTCCATCTTCTTATAATCAATGAAAGTTTCATTAACATTAAAATTTTTTAATTTTAAAAATTCATTTATTTTACTTTAACAACTCTTTGTGACTTCACAGTCTATCAGTGTATATGATCGCCTTTTAGAGTCTTCAAAAACCTTTATAGTAATCTTCTAGAATTAGCCATCTTATTCCATATCAAGTTTGGCTCGACTAAAAATTTTAATTCATCTCTCTGTATAAGAAATGTTAAAAGATTAATAATTTCTAAAATTTCAAATTTAATTAGTGCTTTCAAATTGTTAAGTAAAACACGATATAGAATGGATCATGTTTCATCAATATAATATGTGCCAAGGAAAGCGCACTTTGACTAACTAAAGTTCTCATATATACATACACATATGTTGTGTGATAAAACTTTCTTCTAGAATCACCTTATAGTCTTTACTAAATATTTTATGATTTGGTGACTCTAATTTTGTAAGTAATAAAGCCCTCTTGTCATTTCTTACGTATGTGTTCCCATTAAAAGAATATCAGCAATTGTGGAATCAAGCACATATTCTAATATTGCATTTGTATCTCCTATTCTATAACTACCATGAATACTCTCATATCCATCATACTAGAACCTATATATTCATTAAAATCACCTCCAATAAAATTTGTTTCATCAGCAAGCATATAATGTAGCAATTAATCCATTTTTCCCAAATTTATTTTTTTGTACTATTTTCCAATCTAGCTTGGTGATCATAAACATTGACCACATTACATAATTTCATCATCAATAGTTAGTTTAATAGCAATCACCTGATCACTGAACTTATTAATCTCAACAAATATATCCTTCAACTCTTTATACAATACTAGCATAATCTCATCCATATTGTCAACCTTTCATAATTTATTAAATTTCCTAATATATTTAAAATTTTCTACTTCAGATTTAGCTTGACAAATTAGCTTGTGTTGGCTCAGCCAAGAATTAGATATCACCAGCAGCAGCAGCCATTGGGTATACTAGTAACCATGACACCTAAANATTAATCCATTTTTCCCAAATTTATTTTTTTGTACTATTTTCCAATCTAGCTTGGTGATCATAAACATTGACAACATTAAATAATTTCATCATCAATAGTTAGTTTAATAGCAATCACCTGATCACTGAACTTATTAATCTAAACAAATATATCCTTCAACTCTTTATACAATACTAGCATAATCTCATCCATATTGTCAACCTTTCATAATTTATTAAATTTCCTAATATATTTAAAATTTTCTACTTTAGATTTAGCTTAACAAATTAGCTTGTGTTGGGTCAGCCAGGAATTAGATATCACCAGCAGCAGCAGCCATTGGGTATACTAGTAACCAGGACACCTAAAAGGTCTGATTCTTTGGCTCTTCACTGACCTTCTTTCTCTGCATCCCAACTCAATCCCTAAAAGGGGGGCATTTTTTTATTTTTCGTTTATGTAGAGTGAGCACTCTAACTTAGCCACTTGGAATTTTTCACTCTGTTTCAAACCAATGTGCTGCTTACTCGGACACAAATGGCTGCAGGTTTCCATTACTTATACAGAATGCCACATAGCCATAAATTGAGAGCTCTCCATCATTTTTGCTAAACAACCAAGTTGATCACGGAAAACTAACTAAAACATCAATAAGCACAACTAAAAACAACTAGACACCCCCCTCCATTAATTTCCCTTCATTGCTATCAAACCAAGGGAACGCGAGCGAGTCTCCAAAAGCCATACAGAAGAAGGCATTCGAGATTATTCACAGAAAACCGTCCAAAAGAAACACCACAGCACCAAGAAGATTTGAAGATGTAAGAGACCAAGAGTATTATCCAAGTCGGCAGTTCACTCACCTTGTCGATGTCGACATCTGCGTTCCCATGACCAAGCATATCTGCCATTCGGTGTTTGAGCTTCTCCGGAGCTCCGCCAGCAACGATTGCCTAGAGCTCCCTGTCGTCATAGATGGCAGATCTTCCTTCGACTATCATCAATCTCTCAGAGCATTAAAAAACCCAATCCGCAATCCATAAATCAGAAGAATCGAAAATGCGGGGGAAGGAAATCTTGATGAGGCGTGGCAGGTTTAAGTAGGCCAAGCAGAGCTCAAAACTCAGACGGAAAATCGCAAGAATAAGAATGTATAAATAGATAGGNCCCAATCCGCAATCCATAAATCAGAAGAATCGAAAATGCGGGGGAGGGAAATCTTGATGAGGCGTGGCAGGTTTAAGTAGGCCAAGCAGAGCTCAAAACTCAGACCGAAAATCGCAAGAATAAGAATGTATAAATAGATAGACAGATAGCGATTGTTGTTATTAAATAATAACTGAAACGGGTTCTCTGTCCAAATTGGTTTACCGAACACATTCATTTAAACTCTGCCCCGGATAAGGCCTTGATATAGGAGAAATTTTTAAACCCGCCATTATTAGGACAAAAATAATAAAAAATNAGGCAGATAGCGATTGTTGTTATTAAATAATAACTGAAACGGGTTCTCTGTCCAAATTGGTTTACCGAACACGTTCATTTAAACTCTGCCCCGGATGAGCCTTGATATAGGAGAAATTTTTAAACCCTCCATTATTAGGAAAAAAATAATAAAAAAATAAGCTACTAAGTCATGCATACATGGCTATTTTTATAATAATAGATGACCATTTGGGTCAATTTGAACAAATGAGAGAAATAAAAAATTTAGGTTTTTTTTTTTTCTTTGTAAGTTTTCAAAATTTAGGGGAAAAATTTTTTATTACCTCAAAAAATTAGTTATTTCTCTCATTTGTTCTGTCGACCCAAATAGTCCCCTATTATTTAAAGGAAATCTTATGAGTTAGCCAAGAAAGTTGAATGCCCAAAACTTGAATATCTTGTATCTTAATTTAGGTTTTATATACGGTTAATCTATATAATTTTAATAAAATATTCAATATAATATGCACACGTGCATTTTTATTTAATAAGAGATTGTAAAGATGTACCTTTCTACAAAATCAAGGNGTTTTTTTTTTTTTTTTTTTTTTGTAAGTTTTCAAAATTTAGGGGAAAAATTTTTTATTACCTCGAAAAATTAGTTATTTCTCTCATTTGTTCTGTCGACCCAAATAGTCCCCCATTATTTAAAGGAAATCTTATGAGTTAGCCAAGAAAGTTGAATGCCCAAAACTTAAATATCTTGTATCTTAATTTAGGTTTTATATACGGTTAATCTATATAATTTTAATAAAATATTCAATGTAATATGCACCCGTGCATTTTTATTTAATAAGAGATTGTAAAGATGTACCTTTCTACGAAATCAAGGAATGTGCGATTATAAGGCTTGTAGTATGATGAGCGCCTCTTATAATGATAAGATGATTGAAAGTTGTAGAGTTTGTAGATTAATGGTAAAGAATAAGATATGATAACTTCAATACATGATGGATTAAGACAAACGGGGAATAATAAATATCAACATTAGTTAACAATGAGAAATAACAAATGGGCAAAGTTGGACTTCAACATTGATCAATCATAATAAATAATGTGTATGTGATTATAGTTATCTAAGTACTTTGATCGAGGTGTTCTTGATACCTTCAATTTATCTCGTGACAGTGTTTCGTTTAGACATTTAGACATTAGGTTTAGTAAAAAAATTTTAATGATTTCAAAAAATTTTGCCCAAAATATTTAAATATTTTCAAATCTGAAAACATATGACAGGTTTCATATATGACCAGAATTTATTTTTATGGGTAATATAGCAATATGACAAACGACAATAAATCTTATAGAGAGTCGTTATTAATGTTTGAAACGATAAATGAATCAACATCTCATGCTACTNATCTGAAAACATATGACAGGTTTCATATATGACCAGAATTTATTTTTATGGGTAATATAGCAATATGACAAATGACAATAAATCTTATAGAGAGTCGTTGTTAATGTTAGAAACGATACATGAATCAACATCTCATGTTACTATTCTCTTTTATTAATCATTAAATTGAAAAATAAATAAAATGCTAATCCATAATTTAATAATACCTAAGAAATACGTGAATACAGGGGATATTTAAGTAATTTTTTTTCTTTTGAAAAACTACGTTTCATAATATACACAAAAAAAAAAATTTATTCAAACAGGCATAATTTTAATAAATGTAACTTCATATCACAATTTATTTTAACTTTGTTTTAAAAAGAGCTTCTATAAAAATAGAAGCACTCAAATGAAGCCTAAGTTGTAATAATAATACATGTATGGGCGGTGCCNGCTACTGTTCTCTTTTATTAATCATTAAATTGAAAAATAAATAAAATGATAATCCATAATTTAATAATACCTGAGAAATACGTGAATACGGGGGATATTTAAGTAATTTTTTTTTCTTTTGAAAAACTACGTTTCATAATATACACAAAAAAAAAAAATTTGTTCAAACAGGCATAATTTTAATAAATGTAACTTCATGTCACAATTTATTTTAACTTTGTTTTAAAAAGAGCTTCTATAAAAATAGAAGCGCTCAAATGAAGCCTAAGTTGTAATATTAATACATGTATGGGCGGTGCGGACAAACTTCAAGGATAGTTTGATCACGAAACATTCGTCACTATTTGTTGATTCAAAGAAATTTATAACTTAAAATAACAAAAACATCATACCCACCCCCAACGCCAACCCCATCAACCTCAAACGTCACTCCCACAATATGTTTTTTCTAGTATATAATAAATTTATGCAGTCGATTCTCAATATGAAGGATACTATATTTTATAATATCTACAAAGAAGACTAAAACTTAAACTCCATTATTAAATGGAAAAGACTCAGTTTAACTATTCTAATTGTAAATTTATATTACCTCATAGCTTGGTATTATGGAACATATATTTAGCTTGCTCACTTTTTAAAGCTTCTTAAGTNTATGAAGGATACTATATTTTATAATATCTACAAAGAAGACTAAAACTTAAACTCCATTATTAAATGGAAAAGTCTCAGTTTAACTATTCTAATTGTAAATTTATATTACCTCATAGCTTGGCATTATGGAACATATATTTAGCTTGGTCACCTTTTAAAGCTTCTTAAGGNTAAAAATCAATATTGAAATATGGTTTAAATCATTTCCAAACAGAACACACTTATGGTAAACAAATCTTAAGGAATTAGAATTTCTAGTTGTCAATAAAGACTAAAAATAAATTTTTCTCTCTATTGGTGGTGAATTTTACATAAGTTTTCATAAAGGTACTACAAATCCAAAGTCATTCTACTAATTATAAAACTTTATTTTGCAAATTAACCCCAAAAATTTTATAAACTTTGTTAATTGAATACAAATTTATGGGGTTTAACATTAGTAATTAGCTATCTCACAATATTTTTATATAAATTCTCATGGGAATGATATCTACTTTAAGATATGTATTACTTGAACAACACTTATATTTGCATATTATGTGCTTTAACTGGTCATGTTTTTGGTGTTATTATCGTGGCTCTATCAAAGAATTTAAGCGGGAGAAAATATTAAACAAATTGTCCTATTTTTAATTGAATTCTGTTGTGATTTCTTTTGTATTTGGTATATTCATGTAGTTATTTTGTTAAATCTCGGTATTACGTTGTCTATGATTTCCATCTGAAACAATTTTTTGTACTATAGTCAAATTTTTATAATGTATAGAAACTAGTATTGCAATGCATACATACTATTATGCAGTGTAATGCGCCAATTTATTTACTATTTTTGTTTGAAAATTTATTATCATTTAGTTATTCAGCATACTTGTTGTGATTTTTTACTTTGTGTTAATTCTATTGTTGTGGTTATTCTTACATGGTGTAATTATTGTTTGTGTAGGATAGATACCTAGAACTTTGTGTCATTTAATCCTAAGATAGAAAATGACAATAAAAATAAAAAAATTAAAAAAGAAGTAAAATAATCTAGACACCTTGACAAACTAACCAAACAAGTGGGATCAACGTATATCTCTTAGATAGTACGCCAACCCAATGGTAGAGGAGACTTACCAGAATATAAATAGGTCAAATGTCCAAGTCAACAAATTTGAACTCTAACCAAGTGCAAAATTCATAGTTTATGGGGGTCACCTATTGAAGATTCTTACCTGCATATACCTAGTTTTTAGAGATATGTGCAACTTTTAAGTATAATGAAAGTCTATGACAATACTTTTAGCCTCATGTTATTTTCATTTTTTTCTAATAGATAAAGTTAAAATGTGTTTAAATTCTCTTCTTTTCGATTCAACAACTACTTGGAATGATCAAGCCCGTAAATTCTTAGCAAAGTATTTTCCATCTTTTAAAATTGTCAAGCTTAGGCATGAGAGAGATTTAAATAAAATATTAAAGAAATTTCCCCTACTTTATTAGTTAATAATTTAAACATTTTTTTGTAATAGATTGGTAGGATCTTTGAGGTTAATCATTGATTCCAATGGGCGGGACATTAAAGTATATGCCCTTTAAGGAGGCTTATGTTTTGATTGAGGAGATGATATAAACGACATTCAATGGCCTGGTAATAGATTGAATATTGTACAAGTGGCTAGTGTGTAGAAGAATGATGTTTTGACTTTTTAAATTCCCAAGTAGATGCCCTTTCCAAGAAAATAGATAACCAAGGAGTGAATCACGGGCAAGGGGAAATTGTATGTTATGAAGAGCTTGATATTAGTCAATTAATTGATCCTAACCTACAGATGGAGAAAAAATTGCATATGATGAACAATACACAAATAATCATTTTTCTAACACCAATAACCTAAGGTGGAAGAATCATTCTAATATAACTAGAATAATCATAACTTGGAGAATAATACCTATAACACTAAAACCTCATATAAAATTATATAACAAATATGATCTGGAATGTGGTGAAGTACTCGTTATCATGCAAGCATACGCGTTGATCAAGTACTATACACATTATGAGTTTGCGTAACAATCTTATGAGGAACAAATTTGGGTTGAGATGAAACAACGACGATTCAACTGACTAGCTTTAGGATTTCTTTGGTATTTTTGGGGGTTGACATGTTGATTAATGCTTGAACCTTCTCTGGATTAACTTCAATTCCTCCATAGCTCAGACGGTAATCCAAGAAATTTCCTGTCGCTACTATAAATGTTCATTTTAGTGAGTTAAGCTTCATAGTAAAATTTTTTAGTGTTTTGAAACTTTATTTCAAGTATTGAATGTGTTGCTAAGGTGTCATGTTCTTTACTAATGCATCATCCACATACACCTTAATATTTTTTCATTTATGCTTTGCAAATTCATCATGCACTGATAGGTCTCTCCAGTATTTTTAAGCCCAAAAGTCATTACATTTTAACAATACACTCCCTCACTGGTAATGAATTTTTATTATTTGTATCGACCAAATGCATCTTTATTTTGTGGTGGCCGGAGAAGCTATCGAGGAAGCTCATGACTGAGTGGTCGACCATTACATCTACGGGAGCATTGATCCTTAGTACGGTGTAGTTGTCATTTGGGCAGGCAGCTGCTTGCTGCTTGCCTTATCGACCATGAACANGTGGCCGGAGAAGCTATCGAGGAAGCTCATGACTGAGTGGTCGACCATTACATCTACGGGAGCATTGATCCTCAGTACGGTGTAGTTGTCATTTGGGCAGGCAGCCGCTTGCTGCTTGCCTTATCGACCATGAACGCATTAGATTCCAACCATTAGCACTTGAATTCTTGGATGTAACCGGCTTTCAATAGCTTCTACACCTCTTCTCAAATTGACTTAGACAATGTGACTCTCAAACATCTCATATTTTGCTTCGTAGATTAAATCACTAGATTGACATTCAGCTGGTGACAGGAAACATCGATCGGCACCTCGGGCATTTTGATGACCAATAAAGTGAAGATGTATTTGTGGCTCTGAAAGGTTTGTAAAACCTCATAGCTATGGCTTGCATCAAAAGCACTTCTTATTAAGAAAAATTTACATGTGTCATCGTTGTCAGCAGGAACTTTCTAGCTGGTCTCACTGGTCCTGAACTATTCCCCTCACTGGATGTTGAGGTCAAGGGACTCATGGTGGATGCTTTCCACCACACAATAATAGCAAGTNGCACTTCTTATTAAGAAAAATTTACATGTGTCATCGTTGTCAGCAGGAACTTTCTAGCTGGTCTCACTGGTCTTGAACTATTCCCCTCACTGGATGTTAAGGTCAAGGGACTCATGGTGGATGCTTTCCACCACACAATAATAGCAAGCGTGGGACTGTTCCAGGTTGCCTTAGATAGTCATCACTTCTTTACTGCTTGAAAACCTTAAGTCTATATAGTAAGTGGAAGTGATGACTCAAAAGGAAATGTTGTAGGTGGGTGGAGAATCAACCACAAGAAAATTTATCATGTCGATGAATGGCTCCTCACCTTCTCCCCATGTGTCTAACAGGGTGAGGGTTCTCAGAGCTTATTTCCTTTCTATAGAGAACTTGTAGAATGGCCTATGTGTGGTTAAACGATGGGATGCAATCAAGCACATCTTATCAAAAACTGATTTAAAGAAAATATTCATCGAGCTCCCAAGGTTGAAGAGTATGCTCCCAATCTGGTACTGGCAATTAGGGTGATGATGATGATGATTTCATTGTATGGAATTGCTCGTCAATAATAGATTTATGTCAATAAAAGAGATGCGAAGAACTGAGTTGTGTTGTAGTACCATGGAAGATGCACATAATGCACTCATTCGAGACCTAATCATGTTGGCTTGACGAGATAAATTTTCTTCATCACCTCTAAAGATGGTAAGGACGATGCTAACTATATACATTGTGTGGGCTCAGACTGGCTCGTTCATAATTTATTCAACCGAAGCCTTTCCTCATCATTGGGTGCTTGCTCCATGAGCCACAAACGCTATTAGATTCTCAGCTTCGATCAGATGCTCGATCAGTCAACGCTCCTCTGTGTCATGATCGTGGTCTCTATTATACGCGCAATCCTTCTTTGAGTACCAAAGATACACTCTGACTTTCATTAAGTTCTTCATCTTGAAATAATTTTTATTTTGGATGGCCTCCATTAACTCAGTCATCAAGACTCTGAAAGGAGTCTCCCTGGGATCTCATGAGCATGTAGTGGTCACTCCTCGTATCAAGCTGACCGCAGCTCGGTGTATCAGACTTGATCTCCTACTAATGGGTTCTTTCAGTCTCCAAATTATCCGGGTTTCTTCATGAATCCTCAAAGAGAGTGCAAGTGTGAGGGTGAGGGTTGTAGCTCAATTTCTATCTTTCCATTTGGACAATTCTTTTTGGTGGATGATGATTGCTCGACTCAGTTATGAATGACGTGGTGTGGATTATTTCTTCTATAGAGAATTGTTGTTGACTAGTTTCTGTTTCGATTTTTTTTTGTAACTCGGAGTTGTCAGCCTGTATAATCATCGTCTTAGGATTCAATTTTCTAGTGGGTCATCTTACTTAAATCGTATAAATAATTCAGAGTATAGGGGAGATCAGAAAAGAAGAGAATAAGATAAAAACTAGGCAGAAAAATTGAAAAGAATATGGAGAGCATATGTGAGGTAAACCTCATGCGATAGGCCAAGGGTGTACATCCAAAAAGGGCCGGATCGAAACACCTTGAACTAGATATCCATCAATGAATACCTACATAAGTTCCCCAAGTAACTAGAGAACCAAAGGATTGGTTTGTTCTAGGGTCAAGACCAACTCCCGAAGAAGCATATCCCTTTGGTTAATTACATTTTGGGGAACGCCCAAGAATACTCTAGATTAGAGAAGTTCTGCTTACATTTAGGTAATAACTAATATAGAATGTCACAAAGGAAAGTTACCTCATAGGAACATCTTGTAGCTTCCAAAGCTCTAGCTAAGCCATAAGGCAGAGAGTGAACCTCTCACATCCCAAATGGGTAGCAGCTCATTACCACACGAGGCTCATGAAGTAACTCAACCGACTCGTAGGGTCAGCACTATGCTTTTAAAGTCAAACCATACCATAAGGGCAGAGGGTGAATCACCATATCCCAAATGGGTGGCGACATATCCACAATCGGGGGCTTACAAAATGATATCAACAAAGTTTCAAAATGAGCGATGGGGCTCAAAGAGGGTAGCAAAGGAAGGGTAGAGTGATCTTTATCAGGCAGAGATAGACAAGCAGGATAGCATAGATCCATCTTCACAATGTGCTCGGAGATGGCTTAAGGCATAAACACATTGTGAGTAATTCTGTTGATGGCCTACATCATGAGGGTTTCTGTATCAACAAGGTGCAACCCCGTGTCGCAAGAATGAACATCAACATGAAGGATATGGTCAGCGATGTACACTAGGGCTATCAAAAAAGCTCGTTGTTCGCGAACAGCCCGTGTTCGACTCGTTAAGTAGCTCGTGTTAGGCTCGTTCGTTAAGTAAATGAGACGAACACGGACAAATTTTTAAAGCTCGAATTATAAAAGAGCCGAACACGAACAGTTCTTTGTTTTCTCTTGTTCGGCTCATTTTAGCTCAAAATAAAATAAAAATTATATAATTATTTATATAATAATATATTATACATATTTATATCTAAGTTTAAATCATAACATCTCATGCGGTAATATGGTTAATCCCTTATTTTGTATATATTTGGTTCAGGTTCGAATCTTAAACTTTACATCTATTTTTTTCAATTTAATTTTAACGAGCCAATTTCGAGCCTAACACGAACACGAATATTTAAATCGAGCCGAACACGAGCCAAGCCTGAGCTCCCTCAAGCTCGGCTCGTTTACAGCCCTAATGTACTCTCAGCAACGATCATCTCCGAGCACGTTTATGATGGTGCAAACCCCAATTATAGTGCCTTAAGCGTTCACTTAAAGGTTCTAAGGGCTTCTCGAGTCACAGTAAGCCACGTGTGATCCAATTACAGTCCCGTGCCACTCAAAAATGATGTTCTGTTTATGTTGCATCAAAAATAGATGCCAACAAATGACCCCCGACAAGATGATCCTTCGGGTCCTGGATTTTTTGTCCAATAAATTCTCTGATGCACTCCATTTTATCTCCAGTCTCCCTATTGTGAGATCCTTCTCCTTGCATGGCTCCTCTTCGTATTAGTGACATGATTCATGCTCGCCGCACCTTTTAGAATGTTGAATCCAAGAATGTTTGTGCATTGCACCCAAGGAATAGATCACAAAGAAGAAGTCGAGAGACACACAAAGAAAATAATGAACAAAAATGAATATTGTCTATTTCGTAAAATGTTCCCCATATTAATAGGGGAGATGGTGCAATGGTGATATCGCATTGCCCCCACCCCCCTGGTTAGAAAGGGGTATGCACTAAAATATTTCTATTAGTTTACATGTATGGACTTGTCGTCTGACCCTTTTTTTGGTATGGTCTGCTGAGCTTGGTTGATTTCGGGTTGACGGGGTTAGCTCGGTTTGCTGATTTTGGTTGGTGTGGTCCGATCAACTAATCCAACCTGATTGACTATCCTCGTCCCTTAATTAGAACCTTTGGAGTCTCCACTGGATGTTTGAAGATACTTTGTGGAACTGAAACTTCTTTTGGGCCGCTCTACTGGGTGCAGGCTATCACATTGAGTCAGTTTTTTTCTAGCAGTTGGGTCATATGCTCTTTCATCTAGTATTCGGTCGAATGACTCGTGCTTGGATCATTCAGTTGCCTCTTTAATCATCCCGTGGTTTAGTATGTTTTGGCTTAGTTGGCTTGGCTGGTTCAGTTATGTGGCCCCTAAAATCTCCTGGCAGTGGATCCATCTTTATTGTTATCTTCCCCGCTAGACCATTTGTTTTCTTTTAATATCAGTGCAATATATTTATATATATGTGTGTGTGTGTAGAGTATAAAGTATAAAATTTCTCTTGTTCTACATTCTTCTTAGTGCTTGCTCAATTTATCCATTATTTGTTCACCCAAAGACAAATTCGTGGGACAAATTCGACTCAGCCTGCTCATGCGCATCAGAGTTGAGACCCCAACTCAAAAAGCCGCATAAATGAGGTGTACGTGGGATCCATCGCACAGCCTTAGATCTCTGGCCAGCTGGTTCGAACCACGTAAGCAATCCGATAATTTATGCCACAGCGGCGGCCGAAGTTGGCTGGTTGGTGAACCAGATGCGACCACAGTTTGGAATAAGAGATAGTTGACGAAATATTAAATTAATAATCACATATAAGCAAATCAAATCCACTTACGTATGTGTTTTTTAAAATGGGGAGTAAGGAATTATGCGTGTATCATTGCAATATTTTTGTTGATATAACTATTATTTATGTATTTATTCATATGTTAATATTACTCAAAGTTTGAAGAACAAAACAAAATTTTTTAAACATTTTTAACGTTTATTTACTAAGATTTCCATTTTTTTTTTGTATAGGTTTATTTATAACGTGTGCAAATATATAAATTAGAATTTCCTTTAAATGATTGAAGAATAATATAATAAATAATAAAGAATGTAAAAGTAAGCAGGAAAATATCTATTTTAGAATTATGATAAGAAGGTTTTAAATTCAGTTTTTAAGTGTGGTCAAAATGTAATGTCAATTTCATTAGTCTAAATTGGGTTGGGGTATTTAAATACATAGCATACAATTCCAATATATTTACATTTCTAACGCTTAAATTTTTATTTTTACATTTACAATACTCAAATCTTTCATATCACAACAAAAGCATCGCTATTTCTAACTCACTCTAACAAAATTAAATTTACATATTTTCATGTAATATAAAATGCTATAAATATAAAAATCAAAGATTATGTGATTAATATGTAAATATATAGGACTGTGTAGTTTATAGGTAAGTCTTCCTATTTTTAATAGTTGTGATTGTTCATTTACTTTGTATGTATTTTTTTTTTTTTAAGAATAAAGGCCTTAACTAATTAGCTAGATTAGAGATGAGTAACACAATTACAAAGTTAGGTTTTAATTTTAACTATGTTAGCATCATCTTTGATGCAAATCTTCATTTAAATCTTTTGAGATCATATTTCATATTAATAGAATTATCCATAGCTTGAGATGTGCATATGTAGCTCTATTTGGCTGACTGACACGAAAAGACAACATTATGTNTAGTTTATAGGTAAGTCTTCCTATTTTTAATAGTTGTGATTGTTCATTTACTTTGTATGTATTTTTTTTTTTAAGAATAAAGGCCTTAACTAATTAGCTAGATTAGAGATGAGTAACACAATTACAAAGTTAGGTTTTAATTTTAACTATGTTAGCATCATCTTTGATGCAAATCTTCATTTAAATCTTTTGAGAACATATTTCATATTAATAGAATTATCCATAGCTTGAGATGTCCATATGTAGCTCTATTTGGCTGACTGACACGAAAAGACAACATTATGCATCTTAGATGCCAAAGGCACCCTGCCTTGTGTTGTAGCAGCAGGCACAATGTCGTGGGACCAGACCCAACGTCGTTGTGCTCTAGACCGTGCATCAACTTTTGCTCACAAATTTGGGCAGTGTTGCAACGTTGCTACCGTATTTGCCAGTAGATTCAGACATTCCCTCCCACTANCACCCTGCCTTGTGTTGTAGCAGCAGGCACAATGTCGTGGGACCAGACCCAACGTCGTTGTGCTCTAGACCGCGCATCAACTTTTGCTCACAAATTTGGGCAGTGTTGCAACGTCACTGCCGTATTTGCCAGTAGATTCAGACATTCCCTCCCACTGCCCAACCGAATTTTGATTATAGGCATAGGGAGAAAAGTCTTATATAAGTGGAGAACGATATGGCTTTCAAGGCAAAGCCAACGAGAGATGATAAAGTACCATTTTGAGAGGTTTTAAGGAGTTTTTTTTTCTGGAGTTTGAGAGGGCTTTTGGATACTTTCTTAGAGAGCNGGAGAACGATATGGCTTTCAAGGCAAAGCCAACGAGAGATGATAAAGTACCATTTTGAGAGGTTTTAAGGAGATTTTTTTTTTCTGGAGTTTGAGAGGGCTTTTGGATACTTTCTTAGAGAGATTTTGGATTATGCTCGAGAAAGTGGTGGGATTTTATGGAATATATTGGAGAGAAAAATTCTAGAAAAAATGAGAGCCTTTTCCCTTCTCTTCTTCTTCCTCTTCCTCTTCTTATTCTAGTTGAAGTGTCATCTTCTTGGGAAAAGAGAGAGAGAGAGAGAGAGAGAGAGGGAGCTTTTGAAGAGAGTTTCTTTTTTTCTTTTTCCTTGTTCTTAAAGCCTTGGTGAGACCTTATGAAGGAGGGCCCTTATGAGCCTTTAAACTCTTGTTTCATGCCAGGAGGAGCTTTGTGAGACATAATTTGACTTCAAGCATGTAGTGGTGTGATTATGTTTCCCATTTTCTCATTTCTTAGGGCCACATAAGGTGATGTTAAAAACATAAGTTGATGTTAGAGGAAGCTTATCCTATATCTCTCTTAAATTTCCTTGAGTATTTCAAACCCTACTTTCATTTTCCCTTTTGGTTAATATCTCAGTATTTCAGCTTTGTGGTCATGCTACTAAACCCCATTCATTTGATTACTTAGTCTTATCTACTAGGT
Organism: Phalaenopsis hybrid cultivar; assembly: GCA_002079205.1. Classification (NCBI taxonomy): domain Eukaryota; kingdom Viridiplantae; phylum Streptophyta; class Magnoliopsida; order Asparagales; family Orchidaceae; genus Phalaenopsis; species Phalaenopsis hybrid cultivar. The sequence goes on along the minus strand of JXCR01139873.1, from coordinate 233 downwards.
TTGATAAGAGTTTGTATTTATGAAGGTGTAGAATTTGAAAAAAAAATATTTTCTTTCTCATATATTTTCCTTTGAAAAACTTTCATGATCATAGGATTCATCAATGATTGATTTATATTATAACCAATATGTTGAGATGAAACACAAAGATTACATATGTTCCTTCATCTTGAAAACAACCTCGATAGAGATTTGTTAGGTTTACACTTGAGATTTTGCCATTGAATGGGTTA
>JXCR01139872.1:198026-273260 GCA_002079205.1 Phalaenopsis hybrid cultivar | reverse complement strand
TATATATATATATATATATGTATATATATATATATATGTATATATATATATGTATATATATAAGATGTATATATATAAGATGTATATATGTGTGTCTGCGCGCGCGCGCTGCACGAGCCCCGACTCATTGGTAACGACCTTGGTGTGAGGCCCTCGGGTCGTGGTTCGAACCACATCTCTTTCAAGAGGATTCAAATAGCACACAAGATTGGCAGTCCAACCTATAGGAGTTGCTCGGCAGTCTTCGACCCTCGATCAATTTTTATATATATATGACAAANCACGTTTCAATAGAAGAGCAGATGAAATTGTTTTGTGTTGAGAAAGAAGAATTGAAAGATTTATGATATACATTCAATGATCAATGACAACAATTTTTTTTTTTTAATTAAAAATAAATAATAAAAAAAAATGAAAGGAAAAGGGAGTTCAGGAAATATACCGGAAATATACCTGCAACTGTGTAAAGAGATTTCGGCTGCAACAGAGAAGAATTAGAAGAGGTAAATCTCATGCGACGAAGAGATAAAACAAAGCACTGTTGAATCAGTGAAGCACTTCTTCGATGGTTTCGAGTAGGGCAGGAGCTTCGGCTAAAGCTGCCGCAGAGGAGGAGAGGGCGAGCAGGGTCGAGCGGAGGAGGCGCAGGATCGAGGGAGGCGGGGCGAATGGCTTCGATTGAGCCAAGGGCGAAGCAGGCGTTTCAATCGGGCCTTCGATCCAGTCGCAGAGAGGCGAGGGGATTTGACGTGGGTGGCGGGATCGAGCAGGCGAGGAGTTTCTTCGGCGCAGATGGCGAGTGCGGCTGCGGCTTCGGTGCGAGAGACGGAGGCAGGGAGGAGGGATCGAGCAGAGAGCGGGAGACTAGGTTGCCTTTGTCGCAGGGAGGAGGGATCGAGCGGGATCTTCCTGTTCGCAGAGGAGCGTCCGAGAGGGGTTCGGTTCGCACGCGCGGGAAGAAGACGAGCTCGGCTTCGTCCGTTCGGCGGCAGAGAGGATGGCGAGCGGGGGTTCGGTTCGCACGCGAGGGAAGAAGACGAGGTCGGCTTCGTCCATTCGGCGGCAGAGGAAGGAGGGCTGAATCTCGTCGTCAGAAGAAGAGGCGAGCGGGGATCGCAGAGGAGCGTCCGAACGGGGATTTCGGCGCAGGAAGGAGAGGCGGTGAGCGACGCCTTTTTTTTTCTCTCNTTTTTCCTGAGTATAATATCAGAAGAATTTCCTTAAGAGAACATTCTAAGTCTCATTAATTAGGGAAAACTTGGACACCAATTTTTTGATTGTACATCCACCTCAAGCTTCTTCTCAGGGAGACTTTTTCTTTTTGCTTTGATTTCCTTTTTTTTATATATCATTTCCCCTTATTTTGTTTNAGAACTCCTAAGGCTAGATTTTAGGTTCTGGGAGTTGGAGACTAAGACCTCACTAAAAATGAGGTCAACAGAGGGTTGATGAGGTGCAACCTTGGTTAGGAAGCTAACTAAGGTGGGAATTCTTTAGTGTTCGCATTGGTGTTGAAGTTGAATATTAGGTTTGTTAATGATGGAGAGCGTGGACTTGGCTTGCGACAATGGTTGTTAGGGTTGGTGTGGAAGGTGGGCATCATCCTTACTAGTGTTGACATGATGCACAAGAATCAATCGTGTCATCAACACCAACATCAAAAAAATTTTATAACTGTGTGTTAACCTTACGGGGTGAATATATTTAGCATTCATATCAATGGCGGGGACATTGCTTTTTGGTGGTTGTAGGCCTTGTGGCCATGACAAACATCAACGTTTGATAGAAAGAGTTTTGAATTTTATTCTTTGCTATTTTACTAAACATCAGTTTCTTTAAGCAACAAGAGAGCACAATAAAAATTTTAGTCTCATGGCCTTAATAAATTAAGCCCACCAGTTGTGCATTTAGAATTTGGAGGTTGACCATATCAACCATACTCATTAGCCTTACTATTGATAGTGAAAAAATTGTAAAGCTCCTTATTGTTCTGAAGGATTCAAGGAATACCTTCGAAATGCATCAACATTCTAGCGTGTTCCTCGGAATACGTCTACCCCACTTTGATCTTCAAGCGAATCTTTACAGCCAAACTTGCTTACATTATTAGAGTTCCTATTCCATACTAGTATGTGTTGGTTTGACATTCTCACCAAACCCACCGACAAGTACTCGACACACCACCTAGCTGACGAGAATTTCGCTGATGTAGATGGAAGAGACATTCTGTCTATCAACATTCATATCAACATTTATTAACAACATGACAACCCACATCAATAATTTTGTCGACAATGAGTGCTCTGACACCATGCTACATATCCTATAACCTAGTTCTATGTTTTTTTTTTTTTCTAGACCCCTTTTAAGCGTATAGGCAAGCTCCTATAAATAAGAAAAAAAGAGGTAAGAGAAAGATGACTCCTCACTTTTTTCTAAATCTTACACCCTAAAAAAACTCTCTAAAAATCTCTCAGCTTCTTCTCACTCCAAAGCCTCTGGTCATACATTTTACTAGAGCTCACATCCCAAAGTGAATCAATATGAATCCTCTTTGGAGCCACCTACATGTGTCACTCACCAATGATTATCACCCTTGATAATATAATAAATTTGAAACCATATTAAAGATAATAAATTTAAGTGATTTTGCGCTCATCATATTTATATTGTCAAAATGCTCATTTTACTTATACGGATACAACATTTAAATATTATTTAATGACTAAGTATAGTAGAACTTAGTTTTCTTTATAAAATAGGATTTTATCTCATAAATAATTTTTTTATTCGGTGTTTAATATGACTATTAAAAGCAAAAAAATAGAGCAACTTATCTCAACCTCAATAAATCTTTCAAGCAATCAAAATATTCTCCCATTCAAAAAATAAAATATATAATTTATTCACTTGAAACCACCAATCAAAATAAAAAAAATAAAATAAAAAAAATCCTACTTTTTTATCTTTATTTACATCAAAAATTTTATCATCCCCTATTTGCGAACGAATAAACAAACAAATGAACAATCACTCAGATTCGAGCACTGCCGCTCACAATTTTATAATACCTCAATATCTCAGAAAAATTATTACATGCATTCACCGTACGCAAAACTACATACGGTCGTCCAATTAAAACTTCTGCCCCAAAAATTGTACGACAGCGGGACCAATTTTAAAAATTTAAAAATTTATAAAATTAATATTAATTAGATAACATTTTTCTATTAGAAGCCGTACCTACGGCCTCCGGATGAAAAAATCGCTCCCAATCTCAACAACTGTTCGCACATACAAAACATAAAATAAATATTACGTGCAAATAAGATATGTAAGCATTTGAAGGTAAAAAAAGAAGCATAATAAACTAGAAAAAACTTTGTTTCTGGTACTCGAAAGGCTGTCGAAATGATAAAAAAGGTGAATCTGAATACAAAAGTTGGGAAATTATCGAACAAATAGTGATTTTATGGCCTGTTTTTAAGAAATTGACAGTTCAATGCCACCATTTGAGCTTAAAAGCGTAACCGTATCAAATGATGTATTCAGAAACAAAGATTTGCATAAATACTGAATGCGATTTTATATATAGGAAGAAATTGGCATTTGTTCCTTGAATGAAACATCATCGGCAGCAGCAGATCACTCACAAGCCACAAGCTACTTTTGTCCTTCTGGCTCTTTGTTTGACAGATACCTGTTCAAGGAGAAGAAAAAACAACAGAAATTTAAAAGAATGGGAAAAAAGAGAGGGAAAGTACTTGAGCTTATTACCAAATATTACCAAACTTGCAACACAACTACTTATAAAGATGGTATTAAAAATATCATGATTTAAATGGAGGTGAAGTATATTTATTTATCCAAGTATATGTCCGTCATCATTTATCATACATCAAGATTTTGGATGAAAGTTGTGTATATATATATATATATATATATATATATATATATATATATATATATATACACGTATGTATATATATATATGTATGTATGTATATATATATATGTATGTATGTATATACGTATGTATGTATGGATGGATGCATGTGTGCGTGTATGGATGCATGTGTGCGTGTATGGATGCATGTGTGTGTGTGTGTATGTATGTATATGTGTGTATGTATATATAAGCGTGCCCTGGCTCATTGGTAACGACCTTGGTGTAAGACCCTTGGGCCGTGGTTCCAATCCCATCCCTTTCGGGAGGATTCAAATAGCACACAAGATTGGCAGTCCAACCTATAGGAGTTGATCGGCAGTCTTCGACCCTCGATCAATCTTTATATATATATATGACAATAACTTCTAAAATTTCTACCAAATAAGCTTCTGCATGGTGGCACAAAGAGAACTATTCTTTCACCCTTCGCAATACAACCATTATAATGCCTCACAAGCGCTTTTATCTACAAATAGCACCCATACCAATCTCTTTGTTTACCACATGTTTGGAGTACGCCAAAATCATATAAGCATTAAATATGATATGAAGATTTACATACATACCACTCAATTCTTATGTATTTGAATATCCAGCACCAAAATTTCAATTTTTACATACATATCACCTTCCCTATGCATTAAAGTGTACATTTCACTTTTTAAAAGTTCAAATTTTGGTATTTTTGATGTGATATGAAAAATTTTGGTTTTATAAATGTAAAAAGTTTAGATTAAAGATATGTAAACATACAGGAATTGGGCGGCATGCATGGAAATGCCCCACTATTATATTCTTTCTAGCCTTACAACACCACCTTAGCATTTCAATACCTTTTAATATACACATTATGCCTAAAATCTATTATATTTCCTGACATATATTCTAAGATGATAATATCATAAGATTAACTCCGTCAGAGTTTGATATACATACCCTTGAGCCTTTGCCCAACGAGAAAGTTGATAGAGCTGAACTGTTTCATTAGAGACATGGCAAGCTAGAAGGAGGTAGTTTCGCGGCTGAACCATCCACGCAAACCTCATGAAGAGTCCCGAATAAACACACATAGCTGCAAAACCATTTTAGGGACATATTACTATGAGAAAGAGGATTTATTTCAAAGTTTTCCTAAACATTTTTTACAAACCTGCAGTCATGTTACCAGATATCATTTCTGGTGGCTTCTGGGTATCAACCAAACCCTAAATAAAAAGATATTGAATGCTTACTTTTTAATAATTGTGTAGATGAAATGAAAATAATCAAATGCAATAAATGGAAGGATAAAATGTAAATCTCATTGAAAGCAAACTATCTAATACAAACAATTAGTTAGAACTAAGATAACGAATAGAAGAAAAAGAATCAAGTTTCTAGCAAAGTGTTTTGATCTCCCAATGAAATCAACCATAAGGAAAAGAATCAAGGAAGACATAGTATTTAAGATATCATGCATATGAATAAAGCTAGATAGATCACAAATATAAAAATACATTAACCACGATGGAAATCATTCACTAACCTAAGAAAATTTTGACAAGGAAAAAAAAAAGAATAAACTAAAAAAGAATCCTCTCACTTTTGCAAAGAGATCATCTCCCCTACTTGACTAGTAATTGGAATTGCAGAACGATGCAGAGAACTTCACATTCACAAAAATAAAATTTTATTTAAGCTATGCGGGATTTCAATACAAGAGGATTCAAGAGATATCTCTTAATATCATCGAGTACAGGTGGGCAAAACTTGTCTTAACGAAATAAATCTTTTTATTGGACAACATAGCAAATATATGACATCTATCAGGGAGGTTGGAATTGAAATGCCCTAAGCAAACAAATATGTCCTGAAAGGATCTTGGCCACGTCAAATTTTTAGGTGGTTTCATTTTTACAGTATACTTAGTTTTCACATGATCGGTCTCAATGCCCTCTAAAGGAAAAGATAACAACAACAACAAACATTTATCCCACTAAATGGGGCCGGCTACATGAAACTTTTTTCTCCATTGCATCCTATTGAGTGTCGTATTTTCATTTAATTCTAATAGATTAAGATCAACCTCTAAAGGAAAATGAATCCTAAAAAAACCCGTAAAGAAATCTTGAATGCACATTTTAAGGAGTTTCTTTTCAATCCATATTTCTTTAAAAAATGGAATACAAACTTTAAATTAGTACATGGTACATGACAATCAATGACTCTACTTTTGACAATATTGTAATAGTCCGTAGTGTAAGAGAAAAAAAAAAAAACTGGGTCTTGGCCTGTTGAGATCCTATGCTGACATTTTTTTAATTTAGAAGGTATTTCTTTGTAATAGTAAATGCTGAGAATGAGAATAGCTGTTTTATATGTATATCTCAGTAGCAACCACCTGCAAATTTGGCTCCAATGATTTTTTATCCACATTCTTCTAATATTTTGGGGGATAATTGTTGAAACTCCTCACCATTGAGAATGAATGCTTGAAATATATTATATTCCTATATGAAAAATTAAACTGATGATGGAGTGACTGTGAAATAAGGAGAAAACGGAAAAAGAAAACAATTCAGGAAATTGGTTAAGAACGTATGGTATAATGTCACATCAAATACTCTGAGAACAAGAATGTTATTAGAATTTTTTAGGATATCTAAATCATAGCATTAGTACCAACATAGTGAATAACCATCTAGCCCAGATATTTTTACAGTCAATTTCTTAAAAAATCCTTTAAGAAAATCTACTAAATTCATGTGAATAATAAATTGTCACCTTTGAATTCTGTAGAACCTTTTAATAATAATAATTACAATGGATTTATATTTTTTTATAGTTGATCGAAGGCTTTTTTCCATATAACTAACGGATCATAAAATATGTAGCAATGCATGTAATGATAATGCTAAAATAACTATTTGCTTCCTCAACGAAATAATATAGCTAACACTAAGAGAATAGAGGATGAAGCATAATACAATTGATACTTTTTATAAATCCTTAAAAGTTTATTCCAAAAATAGATCAAATCACATAAATAATCTGTCTACTATATGTTGAAGAAACTAACACAAATGGCTCAAAGATGATTTCATTTAAATAGATCAAATCACATAAATAATCTGTCTACTATATGCTGACGCAATTTGACTTTTTATATAACATTATTTTCATAATTTATAAATCAAGAAACCAGAAATCATAAAAAAAATAATTTTAATTTGATTTATAGAGGAAATGTCGCTAGAAACTTTATCATGGGTTACATTATCAAAATTTTCAAGTGATCAACAGGTATGAGCAGCCCAATTTCATAGTCAATTTCAATTGAGATTTAGACTCATAAGTGTCTCCTATTAAAATGTAACTTCAAATTCATATTCTAATTGAGGTTTCTGTTTGGGTATTGATGAGTACTCAATAATTTTTTTTTTGGTAAAGAACGATTTTCAATGCATTTTTATAAGGGATCTTTCAAATTCAAATTCAAGATATGGGCCTTGATTTCATTAAGTTTATATTCAAATTGATCGTCTCGACAAGACGAATGCAATGATGTCAAAGTTGGTTCAAACTGGATCCAATCAATCAATTAAAGCATAATTTGAGGCTTTGGATCGATTCAAATAAACTCTAAATTTGATATATTTATAGTTGAATTAAGCGTCTCGCCGAGAAGAATCCAACGATCCTAAGATTGCTCAATTTTGGACATTAAGGCACCCAAATTCTTAAAAAATCACCTATGATCAAAAGAGAACAACATAGACCGTCTGATCAGGTTGTTAGCAAAGTTATGCGCCAAAACACAAAAATATATTTCCCCAACATGCAATAAATAAATTCCCTCTCTTCAATGGAGGAGAAGAGAAGTAAATTTCAGAGCCTATTTTGGAGAATACCCGACATATAACCATCGACCTCCACAGCCGCCAGCCACCGTCGACCGCCGTCAATTAGGGGTGTAAATGAGCCGAACATGAGCGAGCCCAAGCTTAACTCGTGTTCGGCTTGTTTATATTTCGAGCTCAGAAAGTGTGTTCTTGTTCGGCTCGTTTTCTTAGCAAGTCCAACACGAGCCATTCACGAACAAAGAGCCGTTTTGACAACTCTAATCGTGTAGTCATAAGATATTAAGGATTAGAACAAGATTTAAAACATCATTTGAATTTAATTTAATAATTTTTATTCTATTTTCTTCATCAATACTTTTAATTGATTATAAATCTTTGTAGCCTTGTAGTCAATTAATTTTTTTTAAAATACTACTCATCAAAAATATATATATAATTGATTAGTAGTGTTTCGAGCCAAACGAGCAGAACACGAACGACTTGTTTGTGTTCGACTCGTTAACTTAGCTAACGAGCCAAACATGAGCTTCATAACGAGTCGAACAAGAGTTGTTTGCGAACAACGAGCCGTTTTGACATCCCTACCGTCAATTATCATCACCTGTCGCCGCCAATCACTGACCTTGTGCAACCACCGCTCCCAATTGTTGTAGCTAAATATGACATTTGTGGTCAGTTGTTATTGTGATAATTTCCAGACACTAATAAAGTCACCGACTACAACCTCTATGACCAATTAATGCATTTATAGCAATCAACTACAGTCTTTGTGACCAACTACTATAATTATAATTCACAACTACGACCCATGTGGCCAATTGCCGCTATTGCAACCACCAACTCCAGTTTTTGTAGCCAACTACTACTGTTACAATTTTCAACTACTGTTTATGTGTCCAACTATTATAGCCTCCGACTACAGCCTCTAAGGCCAATTACTACTACTACAACCATCACCTAAGATATTGTGCCTAAATATTGCTATTATGGCAAAAAATTACATTTGTTGTAGCCCAATTATGATAGTTATAACTAAATTACCATTGTAAATCTATGATTATCAACTTTGTAATTTAATGTTCTCTAATTCAACAGAAGAGTCTATAGACTAATAATTACATGGTATATTCTTTTGATTAGGCTAAGCAACGTGATGTTTTCCCTTTCTAGGGTTTTCCATATAAAAATCTTACTGTCTCTTCTTGTCAATTTTTTTCTGAATTGGATCTTCGTGAAACGCTAAAACATTAAATTTTCAGTCTACCGCCATAAATTTTCCGACACAAAACGGGTATGATCTCTAGTTCAATTATAAATTCAAGCCTAACAATTGTTTAAATTTATATATAGATTCGTAAGCATATATTCTTATGTAAATTATAGGTGAGTTCAAATTTAACAAAATTAAATGTATGATTATATTGCATTCTAAATTGTTATATATATCCACCATATCATTTTAACAATATTCATAAATTACAATTTCATCAGATAGAAAAGAGTGGCCATAAATGATTCTTGATTGATNCATATCATTTTAACAATATTCATAAATTACAATTTCATCAGATAGAAAAGAGTGGCCATAAATGATTCTTGAGTGAGTTTGACTAGCTTTATAATAAATGCCTCTTATTTTTCTTCAAAGATATTAAGCATAGTAGTAATTCTGATAGGAAAATCTAATATTTCTAAACCTCTAGAGCTCAGAAGCCTCGTCTGATTCTTAAAACATGTTTAATGAATTGTCCAAGAACTTCAATAAAACATATTGTGATAACAAAGTAATCTCTAAACTAGTCAAATTTGGCAATAAATTTTGAAATCTTATAAAATATCCAAACAGCCTACATTTAACTTTGCTTTTATAAAAGCACAAATAGGCTATGTTATNAAGATATTAAGCATAGTAGTAATTCTGATAGGAAAATCTAATATTTCTAAACCTCTAGAGCTCAGAAGCCTCATCTGACAATATTTCGAATTAATTCTTAAAACATGTTTAATTAATTGTCCAAGAACTTCAATAAAACATATTGTATTAACAAAGTAATCTCTAAACTAGTCAAATTTGGCAATAAATTTTGAAATCTTAAAAAATATCCAAACAGCCTACATTTAACTTTGCTTTTATAAAAGCACAAATAGGTTATGTTACATAAGCAAGTCCTACTAGTTCTGATATAGCAAATGCAACTTTCTGGAAATGAAATATATAATAAATTTATAAATAATCTTCCAAGTAATCTAATCAAGTTGAAATTTTCTTGAGATTATGCCTCACATTAATTCTAGGAGAATATTCTTTAACATCACAATAGGGATCATAAAATGATTCTATTTAAGTTACATCATCTTATTTTGTTAACTAAGCCTACATTTATCTCCAATGTAATTGAAATTATAATGATATCTTAAGCTCCAATATCAAACCTATTATAAGATGCCATAGGGTCTAGAATTTCTGATACAAATGTGATATAAAAGTAGTGCTTGACGAAATTAAAAGATATGTAAGCTTATTATTAAAAAAAAATTGAATTAGATGCAAATTATTTAATGGTACAAATGCCAAAAAAAAATTGCAAATCTTTAGTTACCACTGTGATGATTAATTTAAAGAAATGGACTTCGATTTCTAGTGAAAAGCTTTGAGCTCCTAAAGAAATCAACCATAAGAAAAAAAATCAAGGAAATCAAAGTATTTTAGAGTTTAGACATTATGCATATAAATTAAATCTAAAAAGACACAATCAAAATGTCAAATAAACAATAAATAAAAGGAATAATAGAAAAAGAAAGATAAAAGTCCCAAAATGATGAAGAAAACAAAGTTGATTTTTTACTTGCCGAACATATGGATTTATAAACTACTGCATTTGACAAAAAAAGAGAAACTGGGAATTTTGCATAATCCAACCATATCCACCAGAAAGATGAATGAGCTTCACTACAAATAGAAGTCCCGGTAGAATTTAAGAAGCATCCAATTAATCACACATAGACTGAGTTTTGAATAAAGAACTGCATTCAAGGATAACCTGCAGATAGGAATCCGGAATGCTACAGTAGCAGTGAAAAATAAATCATTGATAAGTCACGGCTAAGCAACAGTTAAGCCAATAGAAACCACATCAAGTGTCCTACATTTTAATGCAGTGGCAAAAGATCGCACAATTATAGAACTAATTTTATTAAACAGGTTTTAAAAGGTTCCTAGCATTAGAAACTGATAAGTTATTATAGGAACATAAATTTCAAATGACACCGTCAGTCAAAATGAGTGCAAAAACCCTAATACAAGATTTTTTTTTAAAAAAAAAGCATTTCAAATTATCCGCAGAAGGCAATCATGAGGACTTTTAGATTGAAAGTACAACTCCGTTTCAACTCTTGCATGAAAATTACGGAATTTATCTCTTACTCAAGATATGATCAATAAAGAATGCTTGCACTTAGAAAGGGAAAAAAAAACAACATATGAATTGTGTTTCCCCCACTAGAAAATTAAGCTTCTCGTACAATCATTTTCGGATACACAAGTTTTTTACAGAAATATCTATTTTTAGGCAGCTGGATGATGTATTTTCGTTCCTTGCTATATAAAATGACATTTAGTATTAGAAATAAGCTTATAATAACAATACAAAGATAATCAGCAAAAAATTAGGATTAGTACAGCAGTAACAAAACCCCAGTTGGCAACTGGTCCCCAGAAATGAGTTGTTTTAGGGCCCACCGGGCTATTCCAAAATGCTCGAAGTGCTGCCATCGCAACAGGCGATGCTTCTGAACCTAAATATTTAGAAAAGGACAAAAAAAATTAGAAAATGACGGCATAAATGAAGGATATGCTGTAGTTGTGCAAGTAACAAAATTATTAAAATCAACCTAGGTCACCTACTACGGCTGTAAATTCTCAAGAAAAATATCAAATAGAGTTCACAAGCTTGATGTAAAATTTGAACAATAACAAAAATAAGATTTAAGCTTGAGCTCATATTCCCTAAAATTTCACAGTATTTATGAAGGACAACAGAACAAATGTCTAACCTTGTCATGCCATATGAAATGACGGTTTTGAAACCAATGGTACAAAGCTGGATAATACGAATACAAAGATAGTAGAAAGAAGGGCAGATAAAGAAACCTACAGCTAAATTTAACACCTACTAATTTCTCCAAGTAGTTTACTTATCACCACTGGCCTTATCCCGACGAAGTAACTAACTAATAGGAACAAAATTAATTAGTGTTCTTATACAGCCATACTCACATTAGTCAAGTTAATTTAAGTCGCATTGAGATCAAAATTAGATTCAGAAAGTCATTGATCATGAACACATCTAAACTTCCGCAAATTGGAACTGGCCAAAGTTTTAGAACACGAAATACTCGAGTCACCAAGAAATGAATATCTAAAAGGTCCCGTAAAAATTAGCTCCGACTCAATCCTGACTTTTAAGTTGTTGAACTTGCCCATGAGACTCGTGAAGCCGCACACTAATTGAGACTATTTATCCAAAGAATTTGGCAGCTTACCGAAAATATTTGCAAGCTGACTAAAAATTTTTGTTACAAAATTTATCGAGGAAACTCATTCACAATTCCAAAAACAAAACATTAAATTCAAGCCTAATTTGAACAATATCTAGCAAAGATGCAGAGAGTTGGGTTCATAAACCCCGGAACCGTGGATCGAATGTCATTCCACGATCGCAACAGGGCCACTCCGCGAGTTTTTCTTCCCTTTATTGCTTCATTTCCAATTTCCCTATTTTCCAAGGGGAACTATATAGGTTGTATTAGGGTTTTGGAATTTTGTTTTGACCATGTGATTGTTTGGGACAACCGTCGACATATCTGTTTTCCTGTCTAGGACTCGGGAGTTAAGTGGTGCTCTGACTGTATCATGCTCCCGACGTGAGGATTATCCTTCCCTCAACCCTTATGCATCCTTCGCACATCGCTTCCCATCGCCTTCTCTCCTGCAGATGAGCCAAAACAGTTGTTGTTAATGTTTTTCCTGCATTTTTCTGCCTTTCAGCCTCCAATGTTGCCTTCCCCTCCCTCCACCTTGTTTTTTTACAGGTGCTCGGCCATTCTACCTACTTGCCACCACCTAGGGCAACAAGCACCTATTGTTTCCCTACTGTAACCGCCCCCCTGCTCCCTTTCCCTACCTTCTTTCCACTTTTCCAAGCCCCTAACGACAACCACCACCACCCTCTACCCCAACAGTGTGCCTTGTTTGTTGTTACTTCCTATTTCCATTTTGTTTGGTTGTAATTCTTGTTTGAATTTAACAATAATATTTTATTTTTCTTATTGTTGTTTGGTTAACAGCGGTATCGTTTAGGATCAGAGCTACCCTAACCCTGGTCTTATCATAAAGTTACCCAAATCCCCCAATACCTAACCCAATCTCCACCCAAAACCCTTCCCCTGTTGATTTTGCACATCAACACCCGAAACCTTTTTTTTTACTCTAGACCACCCCCATACACACCCACTTCCACTCAACAAAACTAAACCCTAACCACGTCACCAATGAGTAATTGACGTAAATCTCATCAAGAGAAAATGCACAATGTTGAATATTAGAAATCCACAAAGAGATGTCCAAGAACTTCCTATAGAAATCTTCCAACTGTAACAGAAAAATGCAGCCTTCAAGAAGAGACAATACGGGCCACCCGTAGCCACAGTGGCGATTTGTCGAATCGAAAGGATAAAGCACCACTATCCTGAAGATTTAACATGAAATATTTGGGAAGTCAAGATCATGAAGTAAAAGTAGACTTACCAGATTTTGACAGTCGCAAGGATACGAAAGAATTTATCGAGTGACTCCAAACATTAGAAAGTGTCTTTGAGTACAAGGACGTCACACCAAACATAATGGTAAAGATAGTTGTAATTAACTTATAGAAGGATGCATCTCTGTGGTGGGAGAATATGAAACTTCTTTGACAACGGAAAGGGAAAATTAAAATCACAGCCAAGTACAAGATGAAAAGAGAGATGCAGCGCAAGTACCTGCCTGCACATTACAAACAGGATATGTTATTGGGACTTCACCAGCTACAACATCACCAGGTAATCACCTCATCTAATAGGTGGCAGAGTTCAACCATAGGATCAACCATCAAGAGTACAACCAGTGAGACACCTAAACCGACCAAACCAGAGAGAAACTCGTACATAGTGGAGAAATAATGAAGACCGCCAGTACTCCCAATATCATCCCCGCCAATAAATGCTTCAACTGTCACAGTTTTAGCCATGTAGTGTTTGACTGCCCAAATAGGAGAGTGATCTCTTTCATTGAGCAGTGAGCAATTGAAGAAAGGTGACACAGAAGAAGATGAAACCTTCATAAAGAAGTCTACTCTTTCAGTCAATGAGAAAGAGATGACGATTCAGGTTGAGCCAAAAAGAGATACTCGATCAGGATTCACATTAGTTATTCTAGAAGATGGTAAGCTGGAAGTAATGGGCGCTCTTATAGAGTTTGTTAATGTGGTGCCACGAACTACAGTTTTGCAGGGCATAAGAGAAGCATCAGTAGGACTGACATTGGGATTCCAAGAGGATCTAAGTTCGTGCAACTGGCACCAAACACATGATAACTCCAGATAAGAGAATTTTATAGTTTTCAAACATATAATCTACCACATAAGTTGCCACCACTGAGGAAAATCTAATATTTCAAAAATACAAAAGTTTTGAGCTACTTCAAGAAGGCTATATAGAGTAATATGAGTAATAAAATTCAGTTCAATTCAAAAGCAACCCCACAATCAGTGGCCATACAAGCATGGTGAGCTCCAACTTTGAACTCTTATTTAAGTGTTTTGTGAGAAAGAACAACAAACAATGGAATTAATGTCCTTCCAAAGAAGAAAAAGATGTCTCTCCTTAGTGGTTGTTATTAAAAATTGTACAGTCTACTCTAGATTTCATTCCAAAGCCAATTCCTCTTGACAAAATAATTTATTAGAAAACTTAGTCGAGTACGACTAGGAGAAACATATTACAGATTCAATGACTCGAGAGTTACTTTACAAGAATCTAATCTATATGCAATTTCAACTAGGTTGTGACAAAAGAAAATGTACTTATTTGATTAGAATGTGTTTTGGAATGACAACTACATAATTGATTTATCAGGCGATTGCAATATTTCCACCGCTTTCAAAGTGGACGACCTAACGTCATACTATGACGAGACAAAAGCTTTGATGGATGAGGTTGAAGCTCCCTCAATCCCAGGAGAATGACGTGGAGTGTTCGATTCATGAATTGCCAAACCACAGACCACAAGTCCTTCTGTGATCCGAACAGGGCCAATCCATGAGTCTTTCTTCCCTTTTCTACTTCCTTTCCTATTTCCCTATTTTTCAATTAGATTATTTCCTCAAGAGGCCTTTATATAGGTTGTATAGAGGCTTTAGAATTTAATCTTGATTGTGTGACTATTTCAAACAGCTGCCAGCATTTCTGATTTCTCGTCTAGGTTTTTATCCAATAGTCAAGTAATGCTCTAACAGAATTGATGCGTGTTAGAAGATTCACGGCGGTAGAGTAATAGATTATTGTATTTGCATTGCACGACAATTCAACACAGGCTTCTGGCCGATCACCTACGTCCGGCTGGTTGTATGCCTGTGATCGGTCATCACAAGCCAGGACGGCTGAAATGCTCGAACGATCAAAATATCAAGGCGACCGAAAATTCCAGGTGATCAAAATAGCCAACAATGAGATTTTTTTTTGAAACATTTTATAAATAAATTTTTCTAATTATGTTTTTCTAAGTTCAATGGAGACTCGAGGAACTTGAAGAGTTCACACGGTCTACATCTAAGCAGACACTCGAAAAATTCGAAATAACCAAGCAAATCAAAGACTCCCCTCTGAGGCGAGCAAGTCAAATACTCCACTCCATGGCGAGCAAATCTAAGACCCCCCTTCGAAGCGAGCATAATCAACGACTAATCTCAGAGCGAGCAGAATCAACAACTCCCCTCCGAGACGAGCAAATCAACAACTCCCCTTCGGGAAGAGCAAATCAACACTCCCCTCCGAGGCGATCAAACGAAAGACTCCCTTCGGAATAAGCAAATGAAATACTCCCCTCCGGAACGATCAAATCAACAAACACCAACATTCATCACCGAGTAACTATCATCGACAAATAGCCGAGGCTAGGTAAAATACTAAAGAAAATGTGAAAAATAGCTAAAACTCTTACTCTACTTGCATATTCATGAAGGTTACAAAACATATTTATGTATTTTTCTTAAAAACAAAATGAACAAAACAACACTATCAACTAAGTGATAGAAGAAAACAATAAGACCGACCAAATGTCACCTCAACCAGCTGAAGATCAGAATGTTAAGCAAGAACGCAAATCAAAAATCAACCCAAAAAAGCCTCAAGGTAGCACTTCGGAGCCGGAGAGAATATGGCGTTGAGGGATGTTGAAATCAGAGGAGTATAGTTATTGCATTTATATTTTTTACATTTAAATCTCTTATTCTTATCGTAACTTCACTTCTATGAAGTAAGAAACTTAGAAGAATTTATGTATGTGCGAAAAATGTCGAAGGTAGCAGAGACCGACCTACCATCCCATTCGGTCGGCCACTCTAGCCAACCGGCTGGCCCCATAGCTGGATGGACCCAACAACTAAAAGGTGTCGAACATACGAATATGTGTCAGATATACGAAAATGTGGTAATGAAAACAATAATAATCGGTAACTCCTCGGCAATAATAACGCACAACTCCCAGGGACAATAATCACTAGTAACTCTCAGGAACAATAATAAACAGGAACACCAAGCGACAATAATAATTGGCAACTCTCAGGGACAATAATAGCCAGTAACTCTCAAGGCATAATAACTTAGTAACTTCCAGGAACAATGATACAATTTTTTAGATATCTCTTATGATTTATAAATATAAGAATCTTTTTCATGTAAAAGAGAGGATGTCATTTGAGTTTTCCAATTATTTAGGCACTACTCACCCCTTCTCTTGTAACAATCTCTTTTAATAAATAAAATGGGTCTAAGAGCCCAGGAAACACCCCCAATTTGCCTCGCTGGGGGCAATCGCTATGTCACTCTTTCTCTCTCTCTCTCTCTCTCTCGATCTTTTCCTCT
The DNA here is from genome assembly GCA_002079205.1 of Phalaenopsis hybrid cultivar. Lineage (NCBI taxonomy): Eukaryota > Viridiplantae > Streptophyta > Magnoliopsida > Asparagales > Orchidaceae > Phalaenopsis > Phalaenopsis hybrid cultivar. The sequence continues at coordinate 256,289 of JXCR01139872.1, read as the reverse complement.
CCCTTGGTCCCTACGCTCTATGCCACGGGCATGGTCTACAGGACAAATTTGGATTGAACAATACCACTCAATTCTTATGTATTTAAAAATCTAACACCTAAACTTCAAATTTTGCATACCTATGCATGAAAATGTATATTTTACTTTTAAAAATTAAAATAGTGGTAATTTTGATGTGATATGAAAGATTTGGGTAGTATAAATGTAGAAAAAGCAAAGTTTAGGTGTTAAATATATAAAAGCATAAGAATTGGGTGAAATTTATGTAAATGCCCACATCTTGATTGGTGTAGGGTGCTATGTGAACATTATCTTTAAATACACTTTTAAACTAATAATCATTCAAATTGTCTTTGATTCTTAAACCACTTTGTGATTGTCATGGTGAGCATACAAAGACCAAAGGCCATAACATGCAACATAACATCAAGGAGGAAAGCAACCTCCAATACATAGCAATAGTCAACTTCATCATAGTTAATGCCCTAACAACATACAACTTTCTATTTTACTGAACTCTATTGAACGTTTTAAAAGTTGTCATTTCAAAGTACGACATCATCGTAAATTTTTCTTACACAAGGACGGTAACAACCCAAACTCTTATCCATAAATATATTATCCATTTTAGCGTAATTGTCGCAGGGTTTTGCCCCGGTGGTGTAACATGTCGGGAGGTCGCCCATCACAGAAATGCTTCCAAGAGATCATGCTTAACTTTGAAGTTTCTAATGAAATTTCAACCATTACAGAAAAAGACACCACCTTATTTTAGAGTTCAGCTCAATCTTCTTAAAGATGTTTTATAATTTCCTCACTTAAATAACAGATATTCTCGTCAATCTTTTTAACCTAGAATCATCCAATAGACATATAAGATTCTAAAGATCCATCGTGATATTGTTTGTTTTGGCCTGATGGTCTCATGATTTTGTCCCATTGGTGCAACGTCCAAGGAGATCACCCCTTACAGCAATGCTCCAATAAGATCATGTTTAACTTTAAATTTTTTGTTGAAACTTCAATCATTGCACCAAAAGACAGTTGGATAGAGGGTTTCACCAGGGTAAACTCTCATTATCCAATCAAGCTAGCTATAAGACTGAATATGTTATCTAAGTAAGGTAAGTTTTAGCTAAGAAGATGAGCAATTACTAAAGGTATAAAGGATAGCTAATCACGAGACTTTTAAAAGCACTATAGAAGTTGCAGTTTAAACTGCTAAAAATATTGCAGTCCAAAACAAAGACCTATCATACTCCACACATCAGTGTTTCCTAAAATGAGAAACACTGGGTTCAAATTGCAAGTTGTCTCCAATCAAATATTGATTTTTTCGCTTGTTCAACAACCAAAATGTTAGAAGTTCAGTTTAATGTCACTTGTCATAGATTGAACATTGACAAGCCCAGGTTGAGTCCTTTTCTCCTCTCATATCCATAAAAGTAAACTAAAAAAAACTTGACATTATTGTTTTTACTCAAAACAGCCACCAAAGTCTAAAGTTCTAGTGAGGCTGCTTAACCCACATATACAAAATTTCAAGAAAAAGGAATGGAAAATTTCAAAATTTCAACATCAGCTTGCTTACCAATAAAAAAGGTATCATTAAGATATTGTCATGTCCAATCAAATAATGAAGTGGAAAAATTGATATGAATTTAATAAAGCCCGTTTCCTGCATGTCCAAAAGCTATTAGAGCTAGCTTCCATCCATAAAGTTCAATACTCAAATTGTATTTTAAAATATCATCATAGATCAAAAAACTAAAAGAAAGTTGAGCATATGCATCTACTTCAACAACATGAATCAAGCCTTATCCCATGAACAAATATTTACTTGTGCCCATGTTGATTCTATTATGAATCTTTTAGACTTTCTTAATATTTTATCTAATCATGATCAAATCAAAATGCATCTAATCAATCAAGAGAGAGAGGACAGCATTCATCATTAGAGATTATTTGTACGGTCAAATTATTTGGATTGAAAAAAATTAGAGTGGCTTATTGATGAAAAATGAATGTTGCGCCGTTCGAAAATTCGCACTCAACTCTCATATAAGAGTGATTCTAATTCAACTTTGTAAAAGAAAGATTGAATAAGAAAATAAATCGAGAGATTTAACACTCATTTTAAAAGGACCATACGGTATGCTTCATGGTTTCTCATGTTCACAAGCTTGTATGATTAATTGGCCATATTCATCCAGAGAGAAAACTTTCAATTAAGGCTAATCTGCATATGTCAAATACATAGCATATGATAGTATTGATTTGGCTACAACAACAATACATTGTGATTAACTTAAAGTGGATAATGAGTGGATGATGGCAAACCCAATTAAGATCCTATAATTTCATTATCCCATGTTGTTATGGACCCTAGTTTGCCAACTAGATATTTGATACAACCTGACTCAAGAATCCTTATTAGCAACTATGAGTTATACATTCAAATGGACTTCATAGACCTAAAGTGAACATTAGCTTAATTAGACAAAATTAAGTAAAAGGTTTCAAAATCTATCATATATACCCTATGATTCATAAATCAAGAGTGGTAAGACAATAAAGAACTTCTAAGCTTCAATAATTGCTGAAATTTAATACTATCTTTTCATGGCAAGCCACTTGATCAAAATATTTTGCTAATAGATACCATCATTTTGTGGAAAATTCACCAAGTTAGTGGACAAGTCGCATTCATACTTATGTGATATTTTTAAGAGTGATCATAAAAATATGTTTAACATCATCAATAAACTAATATAAACAATCCATGGATAGTTCTTTTAAGCTTAAAAAAGTGGATTTCACTCAAAAAAAAATTTATTTTATTTATTTTTTTGTTTTATCATAATTTGAGCCAAAATAATTTACTTTCAGATCTTAAGGATTTTTAAAATAATGCTCTGCCTAGTTAAGACTTTCTATGAACACGATTAACATTGGGAAGGGGTTGGTTAAAGCATTTGTATTGTATTTGAAGGTGTTATTTTGAGAATAAATGACATTGCTTGCGATGTTCAATGGTCATACCCATCATTGGGACATTTGAATGATCAGATTTGATTGTTTTGAACCATGTTGACTCTCTTTCCTTATTTGCATAGGATTGTATTTATGATTTCCATATCTTTTAAATTCATTGGGATATCATTACATTGCAAACCTTATCAACTCTACCCTCGCATTAAGAAGATTGGGTCTACATGTCAAAACTTATAATTATATCTTATTGGCACGGCGTCAAGAATTTACCTTTTTTAAAGGCTTTTAAGATACTATTTAACAACAACTACAACAAGCATTTATCCCACTAACTGGGGTTGGCTACATGAATCATTTTGCTCCATCATGTCTTATTGAGTGTCATATTTTCATTTAATTCTAATAAATCAAATATCTACATGGGATTTGTGGTCAATATTTGATTATGACTTTACTTGATTGCATCGAGAGTAGATATTAAAATCATTCACGATCATAATTTACTTTGAACTAACTGCTTATATATTATTAGAGATTATTTGCCTAATCTACTTCAATCCTGATGAAAAGAAAGATTATACTTTAAAAAGAGACTTATGACTCTCTCTTATAAGTAGTTTATCAGAGAGTTTGTATTTTTAAAATTTTTTTTTTTACTAAAGAATTTGAAGATCATATGCAACAAAATACATTGACTTAGCTAATTTTATAGGCCCTAAAAATCTATTCCGACTCTTTTAAAGGACGAGTAATTTATGGTCAATTTTTCATAAGCCAATGGCTTTAAAATAAAACGAAGATTGTACTTCATTCTGCGATAATCATATGATATAATTCTAGGTTTTTCATATGTGCAATCATCTATGGTTAATAATCCTTCTCAAATATTTACTAAAGAATTTGAAGATCATATGCAACAAAATACATTGACTTAGCTAATTTTATAGGCCCTAAAAATTTATTCCGACTCTTTTAAAGGATGAGTAATTTATGGTTAATTTTTCATAAGCCAATGGCTTTAAAATAAAACGAAGATTGCACTTCATTCTGTGATAATCATATGATATAATTCTAGGTTTGTCATATGTGCAATCATCTATGGTTAATAATCCTTCTCAAATACCAGAAATAACTTTGATTTAAAGATAGATTATGGGCATTAAATGCTCAACTTATAATACCAACAACTGATTTTGGAAAGAGCAAATTTATCGCCATCAGCTTAATAGATGGTGGAAGAAATGAAAATGAAATTGATCAAAATCCCATAGTTTTGTCATCTCGGGATAATATAGATGCCATTCTATTAAATCAAATGAAATAGCTTACTTACCCCAACCTAAGGATCCTTGTTGGCATACATGCTTGAGATTTGCAATCCAAGAATCATACTAGAGATAAAATTGAGATGTAGGAGAAAGGAGAAAGGAGAAAGGAGAAAGGAGAGAGGAGAGAAGTAATAGCTTTCAATTTTAAGGAATTTTAAGCTATGTGTGCTGCAACTTGGCGTCAATGCTTCTTTCTAGTTCTTTTCTGTTTCAACAGGAAGTCAATTAAGTCTACAACTATTTAGATGGTTAAATGCAGATTCATCGCATCCACAACTTGATAACTACTAGACACAGATTAATTTTTTACCACAAAATCTAGCTCCTTTAGTATATCTAAATAACCTAAGAAATATTAACAGATTGCAGGTACTTCTAACAAAGAAATTTTTATCGCATCAAAATCTCCGCATCATTCGCTCATTTTTTTCGGTTTTCGCATGCAAGAAACTTGTTCGAGCACAGTAAATGCTTTAGATTTCTATTATTTACGGGCATGCAATCTCATTCAAAAAAACTATGCCACAGAGAAAGCTAGGTTTCATTCGTATGGGAGAAATAAACGGAACACAAAGTCGCACACCGGAAGATGATAGACGTCAAATGGCCTCCCGGCAAGCGGTAGGGACTCACCAAACTTATTGAGAGCTGTACAGACAACGAAGCTGTCACCGTCTCATCCGCTTCGGCTTCTTCGCTGTGCGAGAGGAAGGATCAGATGAAGAATCGTCGGATAGTAACCAGAAGACTTGAAAGAAAATTTATATTTATTTATTTTTTAATGAAAATTTATATTTATTTATTGGTTGATAATAGGGGTGTAATTGTTCGCTTGATCAATTAATAAATTTTTTAATATTTTTTTCATAGATGACAACACCTACAAATCAATTAATAAATCTTTAGATTGATAAATGAAAATTTTACAACTTTAATATAATTTTACATTTCAAACATTATCACATCCAATTTCTCTGTCCACCATCCTTTAGAAGCATCGATTGTTCGCTTTATAGGATCCCAACAAATGTTTGTGGATCATTGCTTTAGTTATTTTCATATTTTTCAGTACTTTTTTTTAATTGATCCCTTTTTTTTTAATTGCTTGCTATTGTACTCTCTCTTCGTACTTTGTTTAAACTTCTTTTTTTAATGTTTCGCCAACCTTGTTAAAATAGATGGTTAGCATATTTCCCGACCTTTTTGATACAGATGTCACATAATATTGATGTTATTTCTTTATCCCATGCAGCAGACGAACCAATCTCTTTTACCTTGCACAGTATAACAACCAGCATGCAAAGAACTAAAGAATATAAATTTATGGGAGATAAAAAAAGTTAGAAAACATAAACATCTACAACACCGCCATCACATCGCAACCACCACCATGATATTTATCAACACATCAAATTGCCTCATAATCAACACCACACCACAACACCTCCTACAAACCACACAACAACACCTCAAAACCACCAACCACCAATATCAATTGCACACTACACTGTACCACCACCTCCACATAACCTACAACCAACACCAATTGCACACAAGCACCATGTCACCAAAAACCAACATCAAAACCAAACTACGAGCTCCACACCGCACCACGTCCTCCAAACTACCAACATCACCTTCATATCACTAACCACCAACTTGAATGGCAAACCCCATAACTCAACCACCTCCACATCACACACCACCACCTCCACAACCACACACCACCAACTCCACACCACACACCAACACAATCACACCAAACCCTAAACCCTGCGACACCACCTCCTTACCACACATGTGACGCCACCGCCTCCACCGCACGCAACACCTCTACACCGCTCCACTGTCTACATACCACTTCCACAACACAAGAATCCACCTTCACACAATATATCATCACCTCAACACCACACTTCACTTCCAGACAACACCACAAAATCCAACATTTAGGGAAACCATCGCAAAATCACCGTCGTCACAAACTTAGGTAATATAACACAATCACAAAATCCATTTGTATTCAAATAAATTCCACATGCAACCACCACCAACACCAAATTTCGTGCAACAACCAGCATCTTAACACAACCATCCAAATTCATCAACTAGATAACAAACAAGGAACAAAGAAAATAAAACTGAAAATATAACAGAGGGCCCAATAAAATTGCAAAATCCAACAACACAATCCAACCACCCAAATCCATCAACTGAGTAAGGCACAAAAAAATGAAAGCCATCAATCGCACAAACCAAAATGCAACAACTGAAATCCACCCAAATTCTAACATCACAACAAAATAAACCAGAAAACATCACAACCCAACAAATAACCAAAATTTTCAACCCTAAATCAAAATGCCACAATAGAAGGCCGTAAAGAATATCGTGGGGACAACAAAGATCTAATGAATCAAACTTAATTGAAGAATAGAGGGGAGAGGGAGAGGTGTTGGGAAAGGCAAGCTCACTGCAACAATCACCAACCACTAATCCAAACCGAGCCAAAGACCGAGCCACGAATCATAGAGGATTGAGAGATCCAATTTAGAGCAAAATTTGTGAGAGTTGAGAGAGGGGAAAGAGTCTCGAGAGAGTGAAAGAAAGCGAGAGAGCCTTCAACGAGGTAGTACATTAAATTAATTGTGAAGAAATGCAGGTTGCGAGATCAAATGCATGCGTTAACCAAATGCTCCTAAATACTTTTTTAGGCTACACTGCGACAAATAAGCTGCGCTAAACGGGCTCTCAATCATAATTCCGAGCACTCTAAATTTCAACACTCGTCTAAGTACTTCGAATTGAAGCAACCACTTAAAAACAACAAAAATGAGAATGAAAAAGACACTTCAATTTGAAGCATTCATCAAAGTACTTAGGAATGCAACATCCTCTTAAAAATAGTCATAATCTTACCTAACACTAGCAATGTGAAACAACAAAAACTCCACAAAAAATAAGAAAGATAGATTCCTTCAAGCACATCATGTCCGAACAAAAATTAAATAAACCAGAAAAGAAAAACCACCCATAAAGAAGAAAAAACAATCTTCAGGAGAAGACAATAAATATTAAAGGACTAACAAAATAATAAGATGAATAAAAAAGGAATGCAAAACAAACAAAATAATGATGAAAAATAAAATAAGTTAAGCAAGGTTTCAAAAACTTACCTGCATATCCATTAAATTTTCCTCAAAGTAAGTGAATATCTCAAGTGAAAATTTTAAAATAGTCAAAATACATATGCATTTTAATATATGGCTAGAATTCATCATAACAAAACAAATCCTAGAAAGCTAAAAGATAACAAAAATAAATATATTCAAAACTACTAAGATCAACAGAAGTATCAGTCTAACTAGTTCAAAAGATTAAAATCATATATGATCAAATAGTTCAAGAAATAGAAAGTAAGATATGGAAAGAGTAGAAAAAAGAGAGAGAACCAATATAGCATAAATAAATCAATACCATTACAAAAATATCAAATATAAAAAAGGACAAGAAAAAAAAAATCTTAAAAATGACTCAACAATACAAAACAAGACTAACAAAATAAAAACCAGTGAATATTATAAAAAAAAAGTCAGATTAATATTATTGTTTTGCTTAAACTTCCATTTTCAACTCTTCTCTTTTATCAACGAATAAATATTAAAGATAAAAATCTCAACAGAGGTAGAATTATTTCTAAAAAAACTATATCATTTCTTTCAAATCATATATAATAATCAATGATTTGAGTAGTGAAGGGGTGCTATCTCTTTTTAAATTTTTAAATATTATTATCATAATGATGGAGAGCATGAAAAATACAACTAGGAAGAATAAAATAATAACCATCAGGAATGCATTTATTAAGAATATAATGAGAAAATATGCCATTCAAAAAATATGTGGCTATGCGTTTCAATTTTAGAATAACAGAAAGTGCGAACAATATCTCCAATTATAAGTCCACTACAAATAATTTTTTAATGGTGAACAACAAATTTAATAGAATATCCCTTAAACCATATCGATTTAAATCGATACACAAAAGGCAAATTTTGATAAAATAAGCAATAAATATCTATATAAGATTAAATGTTCTTATTTTTTTTTAAGTACAAGTAAGACCATTAATAGTATGATTGATATAAATAGTTTGAATACACTGAATAAAAGCCGAATGTTAGCAGATAAATTCTAAATTCCATTATTAATAACTTCATGCAGTTTAGTATTTCCATCAAGATTAAACCAATAAAAAATAGATTTCCCATAAATATCAATAAGAGAAGATCTGGAAATGTAATTATCATAAAAAAAAAACTATTAGAATTTAAATAAAAAGTAAAAGAAGATTTCATTTTCAAAACAACTCTACTAATATCTTTCCAAAAGATCTTAGAATATGGTTTTTTTAGAATGAAGTGTTTGTTCCCAAGAGCATGAGATTCAATAGTTTAGACTTTTAACGTATAAGTCTTGAGTCGTTTCAAGTATAACATTTCATATTTAAGTAAGTTCATATCACTAATACTCTTTGAATGATAAAATCTTTTATAAAACCCTTTTATTTGTGTGAAAAAAAATGTAATTCATAAGCATGTGGATATATCTTAAATATGAAAAGTTTAAACATGAAAGGTTTGAGTTAAATTCTCTCGAATATACCATAATGATTAAACACCAATTGGCCATAAGAGAATCAGACATAAAAATTTTTCTAAATAATCTTTTATTTATGCATAAAATTAATAACATTTAGAACATGCAATCTAAACTCACTGACTAATTAATTTTAGCATAAAACGTCTTAGCAAAGTTAGAATAATTAAAGTCATAAATAAACTTATTACCCCATGATTTATCAATATGGACATTATAAACAAAATTCTCTTTAATATAACTAGAATTACACATACTATTAGCTTTTTAATAGAAAAATTTAACATTATCTTCTCCTTTAGAAAGTTATTTGCATCTAGCTCTTTGTTTTATAAATTTATAATAATAAATAGTAGGTTTAAAAATATCACTCTACAAAATAGAAGTATGCATGAGAAGATTTTTGAAATAAGGGAAACTTTATATTGATTAGTATCATAATTCTTATTATTAATGAGAACATCAACATGTCTATGAAGTAGATTTGAAGAATTTCAATTCCAAAATTTTGAAGCTTTCTTAGTTTTGTTGTAAAAAACAAAAAAAGTCTAAAAACTCTCAACAAGACAAAACCAAGCCCTATGAACAATATATATATAAAAAAAGGAGAAAGGCATTAAAAATTACAATTAAATCTACAAAAAAACTCATTAGAATTATCCAAGTTAATGGAAATAGGATGATGATCAAAATATAAAGAATTTATAAATTTGAAAAATGAGTAAATGAGAATATTTCTCTAATTAAAATTGCATGAAATCATATCAAGTAAATATTTAATGGGATTACTAGTTGATTATTAAACTAACTAAAAGAATACCCACACTAAAGACGCTCAATAATACCGACAGAGGTAATGCAATTATTAAAATCAACATATATGTTAGGAAAATCAGGGTTACCTCCAACTTTATTTTCAAAGTACAAATACAATTAAGATCATCAAATATTAATCTCAATTTTGTCATATTATCAACAATACAATTAACAAACTCCCACAAATCTTTCCTAACAACTACATTATCATCGATGAAACAAACAATAGCAAAATGATACAAGAAGGATAAGTAATAATATCATGAATGTATTGATGCCTTTTGTTTAAGATAAAAAAAATAAACAACACCAGAGTTTCATTTAATCAAAATTCTACCATTATCAACATAAGTAAATTTATTAATGATATCATCAAAATTTAACATATCAAAGAAACTTGAATGTCTAAAATCCAAAAGATTATCAATAGAAATCTTTGTTTCAATAAGACAAATAAAATCAATATGATTATCTTTAATGAGCTTTTTTCAATCAGTTAAACGAACCACATTATTCAAACCCCTAACATTCCAATCAATGAAATTAGATAGTTTTGTAAAAAAAGAAACTAGGAAGGCCTTCTCAGCTTACCTTTTTTTATTTTTAGAAAAAGTAGTTCGAAAATGTATAGAATCTGAAATAATGTGTGGTGAACCAACAATAAATGAATCATCTATATAATCCTCAAAAATATGATTGTCATTCCTAATGTAAACAAAAGAATTATCAACACTATTTTGCAAGATACAAATGTCATTAAGAACTACCTTATTGGTACGTGAAACCACTTCATATATTTCACTATATTTCACTTGATCAACATGTAAATCTATGTTACCCGAGTTATCAGCAAAAAAAAAATGAGATGCGAGGCAACATGTAAAAAATCATCATTGGGATTAGATTAAGTGATGATCAAAGGTAAAACATTGTTATCAACCATAACAAAATTAGTACCATTAGCTGAAAATCAAATGTTACGCGAGGAACATGGACAACCGAATTACTAGAACTTGTAATAGTCTTATTTTGACATGTTTCTACTCATACCTCTATAAGTAGGAACCAGAGAGGCTTGCTTTTGACCACAATATTTAGGAAAATTTAATGAACTACACACAAATATAGAACAAGATTTACATGGATTACACATCCATTCATAAATAACTTATTGAACAAAATCTATCTCATTAATATTAAGAATAATACAACCGAGAAAGACAAAATCAACATTAATTTCAACACTAACTCTTTCAAATGTTAGGCGAGAACTAAAAGTAATTAAAAAATTAAATGCAAGAGGTATATAAATCTTAAAAGTAATTTTGAAAATATGGTTCTTAAACCACAAACACAAATGCATGTTAGGAAATATAACCTAAATATGAACATCTTTAAAATTCTTCCTAACATGTTTGAAATCAAATTTCTAAGGTTTAAAATAAAATGTTTAAGATAGATAAACCGGTAAGCACCAGGCAAAAACATCAAAATTTTATGTGCTATTAAACTCAAGTAAAATGAATCCCTTGATGTTAGTTAGAAGTTCAATAGAACCTTTTAGCGCCCATAATCTCTTGATAACATTAAAAAAATTTCCTTAAAGACATATCTCATAAGCGCTATGCTGCATTATTTATAGCCAGTGTTAATCTCTTTTTTCAAATAAGAAACTATATCATATGTGCCAGGCAAATAAGATAAATTAGAATTACTAGCAAAGTATGGCGTTGTTAAATCTTTCCAATTAAATGAAGGCAACGATCGAAGTAAATAATGGTTAGAAGAAGAAGAAAATGGAGAAAAAATGATTAACCAAGAAGAAAGGAAGGAGCAGAGCCCCAAAAATCATTATGGAAGACCAACAACGAGGATACATGAAGAGAATCCCTAAGATCTCTTCAAGAAGAGGAAATAAAAGGGAAAAGATCTCCAAACGAGGATACATAAAAGGACACATGAAGAGAATCCCTAAGATCTCCCAAACCCCAACTAAATCAAAGACATGCCCTCAATAACTTTCTTGAGCCCCTCTACTTTCTTTTGATTTGGGTTGGTTATCATACCTAGAAATGTTCAATTTTAATATTATATCTTGATTCGTGTTTGATCATATTATATCCAATATATATTTAAAGAAAATAAATAAAATCTTTTACTTCTTTTTTAAACCACTAGAAAAGTAAAAGTAAAAAAAATAAATTAAACCATGACTAAAAATAGTACTTGAAACTATTAATAAAATAAAAGTTTAAAAAACAAGGAAGATTTCCATGCACACCACACAATTCCTATGTATTTAAATATATAATATCTAAACTTTAATTGTTTTCATTTATATTATTTTGTCTAAACTTGAAATTGTGTTTCATTTTTTAAAACTAATAACATGATATTTTTGATGTGTTATTAAAAAAATTGAGTGCTATAAATATAAAAAAGTAAACTATAGATTTTAAAAATAAATACCAAAGAGTGTATACGGAAATACTTGAAACAAATCATCCTCAACTAAAATCTTAATCCAAGATTAATCAATTCACCACATGTCCATCATGACAGCTTTGTTCAAATAGAAGTCTGAGACGTAATCCGAGCCCAAGGCCCATTAAGAGGGAAAAAATTTGCATACGATAGACGTACGCAACGCTGCGTAAGATTTCGAGGTTATATGAAGGGTATAAGGGGGTTATACTCGTGCTATAACCTCTTGTAACCTCCATGTAACCTAGTATAACCTATTTATAAGCTACAAATAAGTTCCGCACTTCTGTTATAATATATTAAAAATTTATTAATAGGTTAAAGATAGGTTACAGAACGTTATATGGAGATTACAAGAAATTATATCATAAATATAACCTCTTTATACCCTCAATATAAACTAAAAATCATAAGCAGGGCTGTGTACATCAACCCAAATTTTTTCCCATTAAGATAGGCGCAGCAGGGCAGCCAACCGATGGATGCATCATCAGCGCACAGTCTTCTTTCCCGCCAAAACTTGCTCTCACTCTCATTTCGCGCCCTAAAGATTGTAATGTGGAATTATTCTTGATAAAAAAGAGGAAACAAGTTCAGCAGTTACTCCTCTTCTCCACTATCGTCTTCTCCGGCTACCATCTCTAGTTTTGTGGTTCTCTAGTTCAGCTGAAATGGACGTCAACGAGGAGGTGATGGCTGCGAATAAGCGCGCCTTTCTGAATTTCCTCGATCAAGACGTAGGTTTCATCTTTGTCCAAATCCCAAATTTGTTTTCCAGCTTCTTAGTATTCGTGTGCCTAATTGATCCGTATTTTTTTTGGGGATTTTGTGTTAGGTGGGGAAGGGGTTCTACTTGAAGGCGATAAGGGATATGATCCAGAGCAAGCGCTGCCGCTTGATTGTCGGCATGGATGATCTGCGCAGCTATAGCCTGGACTTTGCCCGAAGGTCAAAACCCTAACTTTTACTACTGGCTTGGCCATTGAGTTAGTTTTGNGGCGATAAGGGATATGATCCAGAGCAAGCGCTGCCGCTTGATTGTCGGCATGGATGATCTGCGCAGCTATAGTCTGGACTTTGCCCGAAGGTCAAAACCCTAACTTTTACTACTAGCTTGGCCATTGAGTTAGTTTTCTTCTATATTTCCTTGTGCTCTCTAGATTGATTCGAAATCCGATGGATTACATGCAACCGATCTCCGATGCGCTAACGGAGGTCACGCGAAATGTGGACCCGAAGTACCTAAAAGAAGGAGAGAGAGTGCTGGTGGGATTTAGCGGCCCCTTTGGTTTCCATAAGGTCACGCCAAGGGATCTCATGTCTTCATTCATCGGATCCATGGTTTGTGTTGAAGGGATCGTAACTAAGTGTATGTCATCATCATCTCACGGTGTCATTGTTCAGAAAAAAAATTCCTGTTTACAAAGAAGTACATGTTTTTAGGTGATTTGTTTAATGTATCAACATGTTCTGTCGTCATAGAATGTTTTCTTTTAATAGCTGAAAAAGGTAGTTCTTCCACTGTTAAAAAAAAAAAAAAATCTGTTTGAAATTTTGTCCTACTTAATTTCCTTATTAATTTGATGGTATTTTGTGTCTGCGTATCCTTTTCTGCATTTTCCACTGGTTTTCCTGCGTATTATAGTATGGTACTTATGGTTCATTACCTAGTGTATGTATTTTCTTCTATTTTGTTTAGGTTTTCGGATTTACCAGTAATCAATTTATATGAACTAGTGTTTTTATTTAGTTTCAATTGTAGGGTAGGATGGATATCTCACATAGCTTTACATCCATATGATTATTCAATCTTACAGACGAGCTGTTTTGGTGGAATTTTTTTTAGGGCTCCCTTGTTTTGGTTTCTTTTTTACATTAAAAGGTTGAGAAGATACAACACAGTAGGCTGCTGGAGTAGTTTTAAAGCTTCATTCTTACAGAGGTTTATCAAAGCAAATTTTTTGAACACTAAGTTTTTTATCCAAATGTGATGTACTTGATTACCATAGTTTTTTATTTTGTTGTCACCAAGCTATTAATAAATCAAACCAAATGAGTTTTTAATCCGATTCTAAATTTTCTTACAAGGCTTGCTTGGATCCAAAATAAGAGAGTTCAATTCTATGAGTTTTTTAATGTAATAGGTTAGGGAGCCTCTAATTCATTCATTTATTTAAGTAATTAAAATGCTTATGATATCATAATTAATAGAAAAATAACCGAGGTTTACTACTTGTTAGTACCATGGAAGGAAAGTGGCAGGAGACACACCTAAATAAAATTAATAAAATAAAAATGTAAATATTTAAGCATTGACACTTCTATTATAAATTAGCTGTAAATGACATGGAGATTTTCCACCGACCTAATGACTAGCCAGACACTTGCAAGCTCGCTTCTGGTGATCGTGCCAACCACTCAGCCGGTCGGTCCTACTTGGTCAAACACCCATCCAACAAGAATTCTTGAGTCGGACTTCTTCCACCATACCCAATTTCACCAACCTAAGTCAACCTGGCATAATTCCAACCAACAAGCTTCAACCAACTAGCTTCATCCGACCAGCTTCCATCTGGCCAACTTCCACCCAAATTACTTCACCTGGTCAACTTCACCCAGCCAGCTTCCACCTGGCAAGCTTCAACCCGCTCGACTTCTCCCAACCAGCTTCCACTCAAAGAGTTTCGACCAAGCCAACTTCATTTGACCAACTTTCACCCGACTTGCTTTCACCCAACCACTTTTTTAGCTGGCTGCCGATTGAAGCCCAATTCCAGCGGTCGACGAGGTCCTGAGCAATATGCACTAATACAAAAGACTAAATTAACATCTATTACCCCCCTTAAAGCAAGGGTAATCTTGTAATATCTTTTTCCTTTTTTTTTTCTTTCTATAACATGTAAAGGGTCATTAGGCGCTTCTCTCTCTCACCCTTGATGTGGGGCGATCTTTCTCCCTTTCCCCTCTCTTGTAAACTTTATTTTCTAAGAAATAAAAGGGGCCAAAAAGCCCACGAGCACTTCTCCTTGCCCTCCTAAGGGCCAAGTTTCTCTCTTTCTCTATCTCTCTACCCTTTTCTCTTCCTTGGTTCCCAAGCTCTATCATTTGGGCGCTCACAAGACATTTGGATTCAACATAGACATGACATGTGGAATGTAGACACTATTTTTAGCTTGAGGAGACATTTATATTAACATCTTAGGAGAGATCACACTAAAAATTCGAAGAATTTTAAAATAAGGGCACAAGAAATACCATATGATTAGTGGTAAATTAATTGAATTATTACGTCACCCTTACTAAAAGAAGGGCGTCACTTAATCTCAACAAAGAGAGAACAAACTTATAATGAAGCTAATTTTTGATTAAAAAAACAGATTTCAAATTGCATTTTAAAAATAATATTTTACATCATCAAAATTCATGGCCATGGCTTTATGCCATGAAGAAAATAAAAAGATATATGAAGGCAAAAAGATTTAAATTTATAAAAAGAGTTGATTAAATAAAATTATAGTAATGGATGAGTTAAAAATATTTTTATTTTTATTTCCTCATTACATGTCACATTCAACAGTATATTTTTTAATTATTGCACATTATCTCTCCTTGATTATTGACATTTTGTTTTTCTCCTTTGTTTCTAATTTCCATCATTGATTATTTTGGAGGCTTAAACTAAGGAGGCTACAATTATAACTCCCATGCATTTATAGCTTTTATATGAGGACAAAATTAAAACAAGGGCTACTTACATGAATTCAAAATCATCATGCCTAAAAGTATTAATCTGTAAGAAAAATCATGCAAAAGGTGGCTAAGGAACTTTTGGGCTATGAAAATTTATGTCTTGAACCGTCATGGAGAGTTTTGTGACTTTTCAGGTCATAATTTTAGAAGATATTAGAATTTAAAATTGACATTATTCAGAGATTTTACTCATTTTATGAAAACCTTTTAGTATGATTTGAAGTTTCTCATAGGTATAAGCTTCTATAGTTAAACATCACTTATGATTATGAGAGCATTTTTTATGAGGACTAGTTATTAGGGTGTTAGGTGTTTGGATTCAACATATATTTGTAGCTGTTAGGTTGTAGATTTGATAAATTTATTATTTTAATTTAGAGTAAATGATGGGGGGAAAAATGACAGAATTGATCAAAATTTTATGGTTTTATCATTCTGAGTTGTCATGATCACTGATCTATTTAGTTAGAGGAGATAATTTATCATGACAAAAAAAATCGATGTCAACATCACAGAGTTATTTCTTTTAAGTAGATTTTACAGGTTTGGTATGAATTTTCATATAAGGGGACACATCTAAGTTAATCATAGTTGACAAAGGGCTATCGCTCAACCAAATGTACTTTGTTTCACATATCAATGGGCAAAGTCATGGGGAAGTTATAATTATGATCATACTTTAGTGTTGCATTTAATAGTGAATCATCTTGTCAAAGGGCTATAATCATGACTATTATTTACCGGTGTCATTTTGTGGTAAAATCAAGCAGACATATGACACAAACCTCATTCTTATTGGTTTAAGATCATTTAAGAGTGATAATATAAGTTCAATCAATATGACATCAACTCTTTATGGTTTTGGTTAATTTTAAGTTTGTTACCCCTGTCAAATTAGTTTAGAGGATAAATAAGTTTTGCTTTTTGTTTTAGATAATAAATTTTCATTTGAATGTTTAATTTTTGTATTTTTAATTTAAGAGATTTATTATTAATTTTTCCTTAAATAAACCCTTGAAGTTACAACACTTTATCGACACGATTATCATTTGGATGTTTGAGTATTTTTATCATTATTTTGACATTGTTAACTCTACATATTTGCTTGCAAATGATCGGGCTTGGCTAAAAATAGACTCGATCTTGTTAACTTTAATTGTTATGATGAGGAGGATTAGGCTAACCTGCTTGAGAGTATACAAATAATTTTGGATTGGGTTTCTAAAAGGAGTTTTAGCTGCATTATAAAATATTTTCACTTGAATATTTATATAGTGTTTATTTGAAGGGAGGAGGCTAGTTGCATGGTGAATGGCCACTAGAGAAGTGGAAGTGCTAGAGTTGTTTGGGTCAAGCAGGTTGAGTCTTGCGTTGTTGTGAGTGAAGGGGGGTGCAAAACAAATTGCATAAGTGATAAGTGAACAGTGTGTTGAGAGGAAGAATGAGTCTGTGTGAAATTCTTTCTTTTGTTTTCTTTTTAATTTATTTGTGAGAAGCTAGACGTGTGACGTGAGGCGAGGACAAGAGCAAGAGAGGTAGGGCACAATGAGCGTGGTGCAAAATTTTTTAAATAAATTCAATATACATATAAAGACACATAGACACAGACACATATCGAGACACCCATGTCTAGATACACATATAGATAAATATAAATATATAAATTTATATACACGTGCGCGTGAGCACACGCACACACAGAGAGACACACAAAGACACATATAGAGACACAAGCGCCTAGATACACATATAGATACATATTGATATATAAATATACAGACACACACAAACAATTATACATATAAACACACACACACCTAGTTGCAAAAATAAGCTTCATTTGAGAACGATTTCCCTGCTTAGTTTAATTGTACGCAAAGTCATGTCAGAGGAAATGTATGTTTGCTGATCTTCCATTTTCAGTGTGTCTTCGAACGCTTGAGAGGACTAACGTGAAAAAATTAATGTTTCGTACCAGAGATGCTAGTTGCCGTCGTGCAACGAAGCTTTTGAAGGGGCTTCGCCGAACAACGAAACACCCTCAAACGGAGCCATAAATACACATATAAATATATAAATATATAGACACACATATATTCTTAATATATTAACGTGCTAATTTTGTCGCTCAATTTTAACAATCATGTACTTATAATTATGTATATTATTGTTGTCCGCACAGATCACATACAGATAATTTCATGCATTGGTGTAATTCGATTTGCAATTAGATGACATTGGAGTCATGTCGACGGTGGTCGAGACGTTTCAACTTTGATTTGTGTAACATCGCATGTGCAGACAATTGTTTTCTTGACTCTTGGTTGAATAAATTGCAAGAGGTTTTTGAATAATTTGGATGCTTTGAACACATTGATGCCATTCATTTTAAGAAAGAGTGATTTTCAGGCAGTTTTGCATGTCCTTAATGAAATTTAGACCCGATTCACATAGCATTGCGTCTGTCTTTTGTTCCCTTTGATCTATTTCACTTATTTTGACTTAGAAGAACATTGAGGTTCAATAGATGAAAGCAAAGTTCTATATGGTATAATTTATTTTATCTGTAAAAATTAAGATAAATAAAAAATTTATGAAAATTAGTCTTATTATTTTAATTCACGCATGATTATTTTCAAGGACTAAAATATTTTGTTATAATGATTGTGGAGTAGGTTGTTTGTCGGCACTAAAAAGTTGGGGGAGTTGCTCGTAAGAAGCTGTCGGTCACCGGAATTGAAATTCCGTCGCCCGCTTCGGAAGAATGCTTTAATTTACATATAAATTTAATTTTAAAAAAAATATGAAATCAAACTGACCCCATAATCTTCATAGTTTAAATGAAAGAGCGCTTTATTATTTAGTTTTAGAAAAATATAAAATCAAACTGACCCCATATTTTTTATAATTTAAATGAAATAGCATTGTACTAAGTATGAAATCAAACTGACCCCATATTTTTCATAGTTTAAAATGAAAGAGCACTGTACCTGGGTATGAAATGAAACTGACCCCATATTTTTCATAGTTTAAATGAAAGAGCACTATACCTCAAACCTGTATCTATCCCGAAGGATAAACACAAGACTTGAGGATGAGGCTCAATCAAATAAACTAAGAAATATATGACGTCCGTTTGGCCTGCGAAACCATTTTATTTGCCGATAAATTCCTCTATTTAATATGAACAATTAAATAGAGTTTATTTTAAGCTGAGTTCGGAAAAGCTTCCTATAGGGGCAAGTCCCTATAGTTAATTACATCTTAGACAACCGTAATTACCTAAAAATTCTCTCGATAAAAATCAGGAAATATTATCTTCAAAGAGATCAAAATGATAAGATTTTTCAACGAAATCGGACAAGGAGATGTGAAAAAGGAATGGTTCAAGTTTGAAATATTTATTATAGAATCCAAAGGAAGAAGAACTAGGGGATGTCACAGATCTGAAGGAGAACCTCAGTGACTTCCCAGTCTATCCTATGGTTTGACTTCAGTTTAGAGGAGAAATTATTCAAGTATTTTATCCTGTCAATTTTATTTATTTAGGACTTACATTTGTATGAAACGATCACACAAATAGCCTGGAAGATGTGAGAATTTAGGTCGTGACGGACGATAACCTCGAAATCCTAAAACGAGTTAGGGTTTAGATTGCACAGTAGAGCTGTACAAATGCCTAAAAGAAAAGTTGAGGATTCATGTCGAACAACGCGAACGACCTCAAAATTCTATGGATTGTTGTTTAATTCTAAGGAAGGAATGGTTTAGCTGGGGAAGACATGTTCTGCTGTTGAAGATGGTCGTGTTGCCTATCGCGTTAGCTCCAAGTTTTTTGTCGTGACGAGTTTAAATTATCTAGGGTGTCAGGTTATGATGTCAAATCAAGCGGCCCTATAGTTGTAGTTCTTTAAATATTTTATAGGGAACATGTTGAAGTTGTATAGTGTATAGCATAACAATAGAGTATGTAGCACAGGACAAGCAGTAGAATATGCAGTAAAAAGAACAATACAACATGCGGTGTAAAGGAAAAGTAAGAAGTACAACAGGTAAGTGATTTGCAAGAAAGTAACATGCTGTAAACACAAAACAAATCTGTATATCTGGGAGATCCGCTGTTCCTTAGGTGTAATTGATGCAACATGCACAATCAACAAAATTTGAGGAAACAGACTGAAATGCTTTAGATAAACGAAAGCAAAGAAATATCGTTCAGAAATCTCGAGAAAAATCGTCAAAAAACTCACGACAAGAAAAATGCAAGGATATCAACGAATCAATAAATCGATGAAAATCGTAGAAAACACGGGAAAATCCCGAAAAGAGACCACGAGTGCTTTGTCCAAAAATTCAAAGAAAATATATGAAGAAGTTTGAAAAGAGGGGACCGCAAACACTCGGATCGGGGCTAGACTCAACTATATGTTAGTACTCGAGGGTCGTCGAAGGCTACTTGGTCACCCGGATGTATAAAACCCGCGACTCAATTAGAATGATGTCCTATCAAACCTAACTCAGGAGGGTACTCCTTAGCCCAAACATGTATTTAACAGATGAGCAACCAATGTTTAAAATATATTTAAAATTTGTATTTTTAGCATGCACATAAGTTTCAGGCATACAAAAGAGGGTTGTATCAATTTTATTTGTAGCGAAGAATATATTTTTGTTTTAGAAAAATGTGTATCTGTTCTTATCAAATTTATTTTTATCAATTTTGAAAAGTGTAGTTGTCCACGGGTTGATCACGCTGTCGGGTGTAGGGCCGCCAACAGTTTAAGAAGGTTCGGGTCAACTTCCGCTAGTCTTATGTCGGTGAATAATACTGTCATCCTACAACTCACCTGGTTTCTAAGTTCCAAAACAAAACCGACCTATTTGCGACCTTGCTTGATGATTTCACGTATAACAAAAGGCTGTATGTGAACACTTATGTATCAGACATAAACATAAAAAATCGAACCAAGGAGCAAGAAAAAAAAGAATAAAAATGGGGTGAGAGAGATGAGGGACTGATCCACCTAAAACATCGAAAAGAATGGAGGATGAATCAACTCTCAAAACTTGTGATGAAAAGACCCGAAGATCCTTGAATCAATCCGAAAGGACATCACTTTCTTACATTTTTATAAGTGGTTTAACCCGAGTCAATGTGACACTCACACACAAATGACCTCCTACCGCCGGTATCCAAACCCGACCAAAATTAACATTTCCTAACTCCTGAATTAACTAATAGCCTTATATATCACATGAGCGAAAAATCTTCTCACAGAACCAAATAAATGCTCACGGCCAGGGTCAATAGAAAAAAGGAGGCAACCACCAAGCCTTTCGGTCAAGGCAGCCCAAAGAACAAGAGAGGCTCACGACCAAGGCAAATCAAGGCACAAGAGGCTTACGGTTAAGGCAAGCCAAACTAACTATATAAGGATCTTTGATATACATAAGAGAGTTCAACATATAATCATAATTTCAATCCACCTACAATCATCCAAGTAGCTCAAGCCCAACAAGGACTAAATCACACCAAACAACCTCCAATAGGTCTCACGGGTAAGGACTGCAAGAGGAGCAAATCACAATTGTGAGCTCACGGGTAGGACAAAAAGGGTGAGGCTAACTCAACCACATCTCAAACGCATGGCTAGGAACCGTGAAATGAGAGGAATAGGCTCTCAGGTAAGGGCTGCAAGGCAACCCACAAGCTAGGCAGACAATCACCAATGATACTCACGGGTAGGAGAGCAAACCCCACAAAGCTTTCGGATAAAGGTAGTAAGGAGAAGTCACTATGCCCACTGCAAACCCACACACCAGGATTCAGAGGCATGAATAAACATAAGACCAGAGAATCAAGCCCCAAACCGAGGCATATATCACAGTAAAATTGGGTCCAAGCAAATATAAAAAATGTAGCCTTATAAACTTCCAAACCAATCCATGAAAACCAACTAACAGTTCTCGAATAAGGACAACATAGTACGCCAAAACAGGCTCTCGGGTAGGAGCTAAGGCCAGCAAAAATCAAAACCCAAGCCACCTCTCGGGTAGGGGCAGGACAAGGCAAAACCGAGCTCCCAACCAGAGCCAAACTGAGCCACAACTGAGGTTCAAACCCAGGTCACAACTAAGACTAGAAAACATCTCTATGCCCTCAAGACATCAAAATATAAGACTACCATATGTTTCAAACAAGAATAGCTATGAAACTCTTCCAAATCAAAATAAATTCTTCCACAATATGTATTTTTAAGCCAAAAACACTCACAAGATGCCAAAACCGAGCCCCTAACAGGGGTTAAAGCAAATAAAACCAAACCCTCCCACAACTATGGAGCAGGGGTAGGAATAAACACCAAAAACGGGCTCTCGGATAGGAGCTAAGGCAAGCAAACCGAGCCCCCAAACAAAGCCAAAAGCAAACCCCTCAAAGCCCATACTTGAAGCTTAAACAATTAGGACAATGTTTCAACCAAAACCAAAAGCCAAGCCTCAACAGAACCAACATCCAATGCCCTTCCAAGGTGAAAACTGAGCCTCAATGGAGGCTAGAAACCAAAATTTTATAAGCTACAAATGCAGTTTATGACAATGAATCCAAACCCAACCATCCTTAAGCAAACCGAAAACCAGAAGGTGCCAAAAATCAAGCCGTAGCTAAGGCTTAAAATCAGACCACAATGAAAGCTAGAAAAAACACCTTCATGCCTTCAAAATATCAAAAACATAGGGCCACCACATGCTTCAAATAAGAACAACTATAGAACTTTTTCAAATCAATATAATCTTCTTCCTAGCATGCATTTTGAGCAAAAAGAATCTGTGACATGTCAAAACCAAGCTCTTCTCATGCATGAAAGGCTAAATAACCCTTCCAATATCTCATACTAGATAAGAATGAATGAAAAGCTTCATAATACATATCCCAACATGCTTGAAAGAGGAGCCAACATTACTCAAAGTCACATTTTAATATTTCCAATTTGCTTCTCATAGAAATATGTCACAGTAAACAGAAATATGCCATAGTTTCATCACCTTAAGCAAGTAGAGAAAAGAGAAGAACTGATAACATGCCATACTTCCAAAATTTTAAGCAAGTAATCAAGTTTAATTCTTAAAACATGCTCATATTTTCATCTCTAGATGCTTAAGTAACATGCATTTTAAAAAAGAAAGGTGCAACACTAGGCTAGCATGCTATATTGTCCATTGTACCAAGCTCCAGGGGCTCGACAGAGAGAAAACCGAAAAGAGGCAAGGCACACGGGGGAGAAGGTATCTCCTTGAATAAAAAAGAAAGTAACACAGAAATTTTAAAGGCACTCCCTACTTTAACTCCTCTTCCAACAGTAAGAGGAAGCCAACTCAAGCACTACAGGCTAAAGAAGTAAGTGAAAAGAAATTGACAGAGTTTTCCCTTCCTTAGAAAATTTTTTCGGCCCCTGGAAATGCAACAAACAGAGTCTCATATAAACCAGAGAGAAGGAAAGGGAATGATTAGGGGATCGCATACAGATCGAAGAAGGATCGAGAGAGACAGAGGATATGATCCTCGCAGAGGCTACGCTCTGCGGCAGAGAGGATCGAGAGCAGACGGGATAACATATCCGCAGAGGATAGGATACGGGATGGGCGACTGCGAGAGGTGTCTCACGTGCGAGAGGCGGACGCGAGAATGAAATCTCCGAACGACACGAAGGAGCAGGCCAAACAATCGAATGAGTCGTGCTAGGGCAGAGGCAGGCCCACGGGTGTGAAAGAAATAGAAAAAGGGGGGGAAGGAGATAGATTTAGGTTATAAATAATAGTAATAATAATAATATTATTATTTATTATAATTATACATAAATTACACATTTCCCCCTAGACGCGTCGTCAGAATGAAATTAACGTCTCTTCTAGGCAAAATCGACGTTCCAGACGCATTGACGCAATCCGTTTCGTCATTCAGAGACGTTTAGACAGTCTCGTCGACGATTGAGGCAAAAACGCGTCGCGACCCGAATCACGCCAAAAACTCTGCTCAAGCTCAATCAAACAAGACGACGAAGAGCACGAAGATGCCAAATCAACACATACGGTCAATCTTAAGGCCAATAGTCCTATAGAAATGCTCCTTGAGTTTTTCCACAGTAGCCTTACCTATTAAGTAATAGCGGTCAAAACTACCGTGTGGAACGTCAAGTCGAGCGAAAAAAAGCTCAGAATTTCTAACGGTGAGGGCTCTTTTGCTAGTTTTCTAGGAGTAGTCGACAGGAAAGTCCTAGGGTTAGACCCTGGGCTATTAAAGAGGAGAAAAACTATACCTCCGCCAAGAGTGAGGTCAACACTGTCCATTTGGACAAAATAATGCTTTCCATTTTTTATGAACTTTTAATTTAGCATTCTTATGCTTCATAAAAAATTTGATTAATTTCATGATCATTTTCAATAAAATAATAGAACTTGCACTTAATGTTTAAAATAAGTATTCAATCACAATTATGTGTGTTTTAATGAAAGAGAAAAGTATCAAAATGGTCCCCCGACTCCTTGTAGTGGGTTGTTGTAGTCCCAAAGTTTATAAAATAATCAATTTAGTCTCCCACTTTTGTAATATGGGTCGAAATAGCCTTTGACCTGATTTAGCACTTTTATAAACTCTGTGATTAAAATGATCCAGTGCAAACAGTCAGGGGACTATCTGGGCACTTTACTCTTTAATGAAAGGAACCTAATTAAGTTATTACTTAATTGGGTGTGGGTCATTATACATCATTACTTGTTAAGATGCAATCATCTATCACTCAACATGAGTAAATGGTCCTATGTTCGTAATTCCCTCCTTTAAAGCATCTTTAGCTGTCCTCATAGGCTCAAAGGAGAGCTCTAGGAGCAAGTTATTTAGTAATTCCCTTGAATCATTGTTTAGGTGTGCTCTTTGATTAATGGAGGCGGGAACGAATCCATTGCTGCTCATGAAGATTATAGCCTCTTTCAGTTGCGGTCTTGTTACCTTTAATATTACTCTCTTTAATCTCTCCCTTTCTACCCATCCCTCTCTACCTCGTATCTTTTTCTCTTCCACCTTTTTCTATAGATCACATCTCTCTCTCTCTCTCTCTCTCTGACACACAAACACGCAGAAGAGATACATGATTAAAGAGAAATGGATAGGGAAATAGAGATGATTGATAAAAGAGAGATGGGGAGGCATGAGCCGCATTCTTTTGAACGATTGGCTCAATTTAGATGATCTAGGCTTTCATCGGCTCAATGTGTCATGGTGGATATTGTAAGGGGTTTTAGTGCTGTTTTTAGTTTTTTAATCTCCAAATTAGCCAATTTGGTTAAAATTAGGCATCACTTCATTTATATTGAATTATGCTCAAACGCATGCTTGATGCCAAAATTTGTACTCATCAATATAAGTTTTTAATGATCCCATCAAAGATAATAATTTCTGTAGGATACACGATGGAACTGAGCAGCTCATATAGAATTTGGACCACACATATAGTTCACTTTGTTTTGTCATAGTTTATTGCTGAACTCATATTTTAATTGATATTTTCTGGACTTTAAATTGGCATGCATTAAGAATATATCTTTGAACCCTATACATAATAAAAATAAATGGTTTCTTCTCTCTCGCAAGTTTGTTCGCCCCTTTTTTTCGTTATGTGGGAAGTTCTTGTTCTATTGGTATGACCTAAATAAATCAAATCAAGAGCTACAGCTGTTAGCAACTCATTTTCATTCACAGCAGCCTACTCATCCAAGGTTGTTCCTTCGTTATATCTTTTGTATTCATTCTATCTTCTTTTTCTTTCCTTTAAGGTTCTCTTGTAAGACCAAAAGTTGTCAAGAGTGTTCATTACTGCCCCACAACCAGTTTATTTACATCTCGAGAGTATCGAGACATTACGTCTATGACCGGATTGCCTACAGGCTCTGTGTACCCAACAAGGGTAACTTTGCAACTTAAAATTTACATAATGATCCGCTCGAGGAAACCTTCTTGCTTCTAACAATCAAATATTCCTCAGGATGAGAATGGAAACTTACTTGTGACTGAATATGGATTGTGTGAATACAAGGATCATCAGACACTGTCAATGCAGGAAGTTCCTGAAAATTCTGCTCCAGGACAACTTCCTAGAACAGTAGATGTCATCATAGAGGATGACCTGGTGGATTCTTGCAAGCCCGGGGACCGTGTATCGATTGTAGGGATATATAAAGCTCTTCCTGGAAAAAGCAAAGGAAGTTTGAACGGGGTCTTCAGGTCCATATAAGTGCTTCATTGATTTAACACTCCCATAATAATGTTCATTTTTTCACTTTTGAAGTAATATGTTTCCTTTTTACAGGACTGTTCTAATAGCAAATAATGTTTCTCTTCTCAATAAGGAGGCAAATGCACCGATATATTCGCTTGAGGACCTAAAAAAAATGAAAGAAATAGCCAAGAGAAATGATACTTTGGATCTAATGGGGAATTCAGTAGCACCTTCTATATATGGTCATTTGTGGATTAAGAAAGCAGTTATATTACTGTTGCTTGGAGGAGTGGAAAAAAATCTGAAAAATGGAACACATTTGAGAGGGTAAATTTTAATGCAAGACTGATAATTTTCGCATCATTGCCTTACACTGAAACTTGTCATTTTTTGTATATTGCAGTGATATCAATATGATGATGGTTGGTGATCCTTCAGTTGCTAAGTCTCAGCTCCTAAGGGCAGTCATGAACATTGCCCCATTGGCTATCTCAACTACTGGTCGAGGCTCCTCTGGTGTTGGCTTGACTGCTGCTGTTACCTCTGACCAGGAAACTGGTACCCATCTGATTTACTTTCATGATGGTGGTTTCCTTTACTTGTTCTTTAGTAAATTCTTAATAGTTTATTATGGTCAGGGGAGAGAAGACTTGAAGCAGGTGCCATGGTTCTTGCTGATCGAGGTGTTGTTTGTATTGATGAGTTTGATAAAATGAATGATCAAGATCGTGTTTCCATCCATGAAGTTATGGAACAACAAACAGTAACAATCGCCAAAGCAGGAATTCATGCATCATTAAATGCTAGATGCAGTGTGATAGCTGCTGCAAACCCAATATATGGGACTGTAAGTCTTTTCACTAAGACTCACTTTTGCAGTATTATAAAAATCCTCTTGTTCTTCATTATAGTAAGCTTTTCTTGTTCAATCAAGGGAGGGATATAGAAGTAGGATGTCATCTCATTTGATGCCAATTTTTATGTGAAACAATGATAGTATGATCGATCATTGACGCCAACGAAGAATATTGGACTTCCAGACTCGTTGCTTTCACGCTTCGACCTGCTTTTTATTGTCCTTGATCAAATGGACCCTGAAATTGACCGCCGAATTGCAGAGCATGTCTCCCACATGCATAGATATTGTATAGATGACGGAGGTGAAATTTTTACTCAATGTAGCTTTGTTGTCTATACCATTTTTGTTCTAAACAGCTTACATCTAACTTATACAGGAATGGGAGCCTTTGATAAAGGTGCCCGATACACTGAAGAAGAGGATGTTGATGTCAATGCACCCATATTTGTCAAGTATGATCGAATACTTCATGGCCATGAAAAGAAAAAGGGTAAGAGGCAGAAAAATGAGAGACTCACTATTAAGTTCTTAAAGAAGTATGTTCATTATGCCAAAAATCGGATTCAGCCCAAGCTCACAGATGAGGTAAACTAAACAATTAGACTTTACTTACTGTGTTGCTTACTGCATAGAACAGAAGACACCATCCATCAAATTGCTTCGTTGAATGCCGTTGTTATTTTAATCTTAATGGCCTTGGTATGCTTTTTCAGTGGCACCAACGTCTTACATATTATGGAGGATCCTTCCTTTTAAAATTTCTTTATNTGCTTTTTCAGTGGCACCAACGTCTTACATATTATGGAGGATTCTTCCGTTTAAAATTTCTTTATTTAAAGTAGGGAAATTTACATGCATAGTTCACAATTTTTATATATATACATATCGGCTATCACAGATCTAAACTTTCATATTTACATATATAACATTTTGGTTCTTATGCATGAAAGAAAGAGTATTACACTTTTACAAATTGATAATAATGCTATTTGATGTGTTATTGAAGATTTAAGTGCTATGTGTATGAATATGAAAGTTTTGGTGTGAGATATGTAATCCATAAGAATTGTGTGCTATGTATGTAATGCCTCTTTAAAATATGAAAGTAACCATACATCATGCTATCTCTTTTGGGACTGACAGACGAATACAATTATAAGCATCAGCCGTTTTCTAACTACTTTCTTTTATAAACCTAGTAGTTAAATAGTTATGTCATTTTGGACACTTCATAGCAAGTTTTCTTGCTTTTTAACCTTTTTGCGTTGGTTATCCTCAGGCAGCAGATCATATTGCAACTCTATATGCAGAACTTCGGGATGCTAGTGCAAGTGCAAAGGTTTGTTATTTCAGATTTCTTTTGCCAAATGTTAACAGATCTCAGATTATTTTTTATTCTTTTTTTGTTTTATTTAGTCTGGAGGAGGTACACTGCCCATCACTGCAAGAACTTTAGAGACTATGATTCGTCTCGCCACAGCTCATGCCAAATTAAAGTTAAGGAATGAGGTAAGTTTTTGAAGAAAAACCACGGTCTTTGCTATTATTAAATGTATTTAAAATACTTGATACATGTTCATGGTAAAAAGAAAACTGCAGCAGCCTCCGTGCTAACTGAATGTTAAATACCATTATTATTTGTGATACTTCCTGATTACTTATTTTACTTTAGGTATTGAAAGTAGACGTTGAAGCTGCTTTGATCGTTTTAAACTTTGCCATATATCATAAAGAGTTGACTGAAATGGAAGAGCGTGAACAAAGGGAAAGAGAGATGGAGATGAAACATAAGGCTGATCAAGACACCAACCACGATGCTGATGTTGATGGAAGGTTTGTATGTTGTCTGTCGTATGCAGTTAACAAACATTACTCCTTCAGTTATTGTGCCATGCTAATGATTAGATCCCTTTTGACTTCAACATTATAATATCTTTTTTGTTCTTGATCAAAATGAAATTTTTTGTGCTTTCCTTCGCTACTTGGAGAAACGAATGATGTTTGGGCTTTGTTTTACATCCATACAATAAACTTTTTTAAGAATGTAAGATGCCTGTTATCTCCCTCAATTCTAAATTGATGTTTTTTGGATGTCCGAATAATTTTCTGACCACTTTTACTTGCTGTGGCCTCAAAAAGATCAAGTTTATTTTAATTCTCTTGTTCATATCATCTTGGATGCAAAGCTGCATGATTTTTTTAGAATTTTAGTCCATATGCCGTCATCAACATCCGCTCTTCATGGTACTTCATGGTTTTGTTTTGGAACCCTAAAGAAGATCCACATGTTGCTCTGAGGGTTCTTAATTTTGTTCTCATACTTAACGTCATTGTCTCCAATTCTAATGCCTCAGCTTCATGGAAGTCATTACTAAAATGCCTTTGCATGCTCTGTTCATTAAATATTATACGTGTTGCCTAAGTTTTACTGAAGATCCAATGTTCGAACAACCACTTAGCTTTTACTATTTCTTTTGCTTGCGTCTATTAAGCAGAACAGATCCAATGGAAGTTGATGAAGTCCATACAGTAGAAACAGAGGAAGTTTCTCCAGAAAGGTTTCTACTTGCTATAAATTAAAATACCTTCTTATGCAATTCTGTTACTTCTACTTGTCACTCTCCATGATTGTGATTTTGAGCTAAGAGTCTCCATACTTTACAGGATGGAGACATTTGAAACAATTTTGGGTCAGCATGTGCTTGCTAATCACCTCGATCAGATCTCTATCTCAGAAGTTGAACTCCTAGTTAACCGTGAAGCATCTGCGCGCTACACCAGGCGGCAAGTTGAAGCTATCTTGGAGGTTAGTATAATATTTGCTTTCCTTAAATGAATACTGCATTCTATTTTAAGTTCATTATGCTTGGTTAGATACTAAAATCATGTAGATTGCATTTCTAGGATTAATAATGATAGCTGTACTGCACATTCATAGAAACTTTTAGCAATTTGAACATCTTTTTTTATGTTTATTGAAAATTAGCTTATTGAAGTATTCTTTATCATCTGGTTGAACTCAATAACAACTAAGTGCTATAGTATGCAAAGTCGTTACTTTTGTTATCTTGATGCCTATGGCACGTACACACTTCGAAAATTTAGACATACCACTTAATTCCTATGTATTTGCATATATAGCACCTAACTTCAATATTTACATGCATGCTACCTTACCTACCTATGCATGAAAAGTTATATTTCACTTTTTAAAAGTTAGTGGCGATATTCCTTATGTGATATGAATGATTTGGGTGGATGCATGTAAAAAAAACAAAGTTTAGGAGTTAGATATGTAAATACATAGGAATTGGTTGGTATATATGTAACTTGGACTTGCTGCTGTAACATTACATAATGAACCTTATTCTCAATAAGCTTAACTTCTAACCTGTTTCAATGCAGAGAATGCAAGATGCCAACAGAATAATGATTAGAGATGGGATTGTGAGAATTATTTGAGGGGATTATGAAATGGTGTATGAACAATAAGATTAACATAGAACAGATAAATTGTCAGATTGTTCCTACTTAATTTCCATGGCAAGGAATTTAATCCTTCGTAGCGTAGAAACAGCTATTTGTTGCTTACAGCTGTCAAGTGTAGAAGTTGCAGAATTTGCTTTTTTCTAGTTTTGTTTCTACTTTGTAAAATCAACAAACTTCTCCATTTTGATTGCTAAGGCAAAACCCTACTTCTGAAATGTTGTATTTACTGCTCAAGAAGGTTGTGCATCTCATTAAACATAAATTAATGGATTTATAATGTTAAAGTCAAATAGTTGGGATGAGGCCCTTGAAGTATAAACCATAAACCTTAAATTCTAAACCCTAAAGTCTTTACCATAAACCTTAAACCATAAAATCTTGTAAAACCATAAACCCTAAATACCAAATAAAAAATCTTAAATCCTTGAACCTTAAGCACTAAACACAAACCTAAGCCCTATATCTTAAATCATAAAATCTAAACACTAAACTCTTAAAATATTATACAATAATCACTAAAACCTTAAACCTTGACTTCTAAAACCTTAAACTTTAATTTGTGAATTATGAACTATAAATAGTCTTATAAATTCAAAACCTAAGCCTTAACCCTAAGTACTAAATCTTAAATCCTAAACACTAAATCATTGAATGGTACGCACTAAACTGTAAACCCTAGACATTAAAATCTTAAACCCTAAACTAAACAACCTAAAAAAAAAAAAAAATCTAAAAATATATTTTAAACCATAAACCTCAAAAATTAAACTTCAAAAAACATATAATCTTTAACACTAAGGGTTTGTTTGAGGCAGTTGTTTGAAGAAACATTTATGAAGTTATTGAAGAAGTTGATGTTTAAAAACTACATTTACTATTACAAATTTTTATTTTTTAAAAAGTAAGATCTCAGCTTCTTAGCAGCCATCATAAGTACTCATATATGGTGAGAAAATATAGTTTTTAGCTGTAACTTTTTGAGAATGCAGACAATAATTTTACCAAACAGGAAAAACTGCGGTGCTACACTATACTGCTGTCCCAAATGCACCCTAAACTTTAAACCTGAAATCTTAAATTCTAGAACCTTCAACTTTAAACGCTAAACTCTAAACCCTCTTTAAATTCAAACCCTAAACCCTAAATAAGTATTGGTTTGTTTTATTTAAATGAGTGACCAAGTCAAATATTGGGTTTATGTTCAGTGATATCTTTGTCAATACTTTTTATTTATACTTTTATATTCGCTTGTTTGTTGACAATCAACATTCAATTGATTTTTTGGCAACATTATTTGCCAACACTATATGTTTTTTTAATGATTTTTTAATTTTTTTAAATAGATTTTATGCCGCTAATCTTTGTATTTGATTCACTTTTTTTTTCATGAATTGGATACTATCACTAGCAACTTTTGAGCAATATAAATTTTTATTATTTAAGCTAGATGATGATTATAATGATTATTTTTAGATTGAAGTTATATTTTTTATGCATTATTATTTTTATTTAAATTATTTAATTTTTGATAGAAATTAATAATATTTATTGTTATTATTAGATTTTAACTATTAAAATATTTTTTAAAATTTTAATTTAATATTATTCCCTCTATATTATCCATGTTATCTTACATAAAAAAATATTTTTTAACTGTTAATCATTTTGAATTGTGTTAAAAAGATTTATTAAATGAATTCTGAGCACAAAAAATAAGTGCAATTAGTAGGAGCATGAAAATATTTAATAATTCAATATTTAGGAGTTATTTCAAAGCACTTAAACTAATGCTAAACTCAAAGCACTTAATAACTTTTGATAGACTAATAAAAAGATTTGTGATGGACTAATTATCCTTCACAAATGGTCATCTTTTTCTATCATTTCAACCAAATTTGTAATGAACTTTTAGCTATCTCATACATGCCATCAAAACACACCAAAAACATATCATGACAGAAACTGCCATGCTTTTATCATTGAAAACTATTTTTTGCATTTCTGGCACAAAATAGTTTTCATTTCTGGCACAGATTCTAATCCCACCCTTCTTGCTTGATTTCCATCCATTATTTAATTGCAACTTTACTTCATAAATTATGCATGTCTAACTCTGTTTTTATTCTCATATGCAAGGCAAAATAGGGCTTCATCCCAACTACTTTTCTTTCCTTAATTTTGCTTCTTATTTATCAGCCAATGTATACTTAACTAAACTTACACTTTGAAAAAAAAAAAAAATCAAAGAACTATAAACGCAGCGACATTAATCCATTGCAGCAGCGCAAGGACTTGAGTGTTTTCTTACCAAAATATTTGCAAAATTTGTCATCTTCTTCTAGTGGCTGATAAACCATGCATAAGAACAAAATGTAGCTTGGAAGTGCTTTATAAGCTGTCGAGTGGAGAACTTAGAGAGAAGAATATGAGCAAGTTGTAAGTGGGGAGAGAGAGTTGACCACATCATCTTCTATTTATCATTTTTGGGCGAACTGGATGTCTAGGTACAGGAGAAATGTTCAACCACTAGATCACAATACTGTCCTCTCACATTGTCTATTTTTAAAATTTATCAAAAGAAGAACATTAGAAGCAAGACAAATTGCACTTTATTAGTACATACTTTCTACACACACACCAAACATATATTTGCACTTACATACATCTTTGTATGCATAATTTACAAGTATGTGTAGCATACACCCCATTTTAGTGTGTACAAGGTGTGTACACGTCTGTACATGTTTAGTACTTATCTAATATATGTTTAGACAAGCATCTAATGTACATGTAGAATTACTTGTATAATATTCAATAGTTTCTCATTTATATGAGAGATGATGTATCTTGTATTAGGAACTAGATAAAATTCAATTTAAACAATGAGAGTGAAAAAAGAAGTAAAATAAATTTTAAAAAAAAGATCAACACTCATAAGCACAAAAAAAATTATGGTCATATTGGTGGCATTGCAAATATCACTATGATTTTGATTTTAGGTAATTATAACAATACTTTTTCAAATACCACATATAGCTAATATTTTTTTTAAATGGAAAAAAAAAGAAAAATAAGAAAGATTAAGGTGACATACTATATTTGCTTCATATTTTAAAACTTATACTCCACAACTCAATATTCGGTTGCACAATGGGTCTAAATTTTCATGTTGGATGATAATTTGCACAGTTTTTAAAAATTTTTGTATGTGAGTGCCATATGAATTAAAATAAGTTGTACCTTTTTTGTTGATATTTATGAGGAACATTGATAGCTTGTATATATGTTATTTTTATTTTGAGGAGACGTTGTAAACTAATTTTAAGTTTATGTTCATGAATTTTTCAAGGAAGTCTCAGTGGCTCATCTTTCTCAGAGCCTCAGGTTCCTATAAAATAATGCTAAGAATCATGTTAGCCTATAAATCCATGTCATGCAATGTAGCTTAGAACTAAATAATGTTGAACTCTAGTTGAAGTTCTATGTTTTTTTTTGTGTTGGAGTATGATTTTGATACTAAGTAGAATTTCATAGTTGAATTTGATCTATTGTAGGTCGCATATAGGGGTGTAAACGAACCGAACACGAATNATAAAAATTTATTTATATATAATTATTTTAAATTATTTTATATTTCGAACAATAATGATTCGAACACGAACGAACGCATCACTGTTCGTGTTTGATTCGTTTAACTAACTGAACGAAAAAAGTTTGTTCACGTTCGTCTCATTTACTTATCGAACGAATCGAACACGAACTCATTGACGAACCAAACACCAATTGTTCACGAACAACGAGCTTTTTTGATAGCCCTAGTCGCATAGTATGCAAAAATGTCAATAAATAAGAGTTTATTTTCATATAATCCTTACAAATGACTTAACGAATGATGCGGCTACCCTAATCATGATAATGTGAAATGTTTCACATTTGATATTGTGGTAACATATATAGCCTTTTACCCATTGTTAGAAGATGATCAAGAACATGTGGTGCATAGAGCACGTGGGAAGAGAAACCATCAATATAAATAAAATCAAGTTAAAAAGCTAAAATAGTCACCTAACCATGCCAAAAAAAATCAATAAGAAATTGACAAAACAAACTTGTATCTTCATGAGAGAAAAATGCACACCCAAATTAACCAATTTATGCAAAACCTTTATTTTACTTAAATTTAAGAGATAATTAGTAGAAATAGTATTTAGGAGATAATTAACAAGAAATCACTTCATGTTAGATGTAAAATATTTTTAATAAATTAATGAAAAATTCTTGAATTTTAATATATTTTAAATGTAACATTTCTATTAGTTTTTTAAACGAGTTGGCTCAGGAAATAATGAGTCGAGTCAAAGCTGTCTTGAGCTTGATTTTCTAGCTCATCGACCTCAGTTCACAAGCCACTTTAATAGATTCATCTATGGTGCAAGCTTGCCTAGTTTTGAAATGAGAACCATAGAGTGATGATCAATATTTTGCCAAATTTGGGATAGAAGGCCATGCAACACATGTGAGCCAAAAAGCAAAAATGGCTGTAGCTGATAGCTAATTAATCATGAAGTTAGGTCAGTCTCATAATATTCTTTTCTGGTTTTGTGAAACGTCCAATACAAGAGAGGAACACCTTTTTAGAGAAACTTATCTTTCAAACTTTGTCTAGTGGGGGTATGCAAAGAAGCAATTAGACTCTTATGATGAAATGATTCTCTCATGTCTATTTTCATGAGAACCAAAGATGGCAATGGTTCCTTTTTTTGTAAAAAGAATTTAATTATTTTTTTAAATTGCATTTTAAATTTTATTATTATTATTATTATTATTATTATTATTTTCATACTAAGGACATGAGATTAACATTTTAAGAGCTTATACATTGAAAATAAAAACTAATTAATTTTTTTTTGGGAAATTTTCATGCATTCCACACAATTCTTACATATTTGCATACCTAACACTTAAAATTTTTATATTTATACTTATAAAACCTCTGGTTATAAATTTACACATGTATTTTATTTTCATAAAAAATAATTAATAGAAATATTTTTGATATAATATTCCATACGGACAGCACATGCAGAGATGCATGCGCTGTCCGATCTCGACCGTCGATCACAACAAAAAAAAATTGTATTTTGGTGGGCCCCATTGAAAAAAAAAACAAAAAAGCTGTAATCGACGGCCGAGATCGGACAATGCAAGTATCTCTGCATGCGTTGTACGTATGAAATAATTTCTAGTAGGTTTGAACAAATGAATACCAAAAATTTTGATTTATTTTTAATGAGTGTATTTTTTTTATTTTAATTGATTATTCATATATTACATTAATGTCAATTAATTCAATTATTTTGGGATTTATACTTAACTAAATTTTTTTTATAGTAAATATGAATTAGGCACATTATTACTTGCCAAGCACACTTTTCCTCATTAGGATAAGGATGCGCATACAATAATATAAGGTCCTTTCATAATGAAATAATGAATGGAAATTTTATATTATTTCTATAAAGATGATGCTGCCTCTAGAATTTGATAATTTTATTTTGAAGTTGGGTAAAATATTTGCGAGTAAGAATCTCTTTATCAGTGGGAATTTGCATAAGGGAATGGTTTACTTTCACCAACATCACATCAAAGCTTTCTTTATGTCTTAATCATTTGGCACATGTGATTAAATAATAATAATAATAATAATA
This sequence comes from Phalaenopsis hybrid cultivar, assembly GCA_002079205.1. NCBI lineage: Eukaryota > Viridiplantae > Streptophyta > Magnoliopsida > Asparagales > Orchidaceae > Phalaenopsis > Phalaenopsis hybrid cultivar. Next base: position 219,931 of record JXCR01139872.1, on the reverse strand, counting down.
ATAATAATAATAATAATAATAATAATAAAATAGAGGTATTTAGATTAATGCCTTCAATATCTTTGTCTGAGAGATGTGGCATCGATCAAGTGCTTGTAGAAGTTTTGTTGGGACCTAGTGAACCTCCTGGAAGTGTTGTTGGTCTATGGTGAATTGTCTAGTGTAGAACTCTAACAGGTGGTGCGACCTTGATCAAACCCTAGGTTAGAGTGGCTGGGAGAGGAAGCTTTTAGTGGGAAATTTCTCCTTAAGCTCTGGTGAAGCTTAAGGGCACTTCAATTTGGGGTTTGGTGGAGTTTGGTGAAATGATAGAAAAATGCCCTGGAATTAGGCTCTGAAATTGAGCTCAGGCAATAGAGAGGAGGGCTGGAAAATGGTTGGATTGAGCTCAAAGAAGTTTCTCCATTCTTCGTAGGATTAGTCTAGCTATTTTGGGTAGGGTCGAATCACCACCAGATATAGCTACTTGCCTTGAACAAGTGCTAGAAGGTCCCGGATGGGTGTCTTAGAGCCAATAGATGTTATTAACGAACTGTAGACTATCTTGAGCCATTAAGGTGGACACTCCACACCCGTGATACCAAAAATTGATGCTAACAATGTTAGTCTTGGATTTTTTTGCATACCAGACATACATAGGCTATTTAATTCATGATATGAGTCCTCAAATCCTGCAACTTCCATTATATGAACTCTTCTTTGAACTCCCTGGTGCATCTTACTTCAACTAGGTCTCTCTGATTGTCCTCCTCTTGCTATTGCGCTCCTCTTCTTTTTGGCGGGATGAATCAATGCTCACCATCTTTTTAGGATATTGAATTTGAAGCCGTCAAGGAGGCATACCCAAGGAATAGAGCGAAAGAGAGAAGAAGGTATTGTAGAGAAGATAATAGTGAACAGTTGAAAGGCCGCAAACTTTATTCAAATATTGACCCCTATTAACAAGCTTATTATGGTATAGATTTAAGATTACATTTATGCCCTATAATCATTAAATTTTTGAGTGTTATTTTAGTGCATTGCGCACGTTTCGGATCTACTCCTTGATCGAAATTTATTTGGATTATAGGCTACTACCGATCGATGCACTTGAAGTTGGTTGGCTTGTCTTAGACCGATCGATCGCCTTCAGCAGATCAATCTTCCTTCGGTCAATTGGTTTTAGTTTTGACTGGAAAAATCTCTTTGTTATGGCCTAAAGTATGATAGTCGGTCGATGGATATCCTTGTCCATCATTTCCATGCATGACTGTTGGATTATCTTGAGATTCATGCTAACATGTTTTTTGTATACAAGTATGAAAGATTTATGTGGTATAATTGCAAAAAAACTAAACTTTTCGATTTATATATGTAAAAACAAAGGAATTGGGTGGTATGTATGTTGATACGTTTCTACAAAATCCTATTGATCTACATGAACTTGGATGCAAATTTGGAATTTTTAAAAATCAAATTTGGAAATGACCACTTAAACTATACTAATAAGCTTTGAGATATACTTCAGGATACTTAAATTCAGCATATCGATGAGGCAATTCAACGAGGCCAATATCGTTTAATTATGAAATTATTAAGATAATAAAATACTCATAAAACATATTTCAATCAAGAAAATCACTCTAGATCGTCTGAATAGAGTGGTCCTAATTGAGACAGTACTTATGAAGAACACAGCTCTTCCCAAATTTATAAATAAACCTCCACTCTCACCACAAGAGAGAAGGGGAGAGGAGGATGATAAGATTAAAAGGACCTCTAAGCTTTTAAGAATTCTTCAGCTCCACAACCACGTGATCATGTTTGCCTGACCACCACAACTCGAGCACTGCTGTCAGTGGGCCATCACTGCCTGACCACAAACATTGCTATCATCAAACCATTATTGTCTGACCACAATTACTGCCAAACCATTGTCATTGAACCACCCCCGTTGTCAAGCTGCCATCACTTGTCTATCAATTTTACTAATGTTAGACCATCATCGCCATGCCATTGTCACAGTCAAGTTTTTGCTAGACCATCACCGTCAAGCCACTACTGGGCCACTACAACTCGACCATCATCAAACCACCGTCGCATGACCATACCCATTGTCATCACTTTTGCTGCTAGACCACCATTGTTATGCAAGCACAACTTACATACCACTGATGCTTGGCCACAATCACCACCCGATTGGCACCATTGTCGGGCCACTACCACCCTAACCATAAGAGTCACCAAGCTACCGTTGCTTGACCACCAACATTGCCATTGTTGGCGTCGCTTTGTTGCCTGGACACCTCCATTGCTGTTGTGAAATGATCGTCGCCCGACCACCATCGTCATCTGACCACGGTCACTGCTTGACAACCATTACCCTGCCACAACTATTGGTGTCACCACCAAACCATCATTGCTCGAAGACTGCCATAGTCGCTGTATCACACCCACCAAGCCAAGTCGCTGAATCTGACAATAGATCTGCTTCACACGACCTCAATCGACGGTCTTCCATTACGATAGTCGGATTGCTGCCACTTCCCCAATGTGTTCCATCACTCGCCTAATGAAAGCCAAGTTGGTAAACCACACTTGCGTACCTACGAAGTCTTATAATGTACATTAAAATAGTAGAATCACTTTAACTAGGTTAAATCTCGTAAAAACATTTTGTTATCTTCTCTTTTATATCTCTGTGTTAGTCGGATCTTCATAATATACTGAGACATTAATATACAACTCAACCACCATAAATTTATTTGCATACAACATATGTAAATGCCCCATTTTTTAACTAAGACAAATATTAAAAACATCATTGCATTTACTTTGAAATACATATAATATAATTTTAATTATTTTCTTACATGTTACACTTATCTCAAGACAGATTCAACAAATATAAAGTCTATTATAATAAAAAAAATAGCAAAGTAAAAAAAATTTATTTGAAAATATTAATATTTATGTTCTCTGATTTTATAAGTTTCAATTTAAATTTATTAAAAAAATATTAAATATAAATTTTGAATTATTATACTTCTAAAACGAATTCATGTTGCCTAACTGAATTGAAATAAATATGAAAAAGCCTGAAAAGAAGGATAAGATAATAAAGTTGAAGGAATGTCTTCTAAAGATTACACCATTATTCTTTTCCAAATAAAGCTACTTTATTTAGCCAAGCATTTCATTTGTTAGGAGGGAGGAGACTTATGCCTTGACTCACACCCACCACCAAGGGTCAAGAGCATCATTATGTCCTACTCATTTGGCAACAATTAGAGGCTATATATAAATAAATAGACATCTAATTCCTATGTTTTGGACCTTTTTTGACTGAAATATGTGGTTGGGATTAGACCACCAAAAAAATATTGTTAGGAATATAATGCAAATAGTTATATGATCATTCTAGGCTTAATTCATAAATTTTAATTATATTGATTAAACAATTTTTTAATATCTAAAATAGATTAATGAAGTCAGAAATAAGATTAAATGTATGCATATATAATATAATTTGATGACTCTTTTGATTCCTTAATGTTTTAACTTCTCCTTATTTATAGTACTTTTGAATGCCTTGAAATTTATAAGAAATATATATATTAAAATAAATAAAATAGAAATCTGATTAAAAATTCATTTTTTTTTTCTAGAAATCTTTGTGGCTATTTATTTATTCCTTAGTTTTTTTTTTGTCTGGAATACTCTCTCTTGGTTACGTAACATCTATCATAAGTTAATTATTTCTTTCCTTTCCCTTAATGAGCCAAAATTTTCCCGTCGTATCTCTAATAGTTTGTGCGTACTATTTCTAATGTAATAAAATAATTGTAAAGTATTTATGACATTCATATTTCCTCGTATCATTAGCGTTAGAAATTTTTTCACGCAAATGTTAGTGTCGGATTTGCATCAAATTTGCGGTGAATGTGGACAATTTTTAGTGCCATCAATTTTGCGTTGATTTTTACATAAAAATTTCGTTGACTGACCGACACATCAAGTTTACTTAATTGCGTTGATTATTGTTTGACACAAAGCAGATGGAGATCGACAACCCGTCATTTCTTTTGCTTTCTTCCATCAATTTGTTCCCGCTGATGCATCTACAGGAGACCGAGACTATCCAGCTTGTACGACGTTCTAGGGGCATTTCACTGGCAAAATCGTAGCTCTGGCGACCTCCTATCCTGTATGAATCTCAGGCAATGTTTTTTTCTCCTGTGTGCTGACCCAACCCGTACTTGCGTTTATTTTTAATCTCCTTAATTATGCCAGAAAATATATCTCAATTTATATCTAGCGGCTAGTGCGAACACTTGCAATAATTTATGAATTATATAATAGATTTTCACACTATGAGTATTACGCAAGCATACATATCGTTTCAAGTAATATATGATTTTCTTTAAAAATCTCAGTATCGATCCCACGAGGAGTGCGATAACTCTTAAAATCAACTTAAATAAATTATATTTAAATTACAAATTAAAAAGATAAAAGATTTAAAACGATATGCTTACTAAAAATTACTACTAAAAGAGCTAAAAAGAAGGTAACAACTAAATGTAAAAGCTTAACAAAATATAACAACGAGTTTGGATATTATGAAAAATCTTTTTTCCTTGCAAATAGATTTTAATCTTTATAGGATTCAAATGATTTAAGAAAAAATTGAGGTATTATGACAAATAAAAGCATGCCTTATACTTTATCCCCTCCCGGTGCTTGCAAAGAACAATAGCTAACTTAAGACAAATTCCTTAACATCTCGACTCCACATCAGTGCGATCTAGCCTCTCACCTCTAGATGCCCCTAGCCCATGTCATCGTAATGATTGAATCCCAGTGTCAGGGTACTAAACCTTAAACCAAACTGATAAGAATCTGGTATGTCACTCCAGATCTAACCAATTTTATGTCTATCAAAATTTATTTCCCTATTTATTTGCACTCCGCTTAGGTGATCGCAATGACTGAGCTTAGAATGAAGTGTGGTATTCACTAGTTGGGTGAAATCATAGATCTCCCAGGTCATTTTGTTTCTTAACAGATTTTAACATCACAAGTGATCAGTTTGTAAAGTAAATGAAGATTCAGTAATACCATCACAATTTTTAAGAGTAAAAATAAATCTTTAAATCATTCTCATCCCAAAAGATTAAGTTCCATATGCAAGAAGAAAGAAAAGGAACTACTCAAAATTCATGGAGATTAAACAAAAGCAAAACATTTGCATTGAAATCTAAGTCTTATAACAAAAACTCAAACACAAAAACAAAGTACCTTATGTCTTCTCCCTAAGCAAACTTCTGGAGTTTCATATAAGCAATCTCCAAACTTCTTCACACTAAAACACACTCACACTTACACTTGAACACAAAATATGAAAAACCTAACTCACTATTGCCGCCCAATTGAAATTTTGAGGCTCCAAAAGGTCTCTAAACTCGGCCAAATCTTTCTCATTAACAAAAAATAGGAAATAACCAAAGGTTGCTTTAAACACCCCTCCAAAATTCAGTCAAAGTCGATGCATCTTCTAGAAAGGTAGTTACTGACGCTATACCGCCAGCCTGAGGCGTTGTAGCGCCCTTCTCGCTTGACGGTGACACTACGACGCCAAGGGGTGGCGCTATAGCACCACATAAAATCATCTTTTTTACTCCATTTTTTCTCATTTTCTCTAAATATAAATTTCATGTACCTGAAACCAAAAACATGAAAAATACATTCATTTAAAGTGAAATATCATTAAAAATGTATTTAAAAGACTTATAAAACATGCACTAAAAAGTGGTTATTTTGAGGTAGATCACGTGTCTCTACTTCGTGCAAGAAATTAATTTTTTTTTTACAAAATATGTAAAATCTGTTATTTTGGTTTTAATTTTGGAATGAATATGTTGTGTTTTACTTTATATGTGATATTTGAATTTTAGGTGCTAGATATGCAATGCATACCATTTGTGTTGTTCTAGGGTGAAAATTTAATGTGCAGTAGATATATTCATAATAGTTTTGGTGCTGCTCCTATATTTGAAAACAGAAGCATAAAATTAAGTTATATTTTCCTGTGATGCCAATGCTTAGGTGATGAAGTGGTGTAACGCTTGGTGGATGGGTTGGTTTTGCATATGTTTTTGAAAAGATTAAAGAAGGTCGTCTGACATTCTTTAGTCAAATTAAACATCGATCATGTGATGATCCTATTGTGAATGAGTGATTTCAAAATTTGGCGTCTATAGTTCAAAGTAAAATGTTTTATCTAAGTAAGTGGGGACGTTATTAGTCGAATTATGATTGAATATTCAAAGTGGAGCAAAGCAATAGGCCTATTGTGTGATTGAGAAGTCTCATATATACTTAAAGGAACATTTGATAAGATAGAGGCAAGTCTTTCAATGCTTATGTGGAAGAGTGGTTTTACTCTTAGAGACAAAATGTGAAACAAAAATATCTATGAAAGGGTTGGTGTAGCTCCAATTGCAGGCAACAATTGAGAGATTCACCTTAGTTAGTTTTTTCATCTTAAATGTCAACCATCTGATCATCCTATTAGGATTGTAAATGATTTCCATTTGATTTATATTAAGAAAGGTAAAGGTAGACTTAAGAAGACTTAGACATAATCTATTAGAATTACATAAAAATATGACACACAATGGGACACAATAGAGAAAATAGTTTAATTCATTTAGTTGATTCCCATAGGTGTGAAAAAGATTATGCTCTGTATAATACATTAAAATTGTGTGGTTTGTATGTATAAATTGGTGTTTCAGTGTTAGTTGTGTAATACATAAGAATTGTTTTGTTTTTACGTAAAATTTGAAGTTTAGGTATTACATATGTTATTCATATGAATTGTGTGTGGCTTATATGTAAGTTTGATGGTTGGGTGTTGATATCTAATACATACAGAGTGTATGTAAGAATGAGATTTTGTTATACTAATACATAAAGTTATATCTATATTGAAGATGCATATTTAAAATTTGAGATCATGGATGTATAACATATTATATCCCTGACGAAAAGGACTTACTGATAAGCTCTTGAATTGTGTTGAGAAATTTTTGCAGGTGGCATCACAACTGCCCATTTACCACACAGAGGGTAAATTTTGATGTTTTTGTGTGAAACACAAAATCCACTCTATCTGCCATGTGAAGAAGTCAAGTTGGATTTATACCGCAAGATATTTAAACCAAATTATTCGTATTGGACTGCACATGGTTAGCAAGAACTAGAATTTTAGTATAATCAAGTTGGTATCTCAATAGGTTTTTCCCTTCCAATAGAGGATTACAATCCCGACACATATAAAAAAATGATTTAGGATGCACACATGACTCATTTTGTTGAGAGTGTTCAAGGTGAAAAGAAAATATTGAACAACGAAGCGTAACAATTTCACCGCTTACTGAATGTTGCACATAATCTTTAAGGGAAGGTTGTACTACGCATATAGAGTTATTAGTGGCAATGAGAATGCTGAGCATCAAATCTAATTTTAACATTCTTAGAGACTTCTTCAATCAGTTAACAACATTATTGAAGGAGACAAACCCTACAAAAAACTTAGTTTCGAATGGATTGTACAGAACCAAAAACTTAGTGTTCAGGTTAGGGTTACAATCTGAGAAGACAGATTGTTGTGATAATGACTGCATGATATATTATAAGGTGCAAGGGAAATGAAATGTAGATTTTGTGGTGATGCTAAATTCAAACAAAGAGGGTGAAAGGGTAAAAATATTTCATACAAGCATCTCTTTTACTTTTTGCTCATACACAGGCTTCAAGGATTGTTTGCTTCTATGTGTACAACTCCTCGTATGTCATGGTACACTTTTGGATTTGTTGATGCTAAATATGTAAGTCTTCCATCATATGGTGAAGCTTAAAGACATTTCAATTGCAGCTATTCAAACTTTGTAGCTGAAGCACAAAATGTTAGACTTGGCATATGTGCCAATGAGTTCACCCTATATAGTCAAGCTGCAACACTGTATTCATGTTGGCAAGTAACATTATGTTGTTTAATTTGCCCGCTAATATGTGCATGATAATGTATTTCTTTTTTCTGACATTGATTATACCGGATCCACATAGCATAAAGGAAAAAATGACATCTACTTACAACCTCTAATCAAAGAGCTTCAAATATTGTGAAAAACAAGTGTATTGACTTAGGATATCACTACAAGACAAAATTTTTGGTTGAAAGCTAATCTTATGCAGAAAAATTGTCATCTCTAGTTTATGGAATGCTATCTAGTTGGAGCACGACCAAGAAGTTTGTTTGTTCTTATTGCTTGAATATGTCTAAGGCATTCACTATGAAACATGGAAGGAAAATTTCTAGTTTGATTGCATCAAAGATTTTTGGGTCGTGATCACCCATTCAAAAGGAACATAGATCCATTTTTCAGAAATATGGTTAAAAGATCAAGTCCTCCCCCTAGGAAGAATGAAGTCGATTTATTGTAGGGGATCAGTGAAGTACCAAAGATCATTGAGAGGCCATAAATAGCTTCAAACGATCTTTTTGATTTCAGTAACACATAACTAGATGAAAGCAGAGTTTTTTCTAGGATCTTTCATACTAGAGGCCTATCAGATTAGGCATAATCTTGATATTATGCATATTGAGAAGAATCTTTTTGCTAACATCTTGAATACTGTGATGGATCATGGACATCAAGAGTAAATCAAAAGAGAATATCAAAGCAGAATTAGAACGGAAGGAGTGTAGCAAGAGGAGGGTGTTAAGACCGATTCAAATAAATTAATAAAGCTCAAAGCTACATACTGTCTCACATTAGATCAACACATAACAATATTTGAAAGAGTACATGCTTTGAAGTTTTCTTATGAATGTGCATTAAATTTAAGTCACTGTTTTGACTTGAGAACTGGAAAGATATTTGACAAGAATAGTCACGGTTGCATATTTTTTTACAGTGCTTACTAATAATTGCATTTAGTGCACTACTCAAGGTGGTGCTAGATCCATTGATTGTGCACAGGGACTCTGAATGTTGATTCATTGAGAAATCTTGATGTGATTATTTCTTTATTATTATGCACGCTTGAGCGGATTTTTCCTCCTGGTTTCTTTGACTCAATGGAGCATCTGCCCATATACTTATGCTGTAATACAAGAAGGATAAAAAAGCTCTTTACCCGTCCTGGGAGCACCTAATAACCTCCACGACCACGCATAAGGATCCCTTGTCCCATGGGAAATCTTTGCCTTCGGCTTCTTTTTTTATTGTCCTTGACGTCACAACCTTTTTCCTCTCCCTCTCTTTTGTGTATGATATTTCATAAATTCCTCAGTCTTATTACCAAAAGAGCTCAACCACAAAGTTCTATTAACTACTGCCACTTCCACATACTAGAATAGAAACAACTCTTTGCCCTCAATCATCTCAGCACAAGCCCTCGCGGACTCAAGTAGTGCCTTCAACTTAGACACACCCCATAGAATGGGCTGATGGAGATTCCCTAAACTTTCTTGTTTGAAACAATCACAATTTGTGATCGTCGACAGGGTTGTCAAAAAGCTCGTTGTTCACGAATAACTCGTGTTTGGTTTGTTCGTTAAGTAAAAGAGTCGAACACGAAAAATTTTTTAAAGCTCAAATTATAAACCAGCCGAACACGAACAACTTTTTGTTTGCTCATGTTCGGTTCATTTTAGCTCGAAAATATATATATAATTATTCAAATAATAATATATTATATATATTATTTATATAATAATATATTATATATATTATTTATATAATAATATATTATATATCTTTATATCTAAGTTTGAATTATAACACCTCGTGTGGTAATGTGTTAGTGTCTTTTTTTGCATACATTTGGTCCAGGTTCGAATCCAACAATTTACATTTATTTTTTTCAATTTAATTTTAACGAGCCATTTTTGAGCTGAACACGAACATAAATATTTGAATCAAGTCAAACACAAACACACTGTTCACGGCTGATTTCCACATGAGCCGATTTCGAACACGAGCAGTTTCTAATGAGTCAAATACGAGTCAAGCCTGCTTGCTGATGCTCGGCTTGTTTACAATCCTAATTGCCAGTCTTTAATCTTGCTCTCAACCCCAACCAGTCGAAGTCTCGAGTCGGATGAGAAGACCCCGTATCTGTCCCAGTCCACTTTAAAAGCAAAGAAGTGGAAAAAGAGCTCGATGAACTAGGGAAGCTCTAGTCATTGGAGAAAGATAAAAAATGTCACGATGATCGCCATAGATTTTGGTGTTACTTACACTGAGATAATGTCGTAGCGGTTAAAAATTGATCAGAGCTCGTGGTAGAGTGACAACTATAATTTGAACTTGAACTGGTCTACGGGATGACCAAACTGTTCCCAAACGTGTATAACGCTCTCTCGTCTTTCTTTGTCGGATTAAGAACTACTGAATGCCCAAAGACAAATGACATTTGAAGGGCTTCTCTTTGTTTGGTAGTTACTACAGACGCAACAATGTATGGGTCATGCCAAGTAGCTCAAAGGAGCGTTAGGGAGCCATTGCCGACGAGCAAAAGGAAGAAGGAAGAATAGAAAGTCAAGGGAGAAAAGGTTCACTTAGAGAAATAGATAGTGATGTAGGGTTCTTTGGAGCCCGCAAATCCTACTTATAGTACACCACAAAAAGTTGAAAAGACGTAGGTGCATAAGGGTCTTTTGCCACATTAACTACAAGAATGGAGTCACCTTTTACACACATTACAATAGACAAAAAATTTATTAAAAAAATTAACCAGAATATTTTTATTTACAATATGAATCCTCTTGGTTATAACTTATTGGATGGAAAGGAAATACCTAATCAAACTATCGGCCGTCACTTCAGCTGGAACATAATCAAGCGGAAATAATCGTTGGTACACTATTTCCCCTCATAACCGAAATTTATCCACTCTTTCTATTTCAGATTTAAGTCGGGAGACCGAAACCATTTCCCAAATCAGAAACATTTTGGCTCGATGTGCCTTCACTTCATCTTGAAGAATAGACTTTCGATCGCATATTGCGACAAGTTCTTCCTTTAGTTGTTCCAGCCGTGCATTTCGAGAGTGAGCGCGATCAACCTCCTGAATCGGTGAAGCCTCAACTTCAAGTATTAGAAGTCCAGTCAAGCTGGAAGGCTACGGTGTGCCGATAGCCTCATATGGGTCAACTGTAGGACATACCGTTATCTCCTCCGGTAGTCCTCTCGAATGTCTAGAACCTTCTGCAGACTCCAATAAGAAATGACCCAACTGGTCATTCCCTCATACTCCCAGCACGTGGCTGCCCGACCCAAAATTCGATCGAGTGTTATCCCAAGCTCCCGACCTTATAGTTACGCACCCACTAAGATGCCCCCACAATTCCTATTTTTCTAGCGGTATAAAATGTAATTGGATATCCTCCATTTCAATAAATAAGGACTCATTTCATGAATATAGATTACACATTTTTATTGTTTATTACTAAGCTATATGATCTTCTCATCTCTCTTGTCCTCTATTTCTCGAACAATTTTGTATTCAATATATGTATATATATATATCACTTTAATATTATAATTATATAAAAAATGTATGCATAAAAATATATATTTATATTAGAAAACATTAACATTGATTTAAAATTTTTAATTTGATGTCAAATATTTCAATCTTTTAAAAATAAATATGAAAAATTAAATATTATAAATGCATACATGTATGAAAATGATTAGACATGTCTCGTAAATCCGCAAAATTTACTATTCATAACGTTGGAGAGAGAATATTTTTGGTAAATATTTACGTGGGAGAAGTTACATAATGTATTAAAGATAGAATGGGAACGCTTGTACGTCTGCCTTCGTACGTTTCAGTCTCCTTTTTTTGGACACGCCTGTCACCATCCTCTCCACTAGATTGCATTCCGTGCAATGAGTCTCATGGCACGTTTGTTTTTTTTTAAAAATATTTTTGTGATTTTTTGAGGAACGAGTATTCAAATATAATGCAAATTATTTTTTTTGAGGAACAAGATTGTATTTCGCGAACAGCTCTTATTTGGCTCGTTAAGAAGGTCGTGTTCGACTCGTTTGATAAGTTAACTAGCCGAACACGAACAACACGAATAATATTTGTTCGTTCATGTTCGGCTCGTATTGGCTCGAAATACTACTAATCAGTTATATATATATATTTGATGAGTAGTATTTTTTTTAAAAAATTAATGATTACAAAGCTATAAAGATACATTTTCATGTTTGTTGGTGGAGATGTATCTTGTATTCAAATATAATGCAAATTATTTTTTTGAGGAACTAGATTGCATTTCGCGAACAGTTCTTGTTTGGCTGGTTAAAAAGGTCGTGTTTGACTCGTTTGCTAAGTTAAAAACTTCATGTGTGCGGTTCAAGGGGTAACATTAGGCACCACCACAACATATGAATGATAAAGCTTATTTAAAACTCAAATGATCAAGCATGTATAATTATTTACTGACATTTGTGTATACACTCAGTGATCAAATTCAAATTTTTTACTTAGATGAGAGAGCAATTCGATCATTTCTCCCTCCTGAAAGAAAGTAATTGCCACACATAAAATAATAATAAAAAATTAGAAAATTGTGCTTTGTAAGAGTAAATGCAAATTTCATGTATTAAAAGTGACTACTTTTGTAATAATTAAAACAATAATAACATATAAAGTGATTTATTAAAATATAAGATGTTTTTTAATAAGAGTTAAAGATATCAATCTAGCTATATTGAATATCAATTTAATCTCTTAAGAACCTAATTTAGAAAGATATTCAAAATTTACTTTAATATTATAAAGACAAAATACTAATTTGAATAATTATTTATCATATATAATCACATTTTTATAAAGTTATAATATTTAAAAACTATTTCAATAATTAGATTTGATCAAAAGTTAATTTATAATTAAGATTATTAAAAAACTATTAGTTTATGCATTTTCTATAATTACTTTTTTCATAACATTAGATGTAAATATGTCTGTATGTAATCCGAGTTCAAACAATCTTAAAGTGAACTTTAAAAATCTTATTTAAAATAGTGAAAAGCTAGCAAATACACACCACACAATTTTTATGTATTTAAATATTTGAAATATTTTATATTTATTTACATAACAATTTTAGTGCCATATTCATAAAAAAAATATATGCATAAATTTTCATATTTTACATTGAAAAAAAAATGATATTATTTATAATGTAGAAGTGAAGCTAAAATATATTTATTAAGTTACATTAGATATGTAAATATCTAAAAATTATATGATATTTATTTATAAAAAAATATGCATTTATTAACATTTTTAAAATTGTATATAAATCATGCAAATATTCATAATATTAATATATATATATATATAGTTTATAAAATCTTAAAATAGTAAAAAAAAAAAAATTGAAAAAGTGAGATGTGGTAGTGAAGGGTGTGGGAATCAATAAAGCATGGAAATGACAAGTGCTTTTAAGGTCATGCAAAATAAATAGACAAAATACAGCGTGGTGTTACAATAGGTGTCTCTTCTGCCCGGAATATATCTTGGCAAACAGAAAGCAGGGAACACGGAGAAAAAGCAACGCAGACGCACCACCAACGCACTTATCGAGGCATACAACCACTCTTCCAAACACTTACTTAGCAGCCTGGAGTAATTGGGATTTGCAAGTAATCAAACGATTCTCCAAACCAAAAGCATATTTTCCCTCTTTTCTCTCGCTCAATTCCCCCATACTCTGTCTCTCTCACTCACTGCTGTGTTCGAGAACACTTTACCAAACGACCTAATGCTGCTTTTTCTCGCATGTTGTTTCTCTCTTCAGAATTCAACATACACTCACGTAAAAGAAAATAACTATTAATATCTTCGGAAGATATTACGTTGAAGAACATTAAAGAGAAAAAAACCATAGAGTCTGGTCTAGATGTAAAAATTTACTATAGTTTGATGATTAAAAATACCCATTGTTCAACGAAGGAGAAAATATTATTAGATTTTTCAGGTTACAACGTCGACTGACAGCTTTTGATCAGTGGTGGTTGACTGTGATTGTTAGTGATCGATGATGGTCAGCAGTCGACGATATTCAGTGGTGGTTGTCACAGTAGATGGTGGTTGTTGACGAAGGTCGATAATGGTCGACGACGATAAGTGGCGGTTGACGGTGATCGACGACAGTGGTGAGTGTCGATGGCGATTGATGGGGGTCGACAGCAGTCGGCGACAACCGACGTCTAGCGGCGACGGAGATAGAGGTGTTGCTGGACTTCAACTCATTCTCAAAGCTTTAATTTTTCTCTCAAGCCTCCAGTCTCCTCTCATGAGTGAGGTAGACTCTATTTAAAGTGTTGTCGGTGCAATGAATGTAGGAATATGAACTACTTTGATCAGACGATCTGGAGGGCTTCCTTCGATCAGACGACGTTTGGGTGCACGAACAATGTCTGAATTGAGCAATCATAGACTCGTTGGATTAATCTTGTCAAGACGTTCAATTTTATTATAAGCTTGCAAAATTTGACATTTCTTTAACCTTCTAAATATGTCCGAAAAACTTCCAAAGGTGATTTAATGACCTGATCAGAGCTTGATTTGACTCAGATTTGACTAATTTTGATAACATTGGGTTCTTCTTATGAGTCTGTCAGTTTAGCTGTAAGTTTGCTGTAATCAGAGTTCTAGATGAGCTCTCAACGAGGTCTGAATATATCTTGCTAAAAAGCTGTCATAGCTCGATATTTATGTTGGACGATAAAAATTTTCTGGAGATGTATCAATATTTAATTAGATACCTCTTTATCATCTAAATTACACAAATCATATGCAAAAAATAATATGTTTTGCTTTAAATAATTTAACTTTAGTTGTCTTTTGATGTGATTTAGTGATTTGTGTGGTACATAAGGAAAATGATAGATATATTGATGCATATGGAATTGCATGATATGTACCAAAATCTCTTATAAAAAACTGTCAAATGTCACGATGAGCTTAGGCCAAAATGAGATCACCTCACAGCCCCATTTAACAGTGACAATCACAAATGCGGTATCTGAATGTACAGAATCTTTAGATGAATGTCGTCGGTATCTTTTGAATTAGTCCATGATTCGAAGTAGCACATTGCTCATAATAATCTACTAAAGGAGATAATAAAAGCATAATGACAACTAGTAAAAAACCACCATTTTGCTAAAAAAAGAGAGAAAATATTAACAATTCATCAATAAATTATTATAATTTAACATAAATTAATAGGTGATCAGAATTCAAATTCAAGATCATCCAGAGTCTAATTTGAGTAAGTTTAAAGTCAAACTGACGGTATCAAAATTAATTTAATTGAATGATCAAACGAACTCCAAAGTTAACAAATTTATGTCAAATCGAGCATTTCAACGAGAAGAAATTAAAGAGTTGAAGCTCGCTTAATTCTAAGATTTTTAAAGCATCAAATTATTGATAACTCTCTTATGATCAAAGGGGGCCAGCATGTGTTGTTTGAATAGGTGGCTATGAGAGTTATTCGCCGAATGACCAAATTTTCCCTCTTCTAGAGACTATAAATAGACTCATCTCTTTACTTGAAAGGGGGAAGAGAACGAGTCAAATTCAAATATTATTTCAGACTTAAGACACGATGAAAATTTGAAGCCTTCGTGGTCATCGACAACCGCTCATCAGTCGCCTTCTAACACCACAAGCCAATTGCCTTCGACCACAGCCGCTCAGTCATCCTTGACCAATCTCGGCCACCCCCTATTTGTCGTCATCAGCGAACTCTATTTTCTTACGAAGTATCTTTAATGCGGTGTAATGTACTATCCCTAATATGGTGTAATGATATATCCCGAATACAGTATAAAAAAATATCCTGATTACGATGTAATGAAGTAACTCAATTACAATGTTACAAATAACATTGTATTGAAGATCCGACAATAACTCTATGCGACAACTGCTTATGACCATCATATTCAAATACAATGACTTTTTATGGTCTTTTAAAGTTGCTTATACATCTTATACTCACAAGTGTTGCATCCGACATAACAAACCCAACAGAGTGGTTGCAACCACCGATCTGTGCAACACCAACTACGACATATGTGGTGAGGTGAGTTTTTGCAATAACTTTCAACTACGACCTATGTGACAAACCATGACCATCAAACTAACAACTACTTAAACTCTCAATCACGACTTATGAGATCAACTTCGACTTATATAGCTAACCTTTATGCAACTTCAAACTACGAACTCTGTGGTCAATTGACAATATTGTAGTCACCAATTATGGTACATGTGACCAATGAACAATATTGCAGTCTCCACTTATGACCTCTACGACCAACATACACTATTGTAATCTCCAACTATGTCCTTGGTGAACAACTAACGATATTATAACTTCCAACTATGACTTTTGCGACCAACTACTGTTATTCTAACTACCACTTTTAGCTACAATAGCTAACACTACAAGAAAATGCCCAATAAAAATAAAAAAAGTTTTCGTCGCTAATTAGGCATTTTTCCAATGCTAATACCAATTAGCGTAAAAAGAATTATATCTTTAAAATAGGCGTCGCTAAATCATTCTGCATTAGCATTTGCATAAAATTTTTATTTGTGCCTACATTTGCATTGAAAAGTTCTAGCACTATAAATTTGCATTAAAAAATGGGCGATGTAAGAGTAACGACGCTCTTTGGTCGAGCATGGCTAACGTTAATTAGCGTCAACATTGTTCATGCAAGTGTGTCTCCTTTGAAAATGGGTGACAAAGCTCTTCAAGCTTTCGGTGTGCTTCCGATGTATCTTTAGGATTGCTTGTGATTTGGAGGCTTCCGTGCGTTGGCAAACTAAGCCATGAAAAATTGCTTCAATACTCGAAAAGAGGTAATGACTCCTACATATAGGTGGTTAAACTAGTATATGGTCGATTCATTCAATGTCATGAAAAAAAGACATTTTAATGTGTCATTTATTCTGAGTAAACAGACAACTGACTCGAGGGAAGCTAAGTGGCCGGTGGGGCCAAATTTCTTTTTGTAAGATTCTAGTGGCATATTCTTAAACTTCCTTGGTGCCTCAACTTCCAAAATCTGTCTTAAGAAGGGCTTTGCCTGTTTCTATATTCTCCTTTCTCTCTTTACTTCTTCTTTATAATAGTCGAGGAAAACCTTTGTGTCCTTCTTCTTTCTTCTCCAATCGAGCCAGCAACTAATCCTTACGCTTTTGTATGATCAAAATCATTCATCTATAATATTTCTCATTCGCAAATTGGGTCGAGAGCTCTTCTTACTTTTGCTTTTAGTAAATCCTAGGTATGCGACTCATGCCTTGGTACCTCTTGTCTTGGTAATTTATATTGCGGTGCGGCTTCTATCCTCAATGGATCTTGGTTGTGGGTCACTTCTCTCGACGATTTGTCACATTTTATGGTATGAGAATTTATTCAAGATGCTTCCCACATGTCATTCATTTCTTTCCTTATTAGTTCTTTCAACTCATTGAATTGTTGAGTCACAAACTCTCTGATACAATCCATCATTCTCTAAGAGTCTTCTCCATATGAGAAGGGTCCTTTTTTGCAGAGTTTGTGTATGAACTCTATGCTCATCACACTTTTTCAGGACGTTGAAACCTTTTGAGACATATGGTCTCATATTATTTGTGGGTACATACAACCCAGTAAAGGAGTTTGTATTGTAGAGAGAGTGATAGAGAGATATGGTTGAGTCTTTTGGGGGAACCTTAAGAAATATATTAAATTTCAATTTGCAGTAGGTTAAGGGAGGCAACTCCTCAGAGATCCCTTAGATTATATGATTAGAGAGATATTGGAGATGGAAAGCGATCTCTCCAAAGGGAGAGAAAAAAAAAGGAGGAAATGAGGAGAAATGAAGATCTCCACTCTATCATTTTCCCTCCCCTTTTATACATAAGGGATAAAATAGATAAAATAATCGAATAATGCATTTTGCACTGTATGTCATTTTTCTTTAGTGTCTCGATGGAAATAAAGATTATGATGAGGATGTCAGGTATTGCCGACCAATATCAAATATTGTCTGTATAGTATTCATCCTTGATGCATTGGTGAAAAGAACGAGTCTCAAGTATCAGGTAGTGTCTTTAATAAGGGATTTACGGTTGTCCTTAATGTTCATGATAGATTCTTTTGATAGTTGCCCTTTTATAACTGTGTTGGGCTATCATTTCAAGGAAATTGAGTGGCTCAAGTCACCCACTTTGGTTGGTGAGCTCGATTTAATCACTTTATTAAGCCACTTCATTGTTTGAACTTGAATCAGTAGCTACTTCGGTAGGTGCGTTTGATTCGCTAAAAGAAGTTTAACAAAAGTTTCTATGTATCAGTATCTATGAATACAATTAATACATCATTTTTTAGCTCACACAAATTTTTATTCTAATGTCATTTAGCTAATGTTTGTGTGTACTGTTAGCGGTTCAATTGGTGGATTTTAACAGGAATGGTTCATAATGTTTAATTGCAGAAAATTGGCTTCCTACTCTGTGCGTTTCCTTAAAATTGATGTAAACTATGATCTATTGTTGTAAATGAATCATTATTTACAATTAGTATATAAAGTTCAATGATTTATGTAATTTAGACATGTGAGAAGATGAACAAAAAATAAACTTTACATATAGATGTATTGTCGCATGTTAGAGGATTTTTTTTTCTGGTGTTGTATAAAGATTAACATACACAGATAAAAATAAACACAGACAGGGAGAACACTATGAGTTTTTATATGAAATATCCAAAATGACAAAAACTATGAAGCAAAGCCAAGTGCAGGTTACAAGATTTTTCTGGATCTTGAATGGTTGGAAGCAATATTACACAAGCGGGAGTTATCCATGTGACTTTGGCAAGTGGAGTGTCAGAGTACAATAGAGGAAGTGGCGGCGACCCCGCAGTTGTGAAGGAAGGTCCAACAGTAGCAGTGACTAGATGGCGATGGTCTGACGAGGACTATTATGGTGATTAGACAGTGATGACCCGACGAAGGCAACAACTTGACGGCAGTGGTCAGATAGTGATGATTAAACGGTAGTGGTAACTAAAAAGTTGTAGTTTGACGGCCTAGATGATGGTTGTCGAGCAACAATGGTCCGATGGTGGCTAAGACCCAATGACGGTGGTATAGCGACAACAAAGGTGATGTTCGGGCAACGATGGTCCGGCGGAGGTGACAGCCAGACAACAATACTCAGGCGACGATAACGGTGGTGGTCAGACAACATTGTTCTGACGACCACTATGATCAGACATCGGTGGTCTAGCGGTAACGACTTTGGTGGCCGGACAAAGGTGGTCCGACAGTGGCGGGGGCCCGATGATGGTCGTGTAACAGTGGTGTAGATTTGGAACTTTCAAGAGCTTGGACTTAAAAGCTCCTTCAACCTTCTTGTCCCCTCTCTTGAAAAAAGTGGTGGTCTAACTATAAATTTTTTAGTGACATATTTCATAAATATTNTATATATATATATATATAGATCATTAAGATAAATTTAAAATTGGCTTGGAGAAAGTCGGCCATGGGAAATAGATATAGTTCTGTCACACTCAATTGAATGACCAGTGTGACCTCCTTCTGAGCAATGGCCAGATGCTCTTGAACTTTCATCATGTGATTCAGTATTATCTTTTCTCTCCTCCAATTTTATGCTAAGCAAATCATATTCCTCAGTGAATTGATTTATGGCTCATCAGTTGAACTAGCATATAATTTTTTGAGATATATAAGCTAGATAAACTTAATATTTACTTATAAAATATTTATATCTTCGATATTATATAAAAATCACTAATTTAATTTTTTTTAAAATTAAATATAAAAATTATATATTGAAGTAAAATATTTGAATATTGTTTATCAAATCACTTGTTTTTCCAGTTGAACCACCCAGCCACAGAATTTTCTATTTGGCTTTATTGCAGCAGAGATTTTTCTTCACTGTTGAGAGCCACAGTTTGGGTTTTTTAATGCCTATATTTTCCTTTTCTGTCACCAATATCCTTCTTCCGTCTAAACTAAGGGTGGCAGGCACGAGAGCNAAATTTAATTTTTACTTATAAAATATTTAAATCTTCGATATTATATAAAAATCACTAATTTAACTTTTTTTTAAATTAAATATAAAAATGATATATTGAAGTAAAATATTTGAATATTGTTTATCAAATCACTTATTTTTCCAGTTGAAACACCCAGCCACAGAATTTTCTATTTGCTTTTATTGCAGCAGAGATTTTTCTTCACTGTTGAGAGCCACAGTTTGGGTTTTTTAAGGCCTATATTTTCTTTTTCTGTCACCAATATCCTTCTTCCGTCTAAACCAAGGGTGGCAGGCACGAGAGTTTCTACTTTCCTGTCACTCTTTCCTTCTTTTCATGCCAGCAGGAGGAGGCAGCCAGGCCCCTCATAGCTCGAGCTTCAGCCATGGTTGCTGACACAGTACAGATTTGAAGAAGGCTGCTTATTTCCTTCCTTCACATTACCTGCTACAATCCATGAGTGGGAAAAAAGGAGAAGAGAAGCAACCTCATCTATTGACTCCATTAGACCTCATCTATTACATTGTTTCTTTGTCTTTGGAGGATTTTGGCTTTATGGGATCGAGGAAGAAATCAAGCTTTGTGCTTCTCTTGGTATTGCTCTGCTTCTGTGCTTCTTCATTCGCCTTTCTCTCACCCAAAGGTGTAAATCCTGAAGGTTTGTTTTTTGAGTATTTATATCTCCTTTACTTAATATGTTTATGTTGGTAATGAAATAGTTTTCAAGTTCTGTGTTTTTTGGTATAGTTATGGCTTTGATGGGTATTAAAGCCAATCTAAAGGTTCCTCATGATGTGCTGGACAACTGGGATCAGGACTCTGTTGATCCTTGCAGCTGGAATATGGTCACCTGTTCGCCAGAAAACTTAGTAATCGGCTTGTAAGTTCATCTAATCATTCCCTGCTTCTGCTTATTTATGATTTTTGCAGTTCAGAGTTGCAGAGTTTCTGAGCTTCTCTCTCGTTGGCAATGTTTTAGAGGAACTCCTAGTCAAAATTTATCTGGAACTCTTTCTCCAAGCATTGCAAACCTGACAAATCTTCAAACAGTGTAAGTTAATGGAATCATGGTAGCATACTTTTTAATAATTAACACTTTTCTTCTCACCTTCATGTTTTTTCTAGGCTTTTGCAGAATAACAACATAACAGGGCCAATCCCTCCTGAGATTGTAAGGCTATCAAAGCTTCAGACGCTTGATCTCTCCAACAATCACTTCACTGGTGAAATACCAAACTCTGTGGGTCAATTGAGAAACCTCCAATACCTGTAATAAGTCATTATATTCTTTAAAATAATGGTATTTTTTGTAAAGCTTCTGTTTTTTGGTTTATTTAAATCTTATTCCTTTTGTTGGTGTGGTTTTAAACCAGGAGGCTGAACAATAATAGTTTTTGTGGAGCATTTCCTCTCTCTCTGGCTAATATAACAGAGCTTGCTCTCCTGTGAGTCTAGTGTCTTGTGTGATTAATGGAATTCTTCTCTGTAATTGAATTATAAAGCTGAAAAAGTTGGTCGTGTACTTTTGTTTTTGCAGGGATTTGTCCTACAATAATTTCAGTGGCCCAGTGCCAAAGTTTTCAGCAAGGACTTTTAAGTATGCCTTTTGACCCACTCTTATACTTTATGTTTCTGCTCAGTCATAGTTTGATTAACCTTAAATATCTAAATAAACATATTGAGTGGAAAAATAAATTACAAAATCTCAAGAGACCAAATTCAAGCGCTCGCCTGTTTGAAAAAAAAAAAAAAA
>JXCR01139872.1:157095-194098 GCA_002079205.1 Phalaenopsis hybrid cultivar | reverse complement strand
AGGAGAGCATCTTGAGGCCTTGTATCAAGGTGTCGCTTGAGAGGGAGGCCATAGAAGAAAGATGAGGGCTCATTTTTATATAAAAGCTATGTATTCTCCATTTCTTTTGCTGTATGATATATTGATGCATCTTGAGGCCTTGTATCAAGGTGTTGCTTGAGAGGGAGGTCATAGAAGGAAGATGAGAGTTCGTCTCTATGTATAAGCTATGTATTCTCTATTTCTTTTGTCTTAGTGAACTATTTGATTGATTCCCTTGAAGATGAGGGCTCATCTCTATGTATAAGCTATGTATTCTCCATGGCCACAGAAAGAAGATGAGGGCTCGTCTCTATGTATAAGCTATGTATTCTCTATTTCTTTTGTATTATGATATATTGATTTGATTCCCTCCCGTGGACGTAGATCCAGTTGGATCGAACCACGTAAATGATCTGTGTTTGCTTGTGTTGTGGACGTAGATCCAGTTGGATCGAACCACGTAAACGATCTGTGTTTGCTTGTGTTCTTTTTCGTCTAATTTCTATGCCATGAAGTATATATCGCACAACAATTGGCGCCGTCTGTGGGAAGATCCATACTTCTTAGTTAGAGGTGTCCGCGTAAAGGTGTTCGCGGCCAGCGACGGGAGTTCGACATTCACAAATAGAGGAGCAAGCTGATAGCGTCGCAAGCAGCCGAATCACGACAGATTCAGTGAGCAGAGGAAGCTTTGATCGACTGGATTCGCATCGCAGGTTGTGCGGTTCGGCTAGACGGAGGAGGAACAGTCCACGAGCAAGGGCTGAAAATTTGCGACAGGGCTGCCAGCATAGGATTTCGGAGTAGGAGTTCGGTCTTGCGAGCAGCTCGGCCAGAGGGAAGAGGCGGAGATCACGTAGAGAAGGGCAAAGCAGGAGGACCAGAGCAGTTTGGCGAGGCGCGATGGCTCTGGAGAGGCAGTTATTCTCGTGCGAGAGGCAGAGGAGGAATTCCTGATTTGTTCCCGCTGGACGCAGAGGAGTGCCTGCGGGAAGGAGGCGCGAGCATAGAACAAGAAGTTTTCTCCGGTGAGCAGGTGTGATCTCTGCCAGAAGGGATCAGAGCTCTCTGTTCGGTTGGCGAAGGCAGTGGAGGCCACAGAAGGAAGATGAGGGCTCATCTCTATGTATAAGCTATGTATTCTCTATTTGAGGGTCAAGGTGGAGAATTGTTATTTTGACCCCCAATTATTGAACTAAGGTAAAAGAGCACTTTTGTAATGTGATACCGCTCACCTATCACATCTCACCCNTTATTTTTTGTGCACTAACTTAAAACTAAATTTGTCACCTTTTACAATGGGAGTTACGCTTAATGAATCTTTCATTCTAAATCTCTCCGTAACCTTATTGATATAAGTCTCCCGACATAGACCTAAAAGGCTTTGAAATCTATATCTTTATATTTTTAATGCCAATCACATAAGAGGCATCACCCATATTCCTATATCAAAACTTTTAGAGAAAAATTGCTTCACTTCACACAATAAACTTTTATCATTAGTTACAAGTAAATTTTTATCCACATAAAGGATTAAAAATAAATTTTACTCTCACAAATCTTTAGATATATACATTTATCTATGACATTCTGTATAAATTCAAATGAAGGGATCACTTCATGAAACTTTAAGTACCATTGATGAGAGGCTTGTTTTAATCTTCTTAAGCTTGCACACCAAATATTCATTATCCATAGAAGAGAATCCTTCTGATTGTTTCATATAGAATTCCTTTAGATCTCCATTAAGAATACAATTTTCACATCCATTTGGTGTAACTCTAAATCAACATGTGCAACAATTGCTATGATTATTCAGAAATAATCTTTCTTAAATACATAAGAAAAGGTACATTCTTCCTTATTTAGTGGATCCTTTAACAACAAGTCTTGTTTTATATTTTTCAATGTTGTCTAATGGATTGCTCTTTATTTTATAGACCCATTTGTAACCTAAAACTTTTGCATCATTAGCAACTCAAACCTTAATGTGTAAGGAAATTATCACATCTGTCATAGCATCAAACCTTAATTACATTCTTTACAATTCATGGCTTGTATAAAACATTTCAGGATCATTTTCAGCTTCAATATTATAGTCTGGCTCTTGAAGATACACAATATAATCACTAGGAATTGTTGATCTTCTTTCTCTAATAGATCTTAACTTTGTAATAACTTCGTCTCGAGGAGTTAGTTGTCAACTGCATCTGATACCTTATGAATGTTTGGATATACTGATTCATTATCAATAACTCATGGACTCTCAGTTGTTTGTTGTCTAACACCCAATTAATTTTTAGGAGTGTTATAGACAACAATCTACATGTCACTTAAAATTGGAGGTTGATCATTTATATGTCCATTTTAAGGAACTAAGATTGGCAATAAATCACTGTCACTAATTAGGCCATTCTCTAGAAATTTGAATTTCTTGATTTCACAATTCTAGTATTTTTAGATGGATAATAGAATTTGTAACCCTTGGACTTTTCAACATATTCAATGAAATACCTACTTATAATCCAGCTTATTCTGTTATGGATTATAAATTCTTGCTTCACATGGACATTCCCATAAGGGTACATGTTATAAACTCGATGTCATGCTTTTCTCTAATTCAAAAGGTGTTTTAAAAAGAGCATCTTGGCCTCATTTTTATATGAGATTTTTTCTTTTTCTAGGAGTCTAAGATATAGCTTTAGGATTTTTCTAGTGACCATCTTAGATGACTAGTGATATGAGCAAAACAAATATAGAACTCCAAACAAATCTTCACTCCTCAGGTTTTCATATGCTAGAGCCCAAATCTTAAACTTTTAATTGGTAGAAATATGGTTTAGTCATTAAAGCCCAGTTCAGTTTCTGTAAGGGGGAAAGGCCCTAAGAGACCCTTTGACCCTAAGGCTTAGGTTTCCCTTTTGGTAGCCCACGCTGCACTCCTAAGGCCTGATGACCCTTTTCTTAAGCTTAGAAAGAGGCTAATTGCATATGAAAGTAAGGTTTACCTCCTAATGGAAGCCCTAAAATTAAGATTGTAAAAAGCATTAAATTAAACCCAAAATAATTTAAAAATAATCAAAATTAAATTGCCAAAAAAAAATTAAATCACCAAAATTAACCGAAAAAAATTAAAATTATCAAAATTGAAATTTAAAACTTATTAAAATTCCCAAAACCATCAACTAAAATATAAATTTAAAGCTAAATATACCCAAATCAAAGTTAAATGTCAACTTTCATTAAAATATTAAAGTTAAAACTTTAAACATCCAAAGAACAAATGAACCCATAAATCTAAATAAAACTAAAATTTAAGTAATACAAAACNTATATATATATATATATATATATATATAATTACCCATGTATCGTACCGTGGGGGCGTTGATCTTGCACCATCAACCCACATAACGAAACTTTTTCCGATTGGACAGATGTTTCCACTCTCAAGCTCCGCTACGCTCGCTCTGTTTCGATCCAGCATCTGTCCCTTGTTTGATATACGAGTTATTTCTAAGATTGTAATTCGATTTTGTTCTAGTAAATGACATGATAAAATTGTGAATGTGATTAAATAAATATGGCAAAGATTATATGCATATATTTTACAAGTTTATATGATTTGGTGAGATTTATGTTATAATTCATTACAGTTGTAGGTCGAAAAATTATCTTAATAAGATATTTAATCAAACACATAACAAAAATACATAAAATTTTTTACAATTTGATTATATGAATAATACAAAATTAAAATTATTAATGAATGAAAGTAATTTTAATTTCATAAATTTATAGACATTGATTTATATAAATAGCATATCGCTGATCATTGATTCAAACACATTTGTCTTTGATTTTTACTTCTTTTAATTTTTTTTTTTTACAATTGATGTTGTCTGTTTATCTAGACAATAGACTTAGGGACCTAAAAATATAATTAACTATGTTTCCATAATTCATTCCATAAAACTTAAATGTCAAAACATTTATATTAAGAAATAAATTCATCAATTATGGCGACATATCTATAAAATTGAGTATTGTCTTTCATGTATCATAGTGATTATATTTCTTATACCTATGCATATTGTAGGTCCTACTTGATGCTCTTTTTCATACTAATAAAAATGTACATACATAAATAATAAAAATGTGGGAACTTCACAACTAAATAGAATTTCAATAATAGTTTCATCTTTACAATGAAATCAATCAAAATAGCCAAGACCCATGTGGTCTACAAAATCTTTGAACTTTTGTGATGACATGTATTTAGTCAAAGGATATGGTGTCATCAATTTAGTACTCACGTGCTCAATGACCACTTCATTTTCCCTAACATATTCACTTATGGCTAAATACTTAATTTTGATATGTTTGCTTCAACTTTCACTTTTGTTATTCTTAGCCCAAAACAGTGCAGCTGAATTGTCATAATATATCCTCATTGCCCTAAATATAAAATCTGCAAGTTTAAGCCCATAAATGAAACTCTTCTATCATACACTATGCAATGTAGCCTCAAAACAAGACATTAACTCGGCCTCCATGGTTGAAGTGGCAATTAAAATATACTGTACGCTACTCTAAGGTACAACTCCACCAACAAACATGAACATGTATCTAGATGTTGATTTTTGAGAATCAACTCATGCAACAAAGTTAGAAGTAGAATCTTCAATTACCTCCAAAATATTAACACATCTATATATAAGCATGTAATCTTTAATACCTTGAAGATACCTTACCACCTTCTTTGCTGCTCGCTAATGATATATTTTGGATTATTCAGATATCTTCTTAAAATTCCAACTCCAAATGCTATGTCAGGTTTTGTGCAAACCTAACATTAAACTATCAATAGTTGAAGCATGTGGAATATTTTTCATTTCCTCCATTTAAAATTTATTTTTTGTGCACTAACTTAAAACTAAATTTGTCACCTTTTACAATGGGAGTTACGCTTAATGAATCTTTCATTCTAAATCTCTCCGTAACCTTATTGATATAAGTCTCCCGACATAGACCTAAAAGGCTTTGAAATCTATATCTTTATATTTTTAATGCCAATCACATAAGAGGCATCACCCATATTCCTATATCAAAACTTTTAGAGAAAAATTGCTTCACTTCACACAATAAACTTTTATCATTAGTTACAAGTAAATTTTTATCCACATAAAGGATTAAAAATAAATTTTACTCTCACAAATCTTTAGATATATACATTTATCTATGACATTCTGTATAAATTCAAATGAAGGGATCACTTCATGAAACTTTAAGTACCATTGATGAGAGGCTTGTTTTAATCTTCTTAAGCTTGCACACCAAATATTCATTATCCATAGAAGAGAATCCTTCTGATTGTTTCATATAGAATTCCTTTAGATCTCCATTAAGAATACAATTTTCACATCCATTTGGTGTAACTCTAAATCAACATGTGCAACAATTGCTATGATTATTCAGAAATAATCTTTCTTAAATACATAAGAAAAGGTACATTCTTCCTTATTTAGTGGATCCTTTAACAACAAGTCTTGTTTTATATTTTTCAATGTTGTCTAATGGATTGCTCTTTATTTTATAGACCCATTTGTAACCTAAAACTTTTGCATCATTAGCAACTCAAACCTTAATGTGTAAGGAAATTATCACATCTGTCATAGCATCAAACCTTAATTACATTCTTTACAATTCATGGCTTGTATAATACATTTCAGGATCATTTTCAGCTTCAATATTATAGTCTGGCTCTTGAAGATACACAATATAATCACTAGGAATTGTTGATCTTCTTTCTCTAATAGATCACATTGTAACAACTTCCTCTTGAGGAGTTTGTCAACTGCATCTGATACCTCATGAATGTTTGGATATACTGATTCATTATCAACAACTCATGTACTCTCGGTTGTTTGTTATCTAACACCCAATTAAATTTTTGGAGCGCTATAGACAACAATCTACCCGTCACTTAAAATTGGAGGTTGATCATTTATATGTCCATTTTTAGGAACTAAGATTGGCAATAAATCACTCTCACTAATCAAGCCATTCTCTAGAATTTTGAATTTCTTGATTTCACAATTCTAGTATTTTTAGATGGATAATAGAATTTGTAACCCTTGGACTTTTCAACATAATCAATGAAATACCTATTTATAATCCTTGGATCTAGCTTATTCTGTTATGGATTATAAATTCTTGCTTCACATGGACATTCCCATAAGGGTACATGTTGTAAACTCGATGTCTCCTGCTTTTCTCTAATTCAAAAGGTGTTTTAAGAAGAGCATCTTGGCCTCATTTATGTATGAGAATTTTTCTTTTTCTAGGAGCCTAAGATCTAGCCTTAGGATTTTTCTAGTGATCATCTTAGATGACTAGTGATATGAACAAAACCAATATAGAACTCCAAACAAATCTTCACTCCTCAGGTTTTCATATGCAAGACCCCAAATCTTAAACTTTTAGTTGAGAGAAATATGGTTTAGTCATTAAAAATCAAGTTCAGTTTCTTTAAGGGGGAAAGGCCCTAAGAGACCCTTTGACCCTAAGGCTTATGTTTACCTTTTGGTAGCCCACGCTGCACTCCTAAGTTTAGTCATTAAAGCCCTTTTCTTAAGCTTAGAAAGAGGCTAATTGCATATGAAAGTAAGGTTCACCTCCTAGTGGAAGCCCTAAAATTAAGATTGTAAAAATCATTAAATTAAACCCAAAATAATTTAAAAATAATCAAAATTAAATTGCCAAAAGGAAATTAAATCACCAAAATTAACTGAAAAAAAATTAAAATTACCAAACTTGAAATTTAAAACTTATTAAAATCCCCAAAATCATCAACTAAGAAAATAAATTTAAAGCTAAATACACCCAAATTAAAGTTAAATGTCAACTTTCATTAAAATATTAAAGTTAAAACTCTAAACATCCAAAGAGCAAATGAACCCATAAATCTAAATAAAACATAAATTTAAGTAATACAAAATCAAATCAACTAAAAAAAATTGACATAAGAAAATTAAATCATCATTTAAACCAATTACCATTAGAAAATTTAAAATCAAAGAGATCTCGCATTCACCAAATATATCAAATTAAAATTGAAACACTGATTAAAAATTTCAAAGCCTAAACACTAAATATCATGTAAAGATTACCAAAATTTCAAAGCAACAAATAAACCCAAAAATTAAATAAAAATTCATGAATAAACAAAGTAATTAAAATTGACTAATAAATTAACTATACCCTAGGAGGCTCAAAACCAAAATTAAAAACCTAAAATNTGAAACACTGATTAAAAATTTCAAAGCCTAAACACTAAATATCATGTAAAGATTACCAAAATTTCAAAGCAAGAAATAAACCCAAAAATTAAATAAAAATTCATGAATAAACAAAGTAATTAAAATTGACTAAAAAATTAACTAAACCCTAGAAGGCTCAAAACCAAAATTAAAAACCTAAAAGTTTAAGCTCAAATTTAAAGGCCTAAACCCTAATCAATGGTCCAAACCCAAAAGCCCATGACCCAAAGCCAAACCCTAAAACCAAGCCATAACATTATAATCCATCAAGAGAACATGTTAACCCATGGAATAAAATAAAATGAAATAAAACACCTCTCACATCAAAGCCAGGCCATACACTAAAAGATAAACTTATGACACTAAAATCCAAAGGAATTAACACCTGTCATCAAGGTCAACACATACCCAAATCAACTCATGTGAGACTAAGAACAGAGCAAATCTGAGTCTAGCCACCAAGATCAAGCTCTCCCTAATCAACCTTAGCTCCTCCCAAGCCACGTCGCTCACCATTGGAGCTCACATTCCAAAAATCTCAAAAGGTAGAAAAGCTTCCTCCCTCAGCCCAAAACCTTTGCCTATGCTCTTCCTAGGCTCTTGTTAGTTCAAAGAGGATCCCAAAACATCCTCAATGCTTTCCACATCCTCTCTTGGCCCTAAGAAGGCCAAACCTGGGAGTTGTCTAGGGCAATCAAAATCCCCAACCACGTAGGAAAACCCTACTAGCTGCATTTAAAATCAAAGCCAAGGGGTCAAGCAAGTCATCCCCACCATTTTCAGATCTTCCCTACTGCGACACCTCCCCAATTTCATCAAACAAAACCATGGCTCCTCACAGCCCGAGCTCCTCATGGTTTGGTACCCAAACCTCTCAAAACTCAAAATTAGCTTTCTCAAAAGTTCCACATAGCCCTAAAACCACCTTCCCGATCAAATCCCCTATGTCACACACTCTCTAGCTTATCACAACACCAACCCAAGCCCCCATTTGACCTGGAGTATACAAGGACCCAATTCCAAATCAAATTGAAGCTTAGAGGAGGTTCGCACAACTAAGGCAAAGCTTCTCAAAACATCTAATTGAGGCCTCCCCTCTTGGACTCAAGTAATGGCCGCAATTTCCTAAAATGCTATAAAGAATGGTCATTTGTGAAGAAAAATGTTAAATTCGTACATGTTAGACGTATATATATGACACTTAGGCTTATATGAAACTTTAGGATCAATCATAGATGAATTTCATTCATTAGATTTTTGAGAAATTAGCCCTATGAAGTGTGTGGTGAGCGAGCTCCTACGCTTTGGGGACGATGAAGGAGCACTGTCTGATTTTTTCTTTTTAAAACGAGCATTGCTGATAGAGCCAAATGGTGGAACGATGGAGCACCAGATAGTGACTTGCCGGACACTTAAGTTCTTTCATGAAAAAGGTTGGCCAACCAGAGCACCTTTGGTGCTACTTCGACAAACATGTTTGTGCATCTATATATGTATCTATCTCTCTATGTGTGAGTGCGTGCGTCTCTCTCTCTCTCTCTCTCTCTCTCTCTCTCTATATATATATATATATATATATATATATATATATATATATAATGTTGTGCAATCACAGTTAAATTACACATATATAATGTTGTGCAATTGCAGTTAAATCAAATATTACGAATGCACAACTTTTAAGCTGGTGTCGATTGGCTTGACGGGTATTTCGAGTGATTTAAGAATTTAAATATAAGAAGCATTTCATTTTTGGACTTACCTTCCTTTATTCTATATTCCTTCAGGATAAACATAAATGTAAATAAAGTTTGTTAATACATCACGGGTTCAAAGATTCTAAAATTCTATAAATAAAGTCCGAGGGTTGGTGACATTTTGCGTGTATCGACCATATTGATGATGAATCATACGTAACTTAGCGTAAAGCACTGTTATGCATGCATCGTCAATGATGGGTACCATAGCAGTCAATTTGGTTGTAATTTCTTTCTCGAACCCGACAAAAATAACATGTTTAACTTAAAAATACTACTATTCAAGACAAATTTGGTCGAGTTTGAGTCAATCTTGGGTTGAAAAATCAGTATTGAGTCAATTTCAGGTTAGCGGGTTATCTTTTAGTCAAATTTGAGTTGGTGCGTAAACTTGAGTCTAACTTGAGGCGGAATTTTTTGGGTTAAGTGGAGCTTTCGGGTCAATTTTTGACATNCATCATGGGTTCAAAGATTCTAAAATTCTATAAATAAAGTCAGGAGGTTGGTGACATTTTGCATGTATCGACTATATTGACGATGAATCATACGTAACTTAGCGTAAAGCGCTGTTATGCATGCATAGTCAATGATGGGTACCATAGCAGTCAATTTGGTTGTAATTTCTTTCTCGAACCCCGCAAAAATAACCTGCTTAACTTAAGAAGACTACTATTCAAGACAAATTTGGTCGATTTTGAGTCAATCTTGGGTTAAAAAATCAGTATTGAGTCAATTTCAGGTTAGCGGGTTATCTTTTAGTCAAATTTGAGTTGGTGCGTAAACTTGAGTCTAACTTGAGGCCGAATTTTTTGGGTTAAGTTGAGCTTTCGGGTCAATTTTTGACACCTCTATTTGTAGAGACCAATGAAGTATAACTTAGGCCCATTTGAGTTAATTTCCAGGATATCTAACTTCCAATATATTGGTGAAGCATACCAATACTTGTGGAGACCCACTACCTTGAAATGTTATTATACTTTACCGATAAATATATTAATAGCGTAATTTATTATTTTTAATTTTTAATACAATCTTAATGGTTTAATCTTAAAATCCCATTTTAGTTATTTAAACTAAGATATTATAACATAATTAAATCTATTTTGGGTATCATATTAAGGGTCCGTTTGGGGCAGCTTGTGCGTTTCAGGATAAGCTGCTTATCCTGAAACGCGGCCCCCGGGCCGGCCGCAGGGGTCGACCTGCGGCCTGCTTTAGTGTAAAAACCCAAACGTAATTTCGGATAAACTGGCGAAAAACGCGAACCAAACCGTAGGCGGCGTTTTGAAAACGTCGCCTGCACTTATAAGCTGCCCCAAACTAACCCTAAGTGTTTTAAGAACTTTAATTTTTGGAATATTCAAATCAAGTATTTTCTTAAGTTAGGCCAGTCGTCAATCACTTTCTTGTTTTATATGAATTTTTAATACTTCGACTAGTGTACTCTTTTTTGGCTTGCTTAAACTGTTCATGTCCGAAAATTTATTCTCTTCCTAAACTAGATCTAAAACACCAGTAGACATTCACCAACTTAATTTGATCACCAAAGTCAAGGGCTCATGGGTTCAACAATTTAGCTCGTGAAGGCAAAGCATATATTAGGTTGCGGTGCGAACATATGTACGACTGAAGGTGCTGANGAATATTCAAATCAAGTATTTTCTTAAGTTAGGCCGGTCGTCAATCACTTTCTTGTTTTATATGAATTTTTAGTACTTCGACTAGTGTACTCTTTTTTGGCATGCTTAAAGTGTTCATGTCCGAAAATTTATTCTCTTCCTAAACTAGATCTAAAACACCATCACCAAAATCAAGGGCTCATGGGTTCAACAACTTAGCACGTGAAGGCAAAGCATATATTAGTTTGCGGTGCGAACGTATGTACGACTGAAGGTGCTGGTAAACTGAGGTCCCGAATGAAGTTTTTGTTGTCGTACATACGTTTCACTGTATGTAATATTTTCTCGTACTCATGCTTTGAAATGAAGTTTNTTTATTCTCTTCCTAAACTAGATCTAAAACACCATCACCAAAATCAAGGGCTCATGGGTTCAACAACTTAGCTCGTGAAGGCAAAGCATATATTAGGTTGCGGTGCGAACGTATGCACGACTGAAGGTGCTGGTAAACTGAGGTCCCGAATGAAGTTTTTGTTGTCGTACATACGTTTCACTGTATGTAATATTTTCTCGTACTCATGCTTTGAAATGAAGTTTTTTTTTGTAGTTTCTCCACTCTCTTGAAGGAAAAATTATTACATACGGACACTGCAACAGTGTCCAATCTCCACCGTCGATCAACGCAAAGATGTATTTCGGTGGGCCCTACATTCAACCTTTTTTTAAAAAAAAAAATTTTTTTTGATTGCGGTGATCGACAGTAGAGATCAGACACCGCATGCATCTCTGCATACAATGNTCCACTCTCTTGAAGGAAAAATTATTACATACGGACACTGCAACAGTGTCCAATCTCCACCGTCGATCAACGTAAAGATGTATTTCGGTGGGCCCTACATTCAACCTTTTAAAAAAAAAAATTTTTTTTTGATTGCGGTGATCGACAGTAGAGATCAGACACCGCATGTATCTCTGCATACGATACCCGTACGGAATAATTTCTCCTCTTGAAGAGAAGAAGTTTAACTTATAATAGCAAGTTTGCAGTGGATTAAGTGAGAGGATACCTCATATATAAACTATAAGTCAACTTGGTAAAAAATCACATTNTGGATTAAGTGAGAGGATACCTCATATATAAACTATAAGTCAACTTGGTAAAAAATCACATTAAAAAAAAAAAAAAACATAAAAGTTAATTGCTATTTATTTCAAATTATTTATCATTTCACATTTGTTCATTTAGCTTGTATAGTTGAATGTTAGTATGGTTAATTTTGTACTACATGCTCTTGTGTCTTTATGTGTAGATTAACTTGTGCTTTGAAGTTAATTTACTATCATATCCATGTCTTTATAACCAGCACCATATCATTTGTTGCTCCTCGCCACACGCTCGCAAATGGTTTCTCCAACTTACAGTAACTTCTCCCATTAGGCACGAGCCGCATAAACCGCAAACCGTGCTCATATATGAACATATTAGTCCTTCGTCTCCACCTCGTGGGCTCTGTGATCTACAAAAAGCTGCAGANCTCATATATGAACATATTAGTCCTTCGTCTCCACCTCGTGGGCTCTGTGATCTACAAAAAGCTGCAGAAAAACTTCAAAATTTCTTCACTCTTATCCCCAAAATCTCACTTATTACATTTTCAGTAGCAGCAGAGAAGCCCTTCTCATCACATTCTACCACCGAAGACGATATGGTTCACATCAGCAACAGCCTCACAAGTTTTCTCAACTTTCTCACCCTCTTCATCTCCNTAAACTGAGGTCCCGAATGAAGTTTTTGTTGTCGTACATACGTTTCACTGTATGTAATATTTTCTCGTACTCTGCATACGATGACTGTACCAAATAATTTCTCCTCTTGAAGAGAAGAAATTTAACTTATAATAGCAAGTTTGCAGTGGATTAAGCGAGAGGATACCTCATATATAAACTATAAGTCAACTTGGTCAAAAATCACATTAAAAAAGTTAATTGCTATTTATTTCAAATTCTTTATCATTTCACATTTGTTCATTTAGCTTGTATAGTTGAATGTTAGTATGGTTAATTTTGTACTACATGCTCCTTTGCCTTCTTGTAGATTAACTTGTGCTTTGAAGCTAATTTACCATGACTTGTATGTCTTCATAGCCACCATCACATCATTTGTTGCTCCTCGCCACACGCTCGCAAACGGTTTCTCCAACTTCCAATAACTTCTCCGACATTGCACACGAGCCGCATAAACCGCAAACCGTGCCGCTCCTAAGCCAAACCAGGGGCATACTTGTAGTTCTTGAGTAAAATGAGTCCATTTTCATCACCAGAAATCCATAATTAAATTGTGAAATTCCATATTAGTCCTTCGTCTCCACCTCGTCGGCTCTGTGATCTACAAAAAGCTGCAGAAAAACTTCGAAATTTCTTCACTCTCATCCCCAAAATCTCACTTATTACATTTTCAGTAGCAGCAGAGAAGCCCTTCTCATCACATTCTACCATCGAAGACGATATGGTTCACATCAGCAACAGCCTCACAAGTCTTCTCAACTTTCTCACCCTCATCATCTCCATCCCCATAATCGGCATCGCGCTCTGGCTCCATTATCAAAANCTTCATCTCCATCCCCATAATCGGCATCGCGCTCTGGCTCCATTATCAAACCGCCTCCGACTGCGAACAAACTCTCCTATGGCCGATTATCATCACCGGCCTCTTTTTAATGGTGGTGGCGTTACTCGGCCTCGTCGAATCTTGCTGCAATGCGTCGTGTTTTCTATGGACTCATCTCTTTGTCATGTTTGTGATGATTGTCGGGCTATTCTGTGNTTATCAAACCGCCTCCGACTGCGAACAAACCCTCCTATGGCCGATTATCATCACCGGCCTCTTTTTAATGGTGGTGGCGTTACTCGGCCTCTTCGAATCTTGCTGCAATGTGTCGTGTTTTCTATGGACTTATCTCTTTGTCATGTTTGTGATGATTGCNTTATCAAAACGCCTCCGACTGCGAACAAACCCTCCTATGGCCGATTATCATCACCGGCCTCTTTTTAATGGTTGTGGCGTTACTGGGCCTCTTCGCATCTTGCTGCAATGTGTCGTGTTTTCTATGGACTTATCTCTTTGTCATGTTTATGATGATTGTCGGGCTATTCTGTATCACCGTATTCTCCATTGTCGTCGCCAATAAAGGAGTTGGTGAGGCGGTCTCGGGGAAGGGATATAAAGAGTATAAGCTCGGGGATTATTCGAATTGGTTGCAGAACAGGGTGGGGGATTTCCAGTCTTGGAGAAGGATTAAGAGCTGTTTGATTGATTCTAGGGTTTGTGGAGGACTTCAGCTTTTGGTCTTTCAAAATTCTAATGATTTGTATTCTCCAGCCTTATCCTCCATTCAGGTAATCATTATACTTTACAATATAAAATTATTAGAAAAAATGATTTAATCGTCCTGATCAACATGATCTAACTCGATGAGATCGACCTAATTACAGTCAGGTTGCTGTAAGCCGCCGTTATCTTGCGGGTACAAACAAGTGAATGCCACAACCTGGAAAGTCCCAAAATCAGGTCCCAATTCGAATGATGCTGATTGCAAAACATGGAGCAATGATCAGAACACTCTCTGCTTCGATTGCAGCTCGTGTAAAGCTGGTGTTCTTGCAAATATAAAGGTACAGTGGAGGAAGATTGCAATTTTCAATGTCTGTCTCCTTGTGTTTCTGATTGCCACTTGCTCAGTTGGATGCTGTGCTTTGAGAAGTAGTTGTAAAGATGACCAATATTTGCGTTATAATTAGATTCATTTAGAGTAGGGGGTTTGTGTTGATGAGTTCATGTAAGAAGGTGAAGACATGTGGGTCTCTTTTAGTTTATATTTTTATCTCTATTTTGAAAATATCTTTTTGTTTGACAATATTCTTCTTTTATTTCTTGACTGAATTTTTTTTTTTTAATGATTTTGATGATTTCTATCTGTTATGAGATCATTATTGGTGCTTTGTTGGGATTATAAAAATTTCGATTTAATTGGTCAATAATTTTCATTCAGATTAGAGTCAAGAATAGGGCTGTCAATACAGCTCGTGTTCGACTCGTTCGCTAAGTTAGCGAGCCGAATACGAACAAATATTTGTTCGTCTCGAATTGCTATTCATCAATTATATATATATATATATATATATATATGAGTAGTATTTTAAAAAAAATGACTATAAGGCTATAAAGATCTATAATCAATTAAAAGTATTAATTAAGAAAATAAAAAAAAAATCATTATATTTGATTCAAATGATGTTTTAATATAAATAATAATTTTAATATCTTGCCCCAATACTCAACATCTTATGGTTACGTGATTAGAGTTGTCAAAATGATTCTTTCTTCATGAACAACTCATGCTCGGCTCGCTAAGCAAACGAGCAGAATACAAACACACTTTTCGCTCGTGTTCCACTCGTTTACACCTAGGCTCAGCTCGTGTTCGACTCGTTTACACCCCTACTCAAGAAGGATTGAACATACACACGACTTAATTCGATTAAATGAACTAGAATAAAACTTGTTTGAGATATTCTAATATTAATGTTGATTAGAATATGCTTAAAAAAGCCATACTTAAATAAATTTTGATTTGTAAAATAAATTTAAGATTTTTTTTTTTTGAGAAATGTTTTGCAAAAGAATCAAATATTAACATATTTATATAAAATCAATAAAGCAAAACTTATTGAATTTATTTTAAAAAAGATGCAATATTTAAATAATCAATCATTATTTTAAATGACACAATTTAAAAAAAGTTNATATATATATATATATATATATATATATATATATATATATATATATATATATTGATGAGTAGTATTTTTTTTTAAATGACTACGAGGCTACAAAGATCTATAATCAATTAAAATTATTAATTAAGAAAATAAAATAAACATTATTAAATTTGATTCAAATGATGTTTTAATATAAACAATAATTTTAATATCTTGCCCCAACCCTTAACATCTTATGGTTACGTGATTAGAGTTGTCAAAACGATTCTTTCATCGTGAACAGCTCGTGCTCGGTTCGCTAAGCAAACGAGCAGAACACAAACAGACTTTTTGCTCGTGTTCCACTCGTTTACACCTAGGCTCAACTCGTGTTCGACTCATTTACACCTAGGCTTAGCTCGTTTTCTACTCGTTTACAGCCCTAGTCAAGAAGGATTGAACATACACACGACTAAATTCAATTAAATGAACTAGAATAAAATTTGTTTGAGATATTCCAATATTAATGTTGATTAGAATATGCTTAAAAATGCCATATTTAAATCAACTTTTGATTTGTAAAATAAATTTAAGATTTTTTTTTTTTTTGAGAAATGTTTTACAAAAGAATCAAATATTAATATATTTATATAAAATCAATAAAGCAAAACTTATTGAACTTATTTTTAAAAAGATGCAAAATTTAAATAATCAATCATTATTTTAAATGACACAATTAAAAAAAAAAGTTAATAAATTAGAAACACCAAAGAGCTCATACAAGATAGACCATTCCAACTTCAAGGTTGGTAGCATGAGGCATGCTCATTGCATAACACGGCCCCCGTGAATTTCTTCTCAGAAAATCATATAAAGCAATGGCCAACTTCTTCACCAAGCTCGATCCACTCTTCGCCTTCATATACGAGTTCCCTGTAATGAAAGCCATCCCAGCCTCCCTCGCTTCCATCAATTCTCGCAGTTCCTCCCTCGCCGATGAGTCCAACTTAGGGCTCTTCGGCAACACAAAGCTCACCTTCTTCTTATTCATCAGAATACCCGGCGAACGGATTTCTCGCGCTTTAGAAGGACCCGGTAAGTCAACGGACTCCACATGTTCTCCNCGATGAGTCCAACTTAGGGCTCTTCGGCAACACAAAGCTCACCTTCTTCTTATTCATCAGAATACCCGGCGACCGGATTTCTCGCGCTTTAGAAGGACCCGGTAAGTCAACGGACTCCACACGTTCTCTGTTCTCCTCCTCCGCCTTCTCGCAGAGACAGATTCCGGAATCCACCATTGCCATCTTCTCATAATTTTCTTCCGAAGGCCTGTAGGGTTCAGCAGAATTATCTGACTTGATGAAGGCGGCAATTCTGCAAACCAGGTCCTCCTCAAACTCGATATCATCTTTCGGAATATCGTGATATCCGTAGCGGACGATGCAGCGGTAGATTCGGCACTCCCTCGGGCCAACCCGTCCGACTAGAAATCGCTCCTGCTGACGGACATGGGGAACGGGCACCGACTTGATGCAGAGGAACACAAGGACCTGGTACGTTATAAGAATGAATATGTAATTTGATGGATAGAGTCTGGTTCGTCTTTAGGGTTATTCAAACTATAAGTGCGCTTTGGTAAAGGAGGCATATTTCATAACATTAACATAAATAAGGTCTCAAAGAATTAACTGCACTCAATGGTGTGTGCTGTTGCATCATTAGTATTTATGCATATAAGTTTTTTGTATTCGAAATGGACAAGTTTGTCATGCTTGGCATTTAATATTGTTTATTATGCTAGTTGAATCTGTTATTTTATCAGAAAGTGAAACGATTGTATATGCTAAAACACTGCAGATTAGCGCAAGGGGAATTAAGGTAAAAATACTGATGAACAATGAAATTATAATCTGATTTTATACTTTGATGGAGCTGTTAAACGTACATAGACTCCATCTAAATCTAATTTTGAGTGTTTGCTAATTTGCTGTGTTTTCTGTGTTTGCTCGACCTTGAGGGCAATATAACTATGAAGGGAAGGGTTAAAATATTAGATACTAAATATAATGGGTAGTTTACAGGTTAATAGCTGGTATTAGATAAGTGATAGATGTTTAATAGGCTCTTATGAGCCTTGTAATTCTATAAATATCACTCCTTGTGGAAAATTAGAGAATGCAAACATGAATGAAGAAAATGTCATTTGCCTCCTCCATCCGGGCTTATCCTTTAATTACCCGTCTCTTCTCCTCCACTCCTTTATTAAGTTATCCTAAATTTTTGTTTTTGAGTTCTCAGTTTTCTGTGTTATACTGTTTTAGCTCCACAACATATTTCCTCAATAATTATACATGCTAACCATTGCAAGTTAGTTGGTGGTGGAAAAATTATGAATTATAATCAGATATTTGCATTTCATATAGATGTCAAATTTAGATAATCTCCATCTAGATCTGATCATTTCCAAAAGANTTGCATTTCATATAGATGTCAAATTTAGATAATCTCCATCTAGATCTGATCATTTCCAAAAGAAAAAAAAAAGGAAAAAGAGAAGCCAACAAATTATTTCAGAAGATACCTGGTGAAATGCTGGGAGATTGGTAACAAAATGGGAGAAAATGGCTGGGATGCCAGAAACAAGCTCAGAGTGAACAAGTCCAATCCCAGGAACACGAACAATTCCTAGGTTTGGGCCAAGGTTTAGANCAATATTTGCGTTATAATTAGATTCATTTAGAGTAGGGGGTTTGTGTTGATGAGTTCATGTAAGAAGGTGAAAACATGTGGGTCTCTTTTAGTTTATATTTTAGTCTTTATTTTGAAAATATCTTTTTGTTTGACAATATTCTTCTTTTATTTCTCGACTGAATTTCTTTTTTTTTTTTAATGATTTTGATGATTTCTATCTCTTATGAGATCATTATTGGTGCTTCGTTGGGATTATAAAAATTCCGATTTAATTGGTCAATAATTTTCGCTCAGATTAGAGTCAAGAATAGGGTTGTCAATACAANTTTTTTTTTAATGATTTTGATGATTTCTATCTCTTATGAGATCATTATTGGTGCTTCGTTGGGATTATAAAATTCCGATTTAATTGGTCAATAATTTTCACTCAGATTAGAGTCAAGAATAGGGTTGTCAATACAGNAAAATAAAAATTATTAAATTTGATTCAAATGATGTTTTAATATAAACAATAATTTTAATATCTTGCCCCAACTCTTAACATCTTATGATTATGTGATTAGAGTTGTCAAAACGATTCTTTCATCATGAACAGCTCGTGTTCGGTTCACTAAGCAAACGAGCAGAACACAAACACACTTTTTGCTCGTGTTCCACTCGTTTACACCTAGGCTCAACTCGTGTTCGACTCGTTTACACCTAGGCTCAGCTCGTTTTCTACTCGTTTACACCCCTAGTCAAGAAGGATTGAACATACACACGACTAAATTCAATTAAATGAACTAGAATAAAATTTGTTTGAGATATTCCAATATTAATGTTGATTAGAATATGCTTAAAAATGCCATATTTAAATCAACTTTTGATTTGTAAAATAAATTTAAGATTTTTTTTTTTTTTGAGAAATGTTTTACAAAAGAATCAAATATTAATATATTTATATAAAATCAATAAAGCAAAACTTATTGAACTTATTTTTAAAAAGATGCAAAATTTAAATAATCAATCATTATTTTAAATGACACAATTAAAAAAAAAAGTTAATAAATTAGAAACACCAAAGAGCTCATACAAGATAGACCATTCCAACTTCAAGGTTGGTAGCATGAGGCATGCTCATTGCATAACACGGCCCCCGTGAATTTCTTCTCAGAAAATCATATAAAGCAATGGCCAACTTCTTCACCAAGCTCGATCCACTCTTCGCCTTCATATACGAGTTCCCTGTAATGAAAGCCATCCCAGCCTCCCTCGCTTCCATCAATTCTCGCAGCTCCTCCCTCGCCGATGAGTCCAACTTAGGGCTCTTCGGCAACACAAAGCTCACCTTCTTCTTATTCATCAGAATACCCGGCGACCGGATTTCTCGCGCTTTAGAAGGACCCGGTAAGTCAACGGACTCCACACGTTCTCTGTTCTCCTCCTCCGCCTTCTCGCAGAGACAGATTCCGGAATCCACCATTGCCATCTTCTCATAATTTTCTTCCGAAGGCCTGTAGGGTTCAGCAGAATTATCTGACTTGATGAAGGCGGCAATTCTGCAAACCAGGTCCTCCTCAAACTCGATATCATCTTTCGGAATATCGTGATATCCGTAGCGGACGATGCAGCGGTAGATTCGGCACTCCCTCGGGCCAACCCGTCCGACTAGAAATCGCTCCTGCTGACGGACATGGGGAACGGGCACCGACTTGATGCAGAGGAACACAAGGACCTGGTACGTTATAAGAATGAATATGAACTTGATGGATAGAGTCTGATTCGTCGTTAGGGTTATTCAAACTATTAGTGCGCGACAATAACGCCACATTCCACACTTGTTAAAGGATTCATATTTCATAACAGTAACACGGTGTGCTATTGCATCATTAGTATTTATGCATATGGTTTTTTTACTGGAAATGGACTAGTTTGTCATGCTTGACATTTAATATTGTTTATTATGCTAGTTGAATTTGTTATTTTATCAGAAAGT
Source organism: Phalaenopsis hybrid cultivar (assembly GCA_002079205.1). NCBI lineage: Eukaryota > Viridiplantae > Streptophyta > Magnoliopsida > Asparagales > Orchidaceae > Phalaenopsis > Phalaenopsis hybrid cultivar. The sequence goes on along the minus strand of JXCR01139872.1, from coordinate 173,949 downwards.
GAAACGATTGTATATGCTAAAGCATTGCAGATTAGCGCAAGGGGAATTAAGGTAAAAATACTGATGAACAATGAAATTATAATCTGATTTTATACTTTGATGGAGCTGTTAAACGTACATAGACTCCATCTAAATCTAATTTTGAGTGTTTGCTAATTTGCTGTGTTTTCTGTGTTTGCTCGACCTTGAGGGCAATATAACTATGAAGGGAAGGGTTAAAATATTAGATACTAAATATAATTGGTAGTTTACAGGTTAATAGCTGGTATTAGATAAGTGATAGATGTTTAATAGGCTCTTATCAGTCTTGTAATTCTATAAATATCACTCCTTGTGGATGATTAGAGAATGCAAACATGAATGAAGAAAATGTCATTTGCCTCCTCCATCCGGGCTTATCCTTTAATTACCCGTCTCTTCTCCTCCACTCCTTTATTAAGTTATCCTAAATTTTTGTGTTCGAGTTCTCAGTTTTCTGTGTTATACTGTTTTAGCTCCACAACATATTTCCTCAATAATTATACATGTTAACCATTGCAAGTTAATTGGTGGTGGAAAAATTATGAATTATAATCAGATATTTGCATTTCCTATAGATGTCAAATTTAGATAATCTCCATCTAGATCTGATCATTTCCAAAAAAAAAAAAAAAAGGAAAAAGAGAAGCCAACAAATTATTTCAGAAGATACCTGGTGAAATGCTGGGAGATTGGTAACAAAATGGGAGAAAATGGCTGGGATGCCAGAAACAAGCTCAGAGTGAACAACTCCAATCCCAGGAACACGAACAATTCCTAGGTTTGGGCCAAGGTTTAGAAGCCAGTTGATTGAAACCTTGTTCTGAAAATCGAACTCGTATTTCTCAAGAGTGCCGTAATGCCACACGTACATAATGATTATGAAGATAAAGGAGAAGGCTATAGGAACCCAAGCTCCCTCCTGAAACTTGATGAGGGCGGCAGAGAAGTAGAGAGCCTCAATTGTGCCAAAGAAAATGATGAAGCATATGGACATGAAAATGCTACAGCACCAGCAAAGAATGATTACTAGGAACATCAGGCAGGTGGTGACCAGCATGACGGTTATGATTGCCAGCCCTGTTATGTAAAAAGAAAAAAAAATTTGAGTTAAGGTGGGGGTGAAAAAGAAATGGATACGATCGAACATGATAACAGGAAAAATTGCTCCATTTCCCAATCATCATGCAATATTTTTGGTATTGTTCTGAATTAAACTACTAGACTTTGTGAATTTGTGGTCCAAGTCAACAAATATATAAGGAATGCGATATCTGGAAAAAATATTAAAAGTTGGTAAGCAGGATGAAAACATCAAGGTAATTGGGGGTATGCTTGAAAAAATTGCAAGAAAAAGTTTCATTTGAGTAAATCATTAACTTGCCTAATCGATAATGCACTCGAGTGGATTTATGGGCAAAGTATTTATTTCATTAGAAGATTAGAAACATCATCTTAAATGTAAACATGCTATCTGCATATGAATACTTCAATTAAAGTTGCAACAGAAATTGTTGAATAAAGCTGTTAAGAGGAAAAACTTGTCCTTACTAAAGAACTTTGTGCTTATAAAATAGGAACTGGAGAATACATGAGAGGAAATAAAAAAATGCAAAACTATATTCCATTTAAAAAGTAAATCTTAACATAATTAGGGGGGCAAACGAGCCAAACAGGAGCGTGTTGTTTAATTAATTAAGAAAATAGAATAAAAATTATTAAGGATCAGGGCAAGAAAATAGAATAAAAAAGTGTGTTCGTTTTTGACTCGTTTGCTTAGCGAGCCGAACACGAGCTATTCACGAACAAAGAGTCGTTTTGATAGCCCTAATCACGTAGCCATAAGATGTTAAGGGTTAGGGCAAGATTTAAAAATTTTTGTTTATATTAAAACATTATTTGAATCTAATTTAATAATTTTTATTCTATTTTCTTAATTAATATTTTTAATTGATTAGAAATTTTTGTAGCCTTGTAGTTAATTAAATTTTTTAAAAAAACTACTCATCAATTATATATATATAAAATCTTTTAAAAGATATGAACAATAATTTTTAAATCTTGCCTAGCAAAGCCCGTTGCAGACGCCTTCGCCTGCTTCGTCTTGTTGTCCTCATCGTGCTTCCTTCGTTTGCTCGTTGGAGCACGATTTCCGTCCGACAAGTGAGCAGAACGTCGTAGTGTCTCGTACATACGGGAAGGATCCAAATAGCTCAGAGTAGCAAAAACTGTGACTTGTTGTGATGGAGCATCCTCATTCTTCGATTGAACCCGAAAAAACCTCTTTTGCCCACGTTGTGGGCAATCCTCAGAGGAAGACGGTGGCTGCCTTCCCCTCAAGTTATAAGGAGAATCGTGATAATACATGTGACTGCCCTTTTATTAAGAATGCAAGCAGGAAGAGTAGGAAGCCAACGCTCTTTTTCTCTGAGTTAGAAATTTCAACCCTGACTGACAAATTCAAATTTGTTTTCATTGAAAAATTTCAATAGGAACACCCAGCTATGAAAGTTATCAGAAAAAGTTTTAATGACCTCAAATTAGCAAGAAAGTGAAAAGTGGGCCTCATAGATGAGATATATGTATTGATTCAGTTAATCGTGTCTGAAGAATACACGTATTTTTTCCAAAAAATATCTTAACATTGCTGGTAAACTAATGAAGGTACTCAAGTGGTCTCCTGATTTTGACCCAAATCATGAATCTCCTACTGTATCGGTATAGTTTAGTCTACCTCGTCTGAAGTTGCACTTTTTTCATCATCAAGTTTTTTACTCTATTGGTGTCATACTTGGGGACCCTATGAAGCTAGATATTCCCGCTTTCAACCTTACCAGACCTTCTGTGGCCAAAATACTTGTGAAAAGAGATACTACTTTGCCTAATGTTACTGAAATCTGGTTGGGCACAATGCATAATGGATATTGGCAACAAATCGTGATGGAGCATAGACCTTTTTATTGTTCTCATTGTAAGATGTTTGGGCATACTCTTGATAAATGCCATAAGCTTTATCCTAATTTGAAATCTAAAGTTCAAGTGAATAAGGATGAATCTAAGGATATATTTGTACCACCTGGAGAGAAAGTTACCACATGACATATTTTGGTGTCTGATTTCATTGCCCCTGCTGTTACTGTTACTGCGAGTGATGTGATGCTGACACCTTCAAACCCCATAGAAAACAATACCGATGGACTATTACCTATAAATGATAGTGTTCAGACTAATAATCAGGAGAACATTGTAGCTTCACTTCTTCAGGAAGTATCCGGTGTAGAGGCAACTCATACTTCACATATACTAGAACCTATTGTGGGTACTACGGCTGATATTCCTTCTGCTTCAGCTCTACCACCCCATCAGACTAATTTTTCGGATGAGGAATGACAGGTCTATTCCAGGAGGAAGAAGAAGAATGGAGACCGACTCCAACTCGGGAACATATTGGATGATACATTGGTTACTAATGACAATGACAATCATCTTACCAACTTATTAGCTTGCTCATTCCCTAGAACTAGAGGCATAGGCAGAGGCAAGACCAAATTGGGCCACTCTGTAGCCACCTGATACTATGTATTTCGGCACTATTAGGGGCTTTTTTTAGTATCTAATTATTTTTTGTTTTTTTTAGTTTTGAAACATTTTGTAGTTTTTTTGTGTGGGAAGGGTGCCATGATATATATATATATATATATATATTATAATAATAATAATAATAATAATAATAATAATAATAATAATAATGGATTAGTAGTATTTCGAGCAAAAACGAGCTGTTCGCGAACAATGAGCCGTTTTGACAGCCCTAAACATAATTACCTATCTGAAGCATCAAGCCCAAGCAATGGACCCAAGCTGTGTCCCAAAAGCATCGAGATGATTATTGCCCCCAATAAAGATACAATATAATGTGATTAACTTCCAATCATCTATTCAACCAACATAACTGACATTGGCGAATGTCTCAACAATCCTGCGCTTAGTTTTACAGTATAGCAATCCTCATCAAACAGATTCCTTAATGCATTTAAGGAATCCGATAACTGCAATCATGCTCACTCGTTGGTGGAGAGCAGCGTTGTCCGCGCTTCAGCGTGAGGNAACTGACATTGGCGAATGTCTCAACAATCCTGCGCTTAGTTTTACAGTATAGCAATCCTCATCAAACAGATTTCTTAATGCATTTAAGGAATCCGATAACTGCAATCATGCTCAATCGTTGGTGGAGAGCAGCGTTGTCCGCGCTTCAGCGTGAGAAACAAGCATTCAATATTGTGTTGGCTTGCGAAAGGTAATGCGCTAGGGAGGCCAAGTCAAAGTCAAGTTCAGGACTAATCTCATGCGAAGCAGGGAACCTAGTGTGTGGCTTTATGTGCAAGACAGGGGTGTTGTGGGGGAGGGAATCGAGCTTAAGTAATGGATAGGGCTTATATTATTATTTTTTAATAAGTAATATAATAAAATTAAATTAATACAATTTAATATTAGTATCAGTTTGGGATTTTGTTAATTAAAGTTAGAAAACATTGAAGAAAAAATATTTGAATTTGATATCGAGGATAGTGATTGCCTGTGAAGTAAAGATGTTAGAGATAAATGAAGTTAAAAGTTTTAAATAGATTAACTTAAATTTAATATTTATTTAAGTATTAATATGATATCATATTGATTTATGACAAAAAATAAGATTGGAGAACCATTGATTGTAAGATATGAAGAGTCGAATCGTCAATCTCACAGAAGAGAAATAAAGAGATAATAAAATGTTAGTGTTTATTTAAAAGTTTATTTATGGTCAATTTAGTTTTAAGTTATTAGGTATTAATATTAACATATTTTTATGAATTATAATCAATTGAACTAATTAATAAATTGTCTGCAATAATATCCCATTTTTAAAAAATCACTAATTTATAAGATATAGTGTAAACGNAGTTATTAGGTATTAATATTAACATATTTTTATGAATTATAATCAATTGAACTAATTAATAAATTGTCTGCAGTAATATCCCATTTTTAAAAAATCACTAATTTATAAGATATAGTGTAAACATCATCTAGCAAAATACATAAGATCATCCAACTTAAAATAGTGATAAAAATAAAAGCGATTAAATATAGAAATCACATAGCCTTATAACTATTTTCAATAGTAAATTTCCTCCTATAAACAAGCTCTCTTTTATCAATCATATCAATCTAACATAACTTTTCTTGAAAGAAACAATTAAGTAATACATTAAGTTTATAATAACATACTGAATAAATATAATTTTATCATGCATCAAATTATTTTGCAAGTGTTTAATCATAAATACTGAAAATAAATATTCTGATTAATCTATAAAATAAAATTTACATTTTTATTTAAAGACATTTACTAAATTTATTTTTTTAAATGGTAAGGTACAATACTATTTATTTTTATTTTCGTGTACATATGCAATAACATTCCCAACTAGTACTATGAGGTTGTAAATTTCTAATGGCTTAATCATGTACATTTCATTTAAATTATGCTTACTTCATTCAATCATTTGAATTTATATATTAAATTTTTTTTAAAACAAAACAAATGTATAATTATTTAAATCATTAAAAAGTCATTTCATTTTCAATTATTGTCTTTCAATTATAAAAATACTTTCAAGTCTCTAAAAATGAAACAAAATTTTAAAATACTACATGTCATCTAAACTTATCTTTTCCATAATTTCATTATAATGTTATTTCTTGAAAGTGCTCTAACTTTTTAAGAAAATAAATTTATTGCATATAATATACTAATTACTAAGTTTGACTTTACTTGCTTATCTCTTTCTTTTTGAATTTTTTTTTTCTTGCCGTAACACTTAACATCATTATATATATGATTAGCATTTGCTAATTTATTTTTTTGTTCAATTACCTTAATTTCTCTAATTATGTTCACAAATATTTTTAATACAAGATTTTTAAGTATTTATTTATTTTTTAAGGAAAAAGACACATAATCAATGCTTACATCACTTGCTCATATTTTTCTTCTACCAAATCAAATCTCTTTCAATACTTTTAATTATCTCACCTGATTATAATTCATAACAAATTGTAATATTATTACCTAATAATTTAAAATTAAATTGACAATAAATAAAATTCCAAATAAGCACTAACATTTTGTTGTCCATTCTTATTTCTTCTCTTATGTGAAATCGGCGATTCCAATCTCCTTATCTTACAATCATTAATTCTTTATTTTTGTTTTCTGTCATAAATTAATACTATATTATATTAATACTCTGATTAACATTAAATTTAAATTAATCAATTTAAGACTAAGTTTATTTACCTTTAATCTTTTCCTTCATGGTCAACCACTCTCCTCGATCTCAAATTTTAATATTCATTTCTTCAATTATTCCTGGCTATACTTAGCAAAATCCCAAATAAATATGAATATTAAATAATATTAATTTAACTTTATTATATTATTTATTTTAAAGAAACAATATGAACCATAACCTTTACCTTAAGCTCGATTCACCCCTTCTCCCGCACGCAAATCTGCTTGCCAGGCTTCCTGGTTCACACAAGGGGAGCCCCAGACTCGACTTCGTCTTTGCCTCCCGAGCACATTATCTCCCAAATGCCAACACCATGCCAACTGTTTAGTTCTCACGCTATAACACTGATGATGCTACTCTTCACCTACTAGTGAATATGACATAGGTTTCCTCTCCTCAACTCATCAATATTGGTATCATAGTCTTCTGTTAAACATGTTGAAATCACTCTTCTCCAAGCCATCATTCAAAAAGTTCTAAAACCCTCTTCCCTCACTTGGATTTGACTCTAACTCTCTCTGTCCGTTTCCTCCGATTAGAACGAGTAACTTGTTCGCCCCCTAAAGACGAAACTGTCAAGACGGTTTCGTTCCCGTCTGAATCAACCTATCAATACAATTTTTCTTCATAGTTATTATATGAGATGTATTAGGATTACTAATTTGACGAAAGATTCTATTGCAAGCATATAATCAATGAAATTGAATATATGTGAATTCTACAATATTAACAGGTACAACAACAAGCCTCTATCTCATTAAATGGGGTCGGCTACATGAATCCACTTTCTCCATTGTATCCTATTGAGCGTCATATTTTCATTTAATTCTAATAAATTAAGATTCATTTTTATACAACATGCCCAAATCTTTTTAGGTCTACCTCTACCTTTCTCGAATCTAAAACAACTAGTCTCCTAACTGGATCATCAGATGGTTTACGTGTAATGTGACCAAACCATCTAAGACAACTCTCTCTAATCTTGTATGCCACTTGAGCTACACCAACCCTTTCACGGATATATTCGTTTCGTATTTTTTCTCTAAGTGACAAGTCACTCATCCAGCTAAGCATTTTCATCTCAACAACACTTAACTTTGTTTTATGATTATCTTTTAAAGGCCAACAATCCTGGCCATAAAGCATTGAAGGTATCACCACCATCGTATAAGATTTTCCTTTTAAGTCTAAGCAGTACTTTTCTATCACACAATAGGCCCGATGCATTCCTCTACTTCAATCAACTAACTTGAATTCTACTGAAAACATCCCCATCTATATCACCATCACTTTGAACAATAGACCCGAGATATCTAAAAAGTTCACACCTTTTACAACTTTACCATTGGACCTGAGAAGTGAAATTTATTTCTAGTAGAAAGTTTTGAATACAAATAAAAATTCTAATCTACATTTGAGTGGATAAATTCATTCAATAAGAGAATAATCATTAATAACAGTAACAAGACTTCTAAACTTGAGTTAGTTCAAAATAGACTTGGATCCCAAAGATCATAATGAAAAAGTTCAAATGGGATGGTACCATGAGGTGACGTAGAAGATGGAAAAGATGTTCAAATATGTTTACCAAGCATTAAGCTCAAATTTTGAAAAGTAAAAAAGAGTGCATTGCCAAAGAAAATGTGATGGTAGGTGACCAATATGATAGTCATTGGAAATAAGTAATAGTGAAATGAGTTGAGGATACCCTAAGTTTTAAATAGTAAACTCCATTAATTTTAACACCTCCAACAATAATCTTCCTTGCATTGAAATCCTAAAAATACAATGGAAGAGATAAAATGCTACCGAATAGTTGTAATTTTTGACAAGACAATTAAGGATGAGTAAATTGACAATAAATTTATAAAGATATGACATAAGGAAGAGATAAATTTATGACATAGTATGACCTCTGTTTAAAGATATCACTAGTCACTGCCCTCATTACTACAACAACAACAACAACAATAAGTCTTTATCCCACTAAGTGCAGTTAGCTACATGAATCTTTTTTCTCCATTGTGTCCTATTGAGTGTCACATTTAATTCTAATAAATCAAGATCATTTTTTATACAACATGCTTATGTCTTTTTAGGTTTACCTTTAACTTTCTTAAAATAAATCGAATATAAAGCATCTACTCTCTTAATTGGATTATCAGATGGTCGACATTATTCTTTTACAAAGAAATTGATAAATAAAAATTATTCTCTTGCACTAGAATATAATGCTAGCTATCAAAGAACAAAAAGCCAATACAAAGAAACTATTTGGTGATAAATCATTATTTTGGTTGTACAATGAAAGCATGCTTCAACAGCACTACTCTCCACACTTGAAAGTATTTAGCTTCATTCTTGTGTGCTTCAATTGATATATTTATACCAATCCACTATCAATAAATCGATAATCTCATTTTAGAATCACATCTTAAGCTTAAGGGTCGACATGCCATTCACTTTACATGATACAACTTAGAAAGGTTTGCATACATATCACATAATTTTTATGTAATTACATATCTAACAACTAAACTTCAATTTTTACACGCATCAAAATATGTATTTCACTTTTTAAAAATAAAAATAGTGGTATTATTTATGTGATATGAAAGATTTAGGTGGAATAAACGTAAAAAGCAAGAAGCTAGATTTGTAAATACATACGAATTGGGTGAGTGTATGTAGAAGCCCCTACAACTTAAAAATTGAGGAGGAAAGATAATTAAGTAGAAGAAGCGACAGCTCAAGTAAATATGATAATGTACTACTTATATCTTCATACCTGAGGCATTTCCCAATCGCTTTGTATCTCTGAAACCAGTTGTGACGGCCAAACACAACAACATTAGGATCCAGTTGATATCTGGTATGTATATTTGGCCACAAAATTTGGATGATGTGTGCACTATCTTCACCCTTGGAAAACATCCCAAAGCGGAACATTGTTTAATTATCGAAAAGGTAGCACTAATAACAGCTTGGCTTCCCACCACAGCTGCAAGTATAGCTATAGCCAGAACAGGCCACCTCAATTTCTCTAAAAAGAATAAAAAAAAAGTTATTTTATAAGCTTTATGCTAAAATGAAATTATANTGGAGAATACATGAGAGGAAATAAAAAAATGCAAAACTATATTCCATTTAAAAAGTAAATCTTAACATAATTAGGGGGGCAAACGAGCCAAACAGGAGCGTGTTGTTTAATTAATTAAGAAAATAGAATAAAAATTATTAAGGATCAGGGCAAGAAAATAGAATAAAAAAGTGTGTTCGTTTTTGACTCGTTTGCTTAGCGAGCCGAACACGAGCTATTCACGAACAAAGAGTCGTTTTGATAGCCCTAATCACGTAGCCATAAGATGTTAAGGGTTAGGGCAAGATTTAAAAATTTTTGTTTATATTAAAACATTATTTGAATCTAATTTAATAATTTTTATTCTATTTTCTTAATTAATATTTTTAATTGATTAGAAATTTTTGTAGCCTTGTAGTTAATTAAATTTTTTAAAAAAACTACTCATCAATTATATATATATAAAATCTTTTAAAAGATATGAACAATAATTTTTAAATCTTGCCTAGCAAAGCCCGTTGCAGACGCCTTCGCCTGCTTCGTCTTGTTGTCCTCATCGTGCTTCCTTCGTTTGCTCGTTGGAGCACGATTTCCGTCCGACAAGTGAGCAGAACGTCGTAGTGTCTCGTACATACGGGAAGGATCCAAATAGCTCAGAGTAGCAAAAACTGTGACTTGTTGTGATGGAGCATCCTCATTCTTCGATTGAACCCGAAAAAACCTCTTTTGCCCACGTTGTGGGCAATCCTCAGAGGAAGACGGTGGCTGCCTTCCCCTCAAGTTATAAGGAGAATCGTGATAATACATGTGACTGCCCTTTTATTAAGAATGCAAGCAGGAAGAGTAGGAAGCCAACGCTCTTTTTCTCTGAGTTAGAAATTTCAACCCTGACTGACAAATTCAAATTTGTTTTCATTGAAAAATTTCAATAGGAACACCCAGCTATGAAAGTTATCAGAAAAAGTTTTAATGACCTCAAATTAGCAAGAAAGTGAAAAGTGGGCCTCATAGATGAGATATATGTATTGATTCAGTTAATCGTGTCTGAAGAATACACGTATTTTTTCCAAAAAATATCTTAACATTGCTGGTAAACTAATGAAGGTACTCAAGTGGTCTCCTGATTTTGACCCAAATCATGAATCTCCTACTGTATCGGTATAGTTTAGTCTACCTCGTCTGAAGTTGCACTTTTTTCATCATCAAGTTTTTTACTCTATTGGTGTCATACTTGGGGACCCTATGAAGCTAGATATTCCCGCTTTCAACCTTACCAGACCTTCTGTGGCCAAAATACTTGTGAAAAGAGATACTACTTTGCCTAATGTTACTGAAATCTGGTTGGGCACAATGCATAATGGATATTGGCAACAAATCGTGATGGAGCATAGACCTTTTTATTGTTCTCATTGTAAGATGTTTGGGCATACTCTTGATAAATGCCATAAGCTTTATCCTAATTTGAAATCTAAAGTTCAAGTGAATAAGGATGAATCTAAGGATATATTTGTACCACCTGGAGAGAAAGTTACCACATGACATATTTTGGTGTCTGATTTCATTGCCCCTGCTGTTACTGTTACTGCGAGTGATGTGATGCTGACACCTTCAAACCCCATAGAAAACAATACCGATGGACTATTACCTATAAATGATAGTGTTCAGACTAATAATCAGGAGAACATTGTAGCTTCACTTCTTCAGGAAGTATCCGGTGTAGAGGCAACTCATACTTCACATATACTAGAACCTATTGTGGGTACTACGGCTGATATTCCTTCTGCTTCAGCTCTACCACCCCATCAGACTAATTTTTCGGATGAGGAATGACAGGTCTATTCCAGGAGGAAGAAGAAGAATGGAGACCGACTCCAACTCGGGAACATATTGGATGATACATTGGTTACTAATGACAATGACAATCATCTTACCAACTTATTAGCTTGCTCATTCCCTAGAACTAGAGGCATAGGCAGAGGCAAGACCAAATTGGGCCACTCTGTAGCCACCTGATACTATGTATTTCGGCACTATTAGGGGCTTTTTTTAGTATCTAATTATTTTTTGTTTTTTTTAGTTTTGAAACATTTTGTAGTTTTTTTGTGTGGGAAGGGTGCCATGATATATATATATATATATATATATTATAATAATAATAATAATAATAATAATAATAATAATAATAATGGATTAGTAGTATTTCGAGCAAAAACGAGCTGTTCGCGAACAATGAGCCGTTTTGACAGCCCTAAACATAATTACCTATCTGAAGCATCAAGCCCAAGCAATGGACCCAAGCTGTGTCCCAAAAGCATCGAGATGATTATTGCCCCCAATAAAGATACAATATAATGTGATTAACTTCCAATCATCTATTGAACCAACATAACTGACATTGGCGAATGTCTCAACAATCCTGCGCTTAGTTTTACAGTATAGCAATCCTCATCAAACAGATTCCTTAATGCATTTAAGGAATCCGATAACTGCAATCATGCTCACTCGTTGGTGGAGAGCAGCGTTGTCCGCGCTTCAGCGTGAGGAACAAGCATTCAATATTGTGTTGGCTTGCGAAAGGTAATGCGCTAGGGAGGCCAAGTCAAAGTCAAGTTCAGCACTAATCTCATGCGAAGCAGGGAACCTAGTGTGTGGCTTTATGTGCAAGACAGGGGTGTTGTGGGGGAGGGAATCGAGCTTAAGTAATGGATAGGGCTTATATTATTATTTTTTAATAAGTAATATAATAAAATTAAATTAATACAATTTAATATTAGTATCAGTTTGGGATTTTGTTAATTAAAGTTAGAAAACATTGAAGAAAAAATATTTGAATTTGATATCGAGGATAGTGATTGCCTGTGAAGTAAAGATGTTAGAGATAAATGAAGTTAAAAGTTTTAAATAGATTAACTTAAATTTAATATTTATTTAAGTATTAATATGATATCATATTGATTTATGACAAAAAATAAGATTGGAGAACCATTGATTGTAAGATATGAAGAGTCCAATCGTCAATCTCACAGAAGAGAAATAAAGAGATAATAAAATGTTAGTGTTTATTTAAAAGTTTATTTATGGTCAATTTAGTTTTAAGTTATTAGGTATTAATATTAACATATTTTTATGAATTATAATCAATTGAACTAATTAATAAATTGTCTGCAATAATATCCCATTTTTAAAAAATCACTAATTTATAAGATATAGTGTAAACGTCATCTAGCAAAATACATAAGATCATCCAACTTAAAATAGTGATAAAAATAAAAGTGATTAAATATAGAAATCACATAGCCTTATAACTATTTTCAATAGTAAATTTCCTCCTATAAACAAGCTCTCTTTTATCAATCATATCAATCTAACATAACTTTTCTTGAAAGAAACAATTAAGTAATACATTAAGTTTATAATAACATACTGAATAAATATAATTTTAACATGCATCAAATTATTTTGCAAGTGTTTAATCATAAATACTGAAAATAAATATTCTGATTAATCTATAAAATAAAATTTACATTTTTATTTAAAGACATTTACTAAATTTATTTTTTTAAATGGTAAGGTACAATACTATTTATTTTTATTTTCGTGTACATATGCAATAACATTCCCAACTAGTACTATGAGGTTGTAAATTTCTAATGGCTTAATCATGTACATTTCATTTAAATTATGCTTACTTCATTCAATCATTTGAATTTATATATTAAATTTTTTTTAAAACAAAACAAATGTATAATTATTTAAATCATTAAAAAGTCATTTCATTTTCAATTATTGTCTTTCAATTATAAAAATACTTTCAAGTCTCTAAAAATGAAACAAAATTTTAAAATACTACATGTCATCTAAACTTATCTTTTCCATAATTTCATTATAATGTTATTTCTTGAAAGTGCTCTAACTTTTTAAGAAAATAAATTTATTGCATATAATATACTAATTACTAAGTTTGACTTTACTTGCTTATCTCTTTCTTTTTGAATTTTTTTTTTCTTGCCGTAACACTTAACATCATTATATATATGATTAGCATTTGCTAATTTATTTTTTTGTTCAATTACCTTAATTTCTCTAATTATGTTCACAAATATTTTTAATACAAGATTTTTAAGTATTTATTTATTTTTTAAGGAAAAAGACACATAATCAATGCTTACATCACTTGCTCATATTTTTCTTCTACCAAATCAAATCTCTTTCAATACTTTTAATTATCTCACCTGATTATAATTCATAACAAATTGTAATATTATTACCTAATAATTTAAAATTAAATTGACAATAAATAAAATTCCAAATAAGCACTAACATTTTGTTGTCCATTCTTATTTCTTCTCTTATGTGAAATCGGCGATTCCAATCTCCTTATCTTACAATCATTTGTTCTTTATTTTTGTTTTCTGTCATAAATTAATACTATATTATATTAATACTCTGATTAACATTAAATTTAAATTAATCAATTTAAGACTAAGTTTATTTACCTTTAATCTTTTCCTTCATGGTCAACCACTCTCCTCGATCTCAAATTTTAATATTCATTTCTTCAATTATTCCTGGCTATACTTAGCAAAATCCCAAATAAATATGAATATTAAATAATATTAATTTAACTTTATTATATTATTTATTTTAAAGAAACAATATGAACCATAAGAAACAATATGAACCATAACCTTTACCTTAAGCTCGATTCACCCCTTCTCCCGCACGCAAATCTGCTTGCCAGGCTTCCTGGTTCACACAAGGGGAGCCCCAGACTCGACTTCGTCTTTGCCTCCCGAGCACATTATCTCCCAAATGCCAACACCATGCCAACTGTTTAGTTCTCACGCTATAACACTGATGATGCTACTCTTCACCTACTAGTGAATATGACATAGGCTTCCTCTCCTCAACTCATCAATATTGGTATCATAGTCTTCTGTTAAACATGTTGAAATCACTCTTCTCCAAGCCATCATTCAAAAAGTTCTAAAACCCTCTTCCCTCACTTGGATTTGACTCTAACTCTCTCTGTCCGTTTCCTCCGATTAGAACGAGTAACTTGTTCGCCCCCTAAAGACGAAACTGTCAAGACGGTTTCGTTCCCGTCTGAATCAACCTATCAATACAATTTTTCTTCATAGTTATTATATGAGATGTATTAGGATTACTAATTTGACGAAAGATTCTATTGCAAGCATATAATCAATGAAATTGAATATATGTGAATTCTACAATATTAACAGGTACAACAACAAGCCTCNCTGTGTTTGCTCGACCTTGAGGGCAATATAACTATGAAGGGAAGGGTTAAAATATTAGATACTAAATATAATTGGTAGTTTACAGGTTAATAGCTGGTATTAGATAAGTGATAGATGTTTAATAGGCTCTTATCAGTCTTGTAATTCTATAAATATCACTCCTTGTGGATGATTAGAGAATGCAAACATGAATGAAGAAAATGTCATTTGCCTCCTCCATCCGGGCTTATCCTTTAATTACCCGTCTCTTCTCCTCCACTCCTTTATTAAGTTATCCTAAATTTTTGTTTTTGAGTTCTCAGTTTTCTGTGTTATACTGTTTTAGCTCCACAACATATTTCCTCAATAATTATACATGTTAACCATTGCAAGTTAATTGGTGGTGGAAAAATTATGAATTATAATCAGATATTTGCATTTCCTATAGATGTCAAATTTAGATAATCTCCATCTAGATCTGATCATTTCCAAAAAAAAAAAAAAAAGGAAAAATAGAAGCCAACAAATTATTTCAGAAGATACCTGGTGAAATGCTGGGAGATTGGTAACAAAGTGGGAGAAGATGGCTGGGATGCCAGAAACAAGCTCAGAGTGAACAACTCCGATCCCAGGAACACGAACAATTCCTAGGTTTGGGCCAAGGTTTAGGAGCCAGTTGATTGAAACCTTGTTCTGAAAATCGAACTCGTATTTCTCAAGAGTGCCGTAATGCCACACATACATAATGATCATGAATATAAAGGAGAAGGCTATAGGAACCCAAGCTCCCTCCCGAAACTTGATGAGGGCGGCGGAGAAGTAGAGAGCCTCAATTGTGCCAAAGAAAATGATGAAGCATATGGACATGAAAATGCTACAGCACCAGCAAAGAATGATTACTAGGAACATCAGGCAGGTGGTGACCAGCATGACGGTTATGATTGCCAGCCCTGTTATGTAAAAAGAAAAAAAAATTTGAGTTAAGGTGGGGGTGAAAAAGAAATGGAAACGATCGAACATGATAACAGGAAAAATTGCTCCATTTCCCAATCATCATACAATATTTTTGGTATTGTTCTGAATTAAACTACTAGACTTTGTGGTCCAAGTCAACAAATATATAAGGAATGCGATATCTGGAAAAAATATTAAAAGTTGGTAAGCAGGATGAAAACATCAAGGTAATTGGGGATATGCTTGAAAAAAATGTAAGAAAAATATTCATTTGAGCAAATCATTAACTTGCATAATCGATAATGCACTCGAGTGGATTTATGGGCAAAGTAATTATTTCATTAGAAGATTAGAAACATCTTCTTAAATGTAAACATGCTATCTGCATATGAATAATTCAATTAAAGTTGCAACAGAAATTGTTGAATAAAGCTGTTAAGAGGAAAACTTGTCCTTACTAAAGAACTTTGTGCTTATAAAATAGGAATTGGAGAATACATGAGAGGAAATAAACAAATGCAAAACTATATTCCATTTAAAAAGTAAATCTTAACATAATTAGAGTGGCAAACGAGCCAAACACGAGCGTGTTGTTTAATTAATTAAGAAAATAGAATAAAAATTATTAAGGATTGGGGTAAGAAAATAGAATAAAAAAGTGCGTTCGTGTTTGACTCATTTGCTTAGCAAGTCGAAAACGAGCTATTCATGAACAAAGAGTCGTTGCCCTAATCACGTAACCATAAGTTGTTAAGGGTTGGGGCAAGATTTAAAAATTATTGTTTATATTAAAACATTATTTGAATCTAAGTTAATAATTTTTATTCTATTTTCTTAATTAATACTTTTAACTGATTAGAAANTCATTGTAAGATGTTTGGGCATACTCTTGATAAATGCCATAAGCTTTATCCTAATTTGAAATCTAAAGTTCAAGTGAATAAGGATGAATCTAAGGATATATTTGTACCACCTGGAGAGAAAGTTACCACATGACATATTTTGGTGTCTGATTTCATTGCCCCTGCTGTTACTGTTACTGCGAGTGATGTGATGCTGACACCTTCAAACCCCATAGAAAACAATACCGATGGACTATTACCTATAAATGATAGTGTTCAGACTAATAATCAGGAGAACATTGTAGCTTCACTTCTTCAGGAAGTATCCGGTGTAGAGGCAACTCATACTTCACATATACTAGAACCTATTGTGGGTACTACGGCTG
>JXCR01139872.1:142529-156463 GCA_002079205.1 Phalaenopsis hybrid cultivar | reverse complement strand
ATCCCAGGAACACGAACAATTCCTAGGTTTGGGCCAAGGTTTAGAAGCCAGTTGATTGAAACCTTGTTCTGAAAATCGAACTCGTATTTCTCAAGAGTGCCGTAATGCCACACGTACATAATGATTATGAAGATAAAGGAGAAGGCTATAGGAACCCAAGCTCCCTCCTGAAACTTGATGAGGGCGGCAGAGAAGTAGAGAGCCTCAATTGTGCCAAAGAAAATGATGAAGCATATGGACATGAAAATGCTACAGCACCAGCAAAGAATGATTACTAGGAACATCAGGCAGGTGGTGACCAGCATGACGGTTATGATTGCCAGCCCTGTTATGTAAAAAGAAAAAAAAATTTGAGTTAAGGTGGGGGTGAAAAAGAAATGGAAACGATCGAACATGATAACAGGAAAAATTGCTCCATTTCCCAATCATCATGCAATATTTTTGGTATTGTTCTGAATTAAACTACTAGACTTTGTGAATTTGTGGTCCAAGTCAACAAATATATAAGGAATGCGATATCTGGAAAAAATATTAAAAGTTGGTAAGCAGGATGAAAACATCAAGGTAATTGGGGATATGCTTGAAAAAATTGCAAGAAAAAGTTTCATTTGAGTAAATCATTAACTTGCCTAATCGATAATGCACTCGAGTGGATTTATGGGCAAAGTATTTATTTCATTAGAAGATTAGAAACATCATCTTAAATGTAAACATGCTATCTGCATATGAATACTTCAATTAAAGTTGCAACAGAAATTGTTGAATAAAGCTGTTAAGAGGAAAAACTTGTCCTTACTAAAGAACTTTGTGCTTATAAAATAGGAACTGGAGAATACATGAGAGGAAATAAAAAAATGCAAAACTATATTCCATTTAAAAAGTAAATCTTAACATAATTGGGGGGGCAAACGAGCCAAACACGAGCGTGTTGTTTAATTAGTTAAGAAAATAGAATAAAAATTATTAAGGATTAGGGCAAGAAAATAGAATAAAAAAGTGTGTTCATTTTTGACTCGTTTGCTTAGCGAGCCAAACACGAGCTATTCACGAACAAAGAGTCGTTTTGATAGCCCTAATCACGTAGCCATAAGATGTTAAGGGTTAGGGCAAGATTTAAAAATTATTGTTTATATTAAAACATTATTTGAATCTAATTTAATAATTTTTATTATATTTTCTTAATTAATACTTTTAATTGATTAGAAATCTTTGTAGCCTTGTAGTTAATTAAATTTTAAAAAAAAACTACTCATCAATTATATATATATATAATCTTTTAAAAGATATGAAAAATAATTTTTAAATCTTGCCTAGCAAAGCCTGTTGCAGACGCCTTCGCCTGCTTTGTCGTGCTGTCCTCATCGTGCTTCCTTCGTTTGCTCGTTGAAGCACGATTTCCGTCCGACAAGTGAGCAGAACATCGTAGTGTCTCCTACATACGGGAAGGATCCAGATAGCTCAGAATAGCAAAAACTGTGACTTGTTGTGATGGAGCATCCTCATTCTTCGATTGAACCCGACAAAACCTCTTTTGCCCACGTTGTGGGCAATCCTCAGAGGGAGACGGTGGCTGCCTTCCCCTCAAGTTATAAGAAGAATCGTGATAATACATGTGACTGCCCTTTTATTAAGAATGCAAGCATGAAGAGTAGGAAGACAACACTTTTTCTCTGAGTTAGAAATTTCAGCCCTGACTGACAAATTCAAATTTGTTTTCATTGGAAAATTTCAATAGGAACACCCAACTATGAAAGTTATCAGAACAAGTTTTAATGACCTCAAATTAGCAAGAAAGTGAAAAGTGGGTCTCATAGATGAGATATATGTATTGATTCAGTTAATCGTGCCTGAAGACTACACTCGTATTTTTTCCAAAAAATATCTTAACATTGCTGGTAAACTAATGAAGCTACTCAAGTGGTCTCCTGATTTTGACCCAAATCATGAATCTCCTATTGTACCGGTATAGTTTAGCCTNATATATATATATAATGGATCTCTTTTGAAAGATATGAACATCGCCATCCGACGAAACCTCTTTTGCCCTGGCAGAGCCCGTTGTCGATGCCTACCCCTGCTTCATCGTGCTGTCCTCGTTGCGCTTCCTTCGTCTGCTCGTTGAAGGATGATTTCCGTCCGACAAGTGAGCAGAACGTCGACGAAGGGGATCGCGCCTCGACTTATTCTGCTTCGTTGTGCTTCGTCCTTCGTCGACTTTGCGTCGTGCTGTCCTCGTCGCGCTTCCTTCATCTGCTCGTTGAAAAACGATTTCCGTCCGACAAGTGAGCAGAACGTTTCAGTGTCTCGTACATACGGAAAGGATCCAGATAGCTCCAAGCAGCAAAAACTGTGACTTGCTGTGATGGAGCTTCCTCATTCTTCGATTGAACCCAACAAAACTTCTTTTGCCCACGTTGTGGGTAATCCTCAGGGGGAGACGATGACTGTCTTTCCCTCAAGTTATAAGGAGAATCGTGATAATACAAGTGACTGCCCCTTTATTAAGAATGCAAGCAGGAAGAGTGAGAAGATAACACACTTTTTCTCTGAGTCAGAAATTTCAACATTGACTGACAAATTCAAATTTTTTTTCATTAGGAAATTTCAGTGGGAACACCTAGCTATGGAAGTTATCAGGAAAAATTTTGATGACCTCAAATTAGCAAGAAAACGGAAAGTGGGCCTCATGGATGAGAGACATGTATTGATTCAGTTAACCGTACCTGAAGACTAAACTCGTATTTTTTTCAAACAATATCTTAACATTGCTGGTAAACTAATGAAGCTACTCAAGCGGTCTCCTAATTTTGACCCCAATCATGAACCTCTTACCGTACCGGTATGGTTTAGTCTACCTGGTCTGAAGTTGCACTTTTTTCATTATCAGGTTTTTTACTCTATTGGTGTCATACTTGAGGACCCTATAAAGCTAGATTTACCCGCTTTCAACCTTACCAGACCTTCTGTGGTCAGAATACTTGTGGAAATAGATATTACTTTGCCTAATGTTAATGAAGTCTGAGTGGGCACAACGTGACAACAAATTATTATGGAGCATAGACCTTTTTACTGTTTTCATTGTAAGATGTTTGAGCATACTCTTGATAAATGCCATAAGCTTCATCTTAATTTGAAATCTAAAGATTAAGTGAATAAGGATGAATCTAAGGATATATATGTACCACCTGGAGAGAAAGCTACCACATGACAGATTTTGATGTCTGATTTCATTGCCCCTGTTGTTACTGTTATTGCGAGTGATGTGATGTTGGCGCCTTCAAACCCCATAGAAAACAATACTGATGGACTATTACTTAAAAATGATAGTGTTCAGACTAATAATCAGGAGAGCTTCGTAGCTCCACTTATTCAAGAAATATTCGGTGTAGAGGCAACTCATACTTCACATATACTAGAACTTATTGTGGGTACTATGGTTGGTATTCCTTCTGCTTCAGCTCTACCCCCCCCATCAGACTGATTTTTCGGATGAGGAATGACAGGTCTATTCCAGGAGGAAGAAGAAGAATGGAGGCCGACTCCAACTTGGGAACATATTGGATGATAAATTGGTTACTACTGACAATGACAATCATCTTACCAACTTATTAGCTTGCTCATTCCCTAGAACTAGAGGCATAGGCAGAGGCAAGACCAAATTGGGCCACTCTGTAGCCACCTGATACTATGTATTTCGGCACTATTAGGGGCTTTTTTTAGTATCTAATTATTTTTTGTTTTTTTTAGTTTTNAATACTTGTGAAAAGAGATACTACTTTGCCTAATGTTACTGAAATCTGGTTGGGCACAATGCATAATGGATATTGGCAACAAATCGTGATGGAGCATAGACCTTTTTATTGTTCTCATTGTAAGATGTTTGGGCATACTCTTGATAAATGCCATAAGCTTTATCCTAATTTGAAATCTAAAGTTCATGTGAATAAGGATGAATCTAAGGATATAATTGTACCACCTGGAGAGAAAGTTACCACATGACATATTTTGGTGTCTAATTTCATTGCCCCTGCTGTTACTGTTACTGCGAGTGATGTGATGCTGACACCTTCAAACCCCATAGAAAACAATACCGATGGACTATTACCTATAAATGATAGTGTTCAGACTAATAATCAGGAGAACATTGTAGCTTCACTTCTTCAGGAAGTATCCGGTGTATAGGCAACTCATACTTCACATATACTAGAACCTATTGTGGGTACTACGGCTGGTATTCCTTCAGCTTCAGCTCTACCACCCCATCAGACTAATTTTTCAGATGAGGAATGACATGTCTATTCCAGGAGGAAGAAGAAGAATGGAGACCGACTCCAACTCGGGAACATATTGGATGATACATTGGTTACTAATGACAATGACAATCATCTTACCAACTTATTAGCTTGCTCATTTCCTAGAACTAGAGGCATAGGCAGAGGCAAGACCAAATTGGGCCGCTCTGTAGCCACCTGATACTATGTATTTCGGCACTATTAGGGGTTTTTTTTTAGTATCTAATGTATTTTCTGTTTTTTTTAGNCCCCCCTTAAATTGGAAAATACACCTCATCTATCAGCTCTAGCTAGTTAAATAAATGAAAAAAAAAGCAGGTGTTTTAGATATTTGATAAAATTGTCACTTAGAACATGAAATATGATGAATAACATCATCCTTGGGGAGCACAACATCCGAAAGAAGTAACGAAAATCAAATTGCTAGCAATATAGATGGAAATATGATTATCACAATGCAATGTTATAAGCTAAATGAAAGAAAATCAAATTCTTCTAAATAGCCTCTGATGCGGAACATCTTGCTGAATTCAATATGGGACCCACAATCACAAGAGTCAGACCCAAGCTGAGCCCATAAGCACAAGAAATGGGCCCAAGCTGTGTCCCAAAAGCATCGAGATGATTATTGCCCCCAATAAAGATAACAATATAATGTGATTAACTTCCAATCATCTATTGAACCAACATAACTGACATTGGCGAATGTCTTAACAATCCTGCACTTAGTTTTACAGCATAGCAATCCTCATCAAACAGATTTAATGCATTTAAGGAATCCGATAACTGCAATCATGTTCACTCGTTGTGTGGAGAGCAGCGTTGTCCGCCCTTCAGCGTGAGAAACAAGCATTCAACATTGTGTTGGCTTGCGAAAGGTAATGCGCTAGGGAGGCCAAGTCAAAGTCAAGTTCAGGACAAATCTCATGCGAAGCAGGGAACCTAGTGTGTGGCTTTATGTGCGAGACAGGGGAGTTGGAGGGGGGTGGGGGGGAATCGAGCTTAAAGTAAAGGATAGGGCTTATATTATTATTTTTTAATAAGTAATATAATAAAATTAAATTAATACAATTTAATATTAGTATCAGTTTGGGATTTTGTTAATTATAGTTAGAAAACATTGAAGAAAAAATATTTGAATTTGATATCCAGGATAGTGATTGACTGTGAAGTAGAGATGTTAGAGATGAATGAAGTTAAAGTTTTAAATAGATTAACTTAAATTTAATATTTATTCAAGTATTAATATGATATCATATTGATTTATGACAGAAAACAAGATTGGAGAACCATTGATTGTAAGATATGAAGAGTCGAATTGTCAATCTCTCAGAAGAGAAATAAAGAGATAATAAAATGTTAGTGTTTATTTAAAATTTTATTTATGGTCAATTTAGTTTTCAGTTATTAGGTATTAATATTAACATATTTTTATGAATTATAATCAATTGAACTAATTAATAATTTGTCTGCAATAATATCCCATTTTTAAAAAAAACCACTAATTTATAAGATATAGTAAACATCATCTAGCAAAATACATAAGATCATCCAACTTAAAATAGTGATAAAAATAAAAGTGATTAAATATAGAAATCAAATAGCCTTATAACTATTTTCAATAGTAAATTTCCTCCTATAAACAAGCTCTCTTTTATCAATCATATCAATCTAACATAACTTTTCTTGAAAGAAACAATTAAGTAATACATTAAGTTTATAATAACATACTGAATAAATATAATTTTAACATGCATCAAATTATTTTGCAAGTGTTTAATCATAAATACTGAAAATAAATATTCTAATTAATCTATAAAATAAAATTTACATTTTTATTTAAAGATATTTACTAAATTTATTTTTTTTTAATGGTAAGGTACAATACTATTTACTTTTATTTTCGTGTACATATGCAATAACATTCCCAACTAGTACTATGAGGTTGTAATTTTTAATGGCTTAATCATCTACATTTCATTTAAATTTTGCTTACTTCATTCAATCATTTGAATTTATATATTAAATTTTTTTTTTTAAAACAAAACAAATATATAATTATTTAAATCATTAAAAAGTCATTTCATTTTCAATTATTGTTTTTCAATTATAAAAATACTTTTAAGTCTCTACAAATTAAATGAAACAAAATTTTAAAATACTACATGTCATCTAAATTTATCTTTTTCATAATTTCATTATAATGTTATTTCTTGAAAGTGGTCTTACTTTTTAAGAAAATAAATTTATTGCATATAAAATACTAATTACTAAGTTTGGCTTTACTTGCTTATCTCCTTTTTTTTATTTTTATTTTTTTCTTGCCGTAACACTTAACATCATTATATATATGATTAGCATTTGCTAATTTATTTTTTTGTTCAATTACCTTAATTTCTCTAATTATGTTCACAAATATTTTATTACAAGATTTTTAAGTATTTATTTATTTTTTAAGGAAAAAGACACATAATCAAAGCTTACATCACTTGCTCATATTTTTCTTCTACCAAATCAAATATCTCTTTCAATACTTTTAATTATCTCACCTGATTATAATTCATAACAAATTCNTTCTTGCCGTAACACTTAACATCATTATATATATGATTAGCATTTGCTAATTTATTTTTTTGTTCAATTACCATAATTTCTCTAATTATGTTCACAAATATTTGATTATGCTTTAAACAAGATTTTTAAGTATTTATTTATTTTTTAAGGAAAAAGACACATAATCAAAGCTTACATCACTTGCTCATATTTTTCTTCTACCAAATCAAATATCTCTTTCAATACTTTTAATTAACTCACCTGATTATAAGTCATAACAAATTCTAATATTATAACCTAATAATTTAAAATTAAATTGACAATAAATAAAATTCCAATTCACAAATATTTTATTATGCTTTAAACAAGATTTTTAAGTATTTATTTATCTTTTAAGGAAAAAGACACATAATCAAAGCTTACATCACTAGCTCATATTTTTCTTGTACCAAATCAAATATCTCTTTCAATACTTTTAATTAACTCACCTGATTATAAGTCATAACAAATTCTAATATTATAACCTAATAATTTAAAATTAAATTGACAATAAATAAAATTCCAAATAAGCACTAACATTTTGTTGTCCATTCTTATTTCTTCTCTTATGTGAAATCGGCGATTCCAATCTCCTTATCTTACAATCATTTGNCTAATGGCTTAATCATGTACATTTCATTTAAATTATGCTTACTTCATTCAATCATTTGAATTTATATATTAAATTTTTTTTAAAACAAAACAAATGTATAATTATTTAAATCATTAAAAAGTCATTTCATTTTCAATTATTGTCTTTCAATTATAAAAATACTTTCAAGTCTCTAAAAATGAAACAAAATTTTAAAATACTACATGTCATCTAAACTTATCTTTTCCATAATTTCATTATAATGTTATTTCTTGAAAGTGCTCTAACTTTTTAAGAAAATAAATTTATTGCATATAATATACTAATTACTAAGTTTGACTTTACTTGCTTATCTCTTTCTTTTTGAATTTTTTTTTTCTTGCCGTAACACTTAACATCATCATATATATGATTAGCATTTGCTAATTTATTTTTTTGTTCAATTACCTTAATTTCTCTAATTATGTTCACAAATATTTTTAATACAAGATTTTTAAGTATTTATTTATTTTTTAAGGAAAAAGACACATAATCAATGCTTACATCACTTGCTCATATTTTTCTTCTACCAAATCAAATCTCTTTCAATACTTTTAATTATCTCACCTGATTATAATTCATAACAAATTGTAATATTATTACCTAATAATTTAAAATTAAATTGACAATAAATAAAATTCCAAATAAGCACTAACATTTTGTTGTCCATTCATATTTCTTCTCTTATGTGAAATCGGCAATTCCAATCTCCTTATCTTACAATCATTTATTCTTTATTTTTGTTTTCTGTCATAAATTAATACTATATTATATTAATACTCTANATTTTGTTGTCCATTCTTATTTCTTCTCTTATGTGAAATCGGCGATTCCAATCTCCTTATCTTACAATCATTAATTCTTTATTTTTGTTTTCTGTCATAAATTAATACTATATTATATTAATACTCTGATTAACATTAAATTTAAATTAATCAATTTAAGACTAAGTTTATTTACCTTTAATCTTTTCCTTCATGGTCAACCACTCTCCTCGATCTCAAATTTTAATATTCATTTCTTCAATTATTCCTGGCTATACTTAGCAAAATCCCAAATAAATATGAATATTAAATAATATTAATTTAACTTTATTATATTATTTATTTTAAAGAAACAATATGAACCATAAGAAACAATATGAACCATAACCTTTACCTTAAGCTCGATTCACCCCTTCTCCCGCACGCAAATCTGCTTGCCAGGCTTCCTGGTTCACACAAGGGGAGCCCCAGGCTCGACTTCGTCTTTGCCTCCCGAGCACATTATCTCCCAAATGCCAACACCATGCCAAANCTATACTTAGCAAAATCCCAAATAAATATGAATATTAAATAATATTAATTTAACTTTATTATATTATTTATTCTAAAGAAACAAAATGAACCATAACCTTTACCTTAAGCTCGATTCACCCCTTCTCTCGCACACAAATCTGCTTGCCAGGCTTCCTGGTTCACACTCGACTTCGTCTTTGCCTCCCGAGCACATTACCTCCCAAATGCCAACACCATGCCAAATGTTTAGTTCTCATGCTATAACACTGATGATGCTACTCTTCACCTACTAGTGAATATGACATAGGCTTCCTTTCCTCAACTCATCAATATTGGTATCATCGTCTTTTGTTAAACATATTGAAATCGCTCTTCTCCAAGCCCTCATTCAAAAAGTTCTAAAACACTCTTCCCTCACTTGGATTTGACTCTCACTCTCTGTCTGTTTCCTCCGATTAGAACTAGAGTAACTTGTTCGCCCCCTAAAGATGAAACTATCGAGACGGTTTCGTTCCCGTCTGAATCAACCTATCAATACAGTTTTTCTTCATAGTTATTATATGAGATGTATTAGGATTACTAATTTGACGAAAGATTCTATTGCAAGCATATAATGAATGAAATTGAATATATGTGAATTCTCCAATATTAACAGGTACAACAACAAGCCTTTATCTCAGTAAATGGGGTCGGCTACATGAATCCGCTTTCTCCATTGTATCCTATTGAGCGTCATATTTTCATTTAATTCTAATAAATTAAGATTCATTTTTATACAACATGTCCAAGTCTTTTTAGGTCTACCTCTACCTTTCTTAGCATAAGTCGAATCTAAAACAACTAGTCTCCTAACCGGATCATTAGATGGTTGACGTGTAATGTGACCAAACCATCTAAGACAACTCTCTCTAATCTTGTATGCCACTTGAGCTACACCAACCCTTTCACGGATAGATTCGTTTCGTATTTTTTCTCTAAGTGACAAGTCACTCATCCACCTAAGCATTTTCATCTCAACAACACTTTGTTTTATGATTATCTTTCAAAGGCCAACAATCCTAGCCATAAAGCATTGAAGGTATCACCATCATCTTATAAAATTTTCCTTTTAAGTCTAAGCAGTACATTTCTATCACACAATAGGCCCGATGCATTCCTCTACTTCAATCAACTTGAATTCTACTGAAAATATACCCATCTATATCACCATCACTTTGAACAATAGACCCGAGATATCTAAAACGTTCACACCTTTTACAACTTTACCACTGAAGCTGAGAAGTGAACTTTATTTCTAGTAGAAAGTTTTGAATACAAATAAAACTTCTAATCTACATTTGAGTGGATAAATTCATTCAATAAGAGAATAATCATTAATAACAGTAACAAGACTTCTAAACTTGAGTTAGTTCAAAATAGACTTGGATCCCAAAGATCATAATGAAAAAGTTCAAATGGGATGGTACCATGAGGTGACGTAGAAGATGGAAAAGATGTTCAGATATGTTTACCAAGCATTAAGCTCAAATTTTGAAAAGTAAAAAAGAGTGCATTGCCAAAGAAAATGTGATGGTAGGTGACCAATATGATAGTCATTGGAAATAAGTAATAGTGAAATGAGTTGAGGATACCCTAAGTTTTAAATAGTAAACTCCATTAATTTTAACACCTCCAACAATAATCTTCCTTGCATTGAAATCCTAAAAATACAATGGAAGAGATAAAATGCTACCGAATAGTTGTAATTTTTGACAAGACAATTAAGGATGAGTAAATTGACAATAAATTTATAAAGATATGACATAAGGAAGAGATAAATTTATGACATAGTATGACCTCTGTTTAAAGATATCACTAGTCACTGCCCTCATTACTACAACAACAACAACAACAATAAGTCTTTATCCCACTAAGTGCAGTTAGCTACATGAATCTTTTTTCTCCATTGTGTCCTATTGAGTGTCACATTTAATTCTAATAAATCAAGATCATTTTTTATACAACATGCTTATGTCTTTTTAGGTTTACCTTTAACTTTCTTAAAATAAATCGAATANGATATGACATAAGGAAGAGATAAATTTATGACATAGTATGACCTCTGTTTAAAGATATCACTAGTCACTGCCTTCATTACTACAACAACAACAACAACAATAAGTCTTTATCCCACTAAGTGCAGTTAGCCACATGAATCTTTTTTCTCCATTGTGTCCTATTGAGTGTCACATTTAATTCTAATAAATCAAGATCATTTTTTATACAACATGCCTATGTCTTTTTAGGTTTACCTTTAACTTTCTTAAAATAAATCGAATCTAAAGCATCTACTCTCTTAATTGGATTATCAGATGGTCGACATTATTCTTTTACAAAGAAATTGATAAATANATAAGACAATTAAGGATGAGTAAATTGACAATAAATTTATAAAGATATGACATAAGGAAGAGATAAATTTATAGACAGTCACAGTATCTTTGCTAGACTAAGAGTAGGACGAAGGATCCATTTGCAGCCTCTCTAAACAATTACCTATCAAGTTTGAAAAAACACCATAATCTAATATCCAAGATGAAGCAGATGAGACAAAAACAACAAAATCATAGGAAGCAATGTTATGAGAGATAAACAAGGATGCTTAAGAGGACTGAACAAAATAATTACATGTTATTGAGAAAGAGTAACAGATCTAGAAGAGGCTTTAAGTGTAGAATAAGTAGGGGTAATTGAAAGTTCAATGACATGTTGAGCTATGTAAGGGTAGCCAAATTGAGCCTAACATTAATATGAAGGATGAGTAATTAAACCATAATGAAAATGGAAAAAAAAATATTTTCCTCGGCCACTACGACCCGCCCATGCCCACCATGATGTCCTCAGAGAAGAGCAGGGAGGGATTTGAAAGTTCAATGACCTAGAGAACACATTAGAGAGTAGGGACAATATTGAGAATGGTGGAATCTGCCATCAACTGTGATTGTACTTGTTGGAATTAGTGGTGCAATGTAGAGAAATTATCCAACAAGAGGCCTATCATTTTAGTTTTTCCATATGAATAGACAAATAACGAAGGGACAAAATTGAAATGCTCATTCTGCTTACCCCAAGAAATATTGTAATAGCTTGTATTGAAAGATCATTTCATTTTAAGGAACATAGATTAGAGCGAAGACTGTAAGCTTTAAGATATTACTATAAAGAAATCAAGTGTGGCGGAAAAAAATCCTAAAATTTTCTTAGATGTCTCCTGAAAGAGAATAGTGGAGCAATGGAAGAGCTGAGACTTTCTAACATTGAGGTATGAACAACATAATAAAATATTTCTTCCATTCTGAAAATTTAACATTATCATCGTGGGTCAAGCGTGAAGCATTTATATGAATAAGTTTATTAGGAGACCAAATAAAAAAATAGAAAATCCCAAACCACAGACGGCATGCCACAACAAATGGAAGCAATGCATATCAGGAAGGCAAGCCAACATAACAATAGCAGCAAGGCATATGAGAAAGGCAAGCCAACATTAGTGCAAAAGTAGGCCTACGTGTAATTGATCAAAATCACGGGTTGTGAGCGAGAGGAGCAGGGAGAGGATTAGATTGTGTGTTGTAGGTGCAGTCATTGGATGAGGAACGAATCAAATACGACTTAGTAGGCGACAGCGCGTCAGCTGAGAGTCGAGGGGCAAGAATAGCAGGATATTAGACTAGTGGAGTTGGGTGTGAGCAAGTAATTAGAGGTGAATCACAACTATGATTGCGGGTGAATCACGGTGACATGATTTGGGTGTGGAGAGCAGATGACGGAAGGGGATGTTAAACTACAGGAGTTGGTTGTGGGAGGCAGTGAAAAAAAACAAAGAAAATAAAAGAGAATTATATATCCAGTTGATATATCCTAATATAATTATCTATCTAATACGTCAACAAAAACAAAAAGTAAATCATTGGCTTTCTGATAATATTTGTTTCACAGTGAATAACAAATGAAAATAATAAATCACTTAGATGCTTGCAAATGGAAACTATATTCTAAGAAATAAATTACTCACTTTTTAAGGATATTGAAATTTTTTATAGAGTAGAAAATTCATTTTTATGTCTAACATTTCCAATCAAATACTACAATTTTAAAAAATTCAAGCAACCCTTCAAATATTATAGTACTTACATCAAATCTAAGAAAAAATTAACTTACTGATAGTCAAATGAATAGGTCACTAAGCAATATAAAGTTGACTGGGGTCTAGATTTAGCATTTCTACATGATGGGAGAACATTTTTAAAACTTATTTCCATACTCACCGAATGTATAAGTGATCCTTCATATAATATGACCTCTGTTTAAAGATATCACCAGTCACTAGCATTTTTATATTGCCCTCATTACTACAACAACAACAACAACAAGTCTTTATCCCACTAAGTGCGGTCAGCTACATGAATCCTTTTTCTCCATTGTGTCTTATTGAGTGTCGCATTTAATTCTAATAAATCAAGATAATTTTTTATACAACATGCCTATGTCTTTTTAGGTTTACCTCTAACTTTCTTAAAATAAATCGAATCTAAAGTGTCTACTCTCTTAATTGGATCATCAGATGGTCGACATTATTCTTTTACAAAGAAATTGATAAAGAAAATTANTATATATATATATATATATAATTTTTCTTATTTGAATTTTTAAGAATTATAAGAATCTGAAAAATTCATTGTAGATTCAGATACTTTAATTGATCAAATTAGCATATCAATGCTTCTAAATGATGTTTCTTCCCTTCAATAATCAATATGTTAGCGAAATAGTATATTGTTTTTTTATGTCTTAGAGATGATATTAAAAATAATATTTAATAGCAATAAAAATATTTATTTTTGCATAAAATTAAGAAAATGAATCTATAATTATGCAGCTGTTAAAGGTTCTGGATTTTTATGATGATATAATGATAGCTGAAGGATACATATAGGGCTATCAAAAAAGCTCGTTGTTCGCGAACAGTTCGTGTTCGAATGAGTTTGTGTTCGATTTGTTCGATAAGTAGACGAGACGAACATGAACAAATTTTTTTCGAATCGTTATTGTTCGAAATATAAAATAATTTAAAATAATTATATATAAAAAATTTATGATATT
>JXCR01139872.1:127976-139674 GCA_002079205.1 Phalaenopsis hybrid cultivar | reverse complement strand
ATCAAGTAGGAAAAGATCCAAATCTAACAAAAAACATCCATCCCAAAAGCAACACGAATCAAACCAAACATTAATAATTGTTAGCATGAATTACTGATTAACTAAAAATTCCATACCCCACTTCACAAAAGTAAAAGAATCTACATGCCAGCATATGAAAGTCCCCCACAGGATGTTTCAGATAAGGTATCCATATGCCATGAATATACCCAACAAATTTGGAAAGTTCTCAGCCATAAAATCAAACAATTTCTAGCTTATTTCACATAATCAGATGCTGGGCCTAACAAGATCAGAAATTCCATACATTTGTGCTGCTCCTTGGACATTGAAAGCTCCAGCCCTGAGACAGCTGAGAATACTGTCAAACACAAGCCACCATAACCAAGTTTAACAGAACTGTCAAAGAAAGTCAGATTTCACAACAAACAAACAAAAACAGAAATTGAATCTACCTGAAAGTGAAGGAGTGAGCACACCATCACCAATAACCATGCACGTCCCAATCAGCGCCAGAACCAAAAGTAGCTGTCGCAGAACCCGGTGCTTCTCCATCAACATCTTCAACCACACCGCCGCCGCAACCCGATCGCCGACGGCGGTCTCTCCAGAACCGGAGCCATGTTCACAGCAGATGCCGTCAGTCTTCTTGTAAGCAGAGAGCTCCTCGTCGGCGATTTGCCCATTGGGCAGTAAACCAACGCGAGCATGGCGGCAGAGAAGAGAGTACAACGCAAATGTTCCGCCTTCGCCATTGTCGTCAGCTCGGAGGACTATGAAGACGTACTTGAGTAGAGGAATGAGGGTCAGCGTCCAGAAAACAAATGAGAGAACTCCAAAAATCTCCTCATTGGTTTCTGAGTGCTCGATATCTTCCGCAAAAGTGCTCTTGTAGACATAAAGTGGGGAGATACTTAGGTCGCCGTAGACCACACCAAGGCTCTGGTACGCCAGCGTAAGCACCGTCCTCCATGACTCCCTCTGCAACTCAAATTTCAATAATTCCCAATCCTATACGTATTAACGAAGAAAAAAGCCAAACTCACCTTGAGGGAATTCGCATAGATTCCTCCTTCGAGATCCATGAATAGGATATCAAACTCCCATTTTTCTTTCCAATGTTAGGCGAAATGGAAATGCAAGACTGAAACTGAAATCGGTTTCTTCCAACAGTGCAAACAAGATGCGGGAGGAAAGAAAGCTTCTTTACATTCCAGCACTCATCAGTATCGATTTCTCGTCGATAAAATAAGTACAAGATTGTCTTGGAATGAGAAAGTTGGAACTTTTCGGGTACGGAGTGAGGAGAAGAACTGAAAAAGAAGCAGTTTTACTGTTACTGGAAAGTTCTGCAAACGGACATGAAAAGGAGAAGGGTCCAGAGATGNTTTACACGCATCAAAATATGTATTTCACTTTTTAAAAATAAAAATAGTGGTATTATTTATGTGATATGAAAGCTTTAGGTGGAATAAACGTAAAAAGCAAGATGCTAGATTTGTAAATACATACGAATTGGGTGAGATGTATGTCGAAGCCCCTACAACTTAAAAATTTAAGAGGAAAGATAATTAAGTAGAAGAAGCAACAACTCAAGTAAATATGATAATGTACTACTTATATCTTCATACCTGAGGCATTTCCCAATCGCTTCGTATCTCTGAAACCAGTTGTGACAGCCAAACACAACAACATTAGGATCCAGTTGATATCTGGTATGTATATTTGGCCACAAAATTTGGATGATGTGTGCACTATCTTCACCCTTGGAAAACATCCCAAAGCGGAACATTGTTTAATTATCGAAAAGGTAGCACTAATAACAGCTTGGCTTCCCACCACAGCTGCAAGTATAGCTATAGCCAGAACAGGCCACCTCAATTTCTCTAAAAAGATTAAAAAAAGGTTATTTTATAAGCTTTATGCTACAATGAAATTATGTGAATCAAAAGAACAGTTAGTATGCCTACCTGGGACAGACACATAGAATCCGATTCGATAATCACTTTCAATAATATGGTGTTGTGAGAGATAAGCAGCTTGCCCCATATATGCCAGGATCAATGCTGGATACACCATAGATGTAAAAGCAATCTGCATGAAGGAATAACATATTCGAGAGAAATCAATAGATATCTCAATCCAAGACTACAATTTGTAGCTTCAGAAGTGAATTTCTTTAAATATTAAGAAAGTTCATGTTTAATAAAAAGAAAAAAAATGCAGGAAAATAAAAAGGAAACTATATATATTCATCTGTACAAGAATAAGATTTTTTATAGGCATGCTAAATTATCCTTCAAGTAGTTAATAGCTAAGGAGAATGATAATTTGAAGAATTGGTGGCAACAAAACATCCGAAGATTCTTCAAAAAGGTTGTAGAATGTAGAATATTCTAGTGTTATCATAAACATGAATAACCTAACCGATCATTTAGTGCTATTTGAATCAAGAAAGAAAAACAAGCAATAAAAAAAAAAGGCTAAAAATGATAATATTTTTCTTTTTATTAGTATTATCTTCATTTACAGTGTATTTTCATGTTAATGACTCTTATAGGTTATACAATTAGTGTAGATGGTTGTAAAAAGAGAATATTAATATTGATTGTTAATATGCATGGCTTTTACCCTAGTGATGGACTATTTAAATGGAATGCCTGCGCAACACTATTCCATAAGAGTGATTCCAAGGACTCCAGGTACATATTGAAAGGACTTGCCCAGCATGATTCCAGTAATACCAAAGCCTTCTCCTCTTGTCTGAGTCATACTAATTACAAAAACCTTGACGCCAAACAAAACAAGAAAACTGTTAAAAAAAAAGCAAAACATAATCACAGGATAATAAACATAAGACCTCCAGTTTAATTCATAAATAACGACATATCTCATTCAAGAAGAAAATAGCGGGAGAATGCTATGAGTGATGAAATTCACAGGCTTTTAAGATAATACAAAACCAATTTAGCTAATCACAGAGATAGAGAACATTATCTACTAAATGGGGGCAATTCCTGACCTGTATAGATAACTGAGAAAAATGACCCAAATCTGCAAACATTGCCTCAGAGCCTACATAACATAACAGCAAATTTGAGTTCATTAAAATATGGCATGCATGGCAACAAAGAAATTTAACTTAACATACCTGTCATGCATAAAAGAATTCCTCCTAAGGACATCCATCCTTGCCTTCGTGTCTTCTTCAAGAATTTGTACATGTAGTAGGGAGATAGTGCATGATATATTTGTGGATTCCAATAGAAAATGTTATATATGCCAATCATACTGATACACAGGAGCCATGTTGTAACAATTGGTGCAAACAAAAATCCAACACGGTGAGTACCAAAATGTTGCACCCCAAACAAGCAAATCAAAATAAGACATGCAATGGGAACTTCAACATCTGCAAATCAGAGATGTTTGAACATGTGTTAACATTGTTTATAAAAACTTCGTGTTAAGTGTCCCATCAAAGATGAATACAGATTTACTGAAACATGCACACGTAAGAGATGAGTTCTGCATCATTAAAGCATAATCAAGAAAATCATTATGTTTTAGGTCCAGTATACTTTACTTCGTTTAGCATCACAAAAATCACATTCTTTCAATAATTTATGATCTTTGTTTGTTCAAATCTCAAGTACTACTGATTTTTTGAGATAATCGTATACTTTAAACCTGCTCTTCCCATTTTTTTTAGTATCAAGTGACAGCATGCTTCCAATCTTAAATACGCAATGACCAGATAGTTTTCCATTTAAAATTCAATGGGAGTATAGCTCTATTTGATTTGATCCAATTTAACAAATAAGGTTTGCAAAAGAATCATTAAAAATTCATCAATGAATTACATGACACCCCATATCATACTATGCAAGCTATTAATTGCTTTGTCTCATCGCAACATTCCATATCATGGTAAGTCTCAAGACCATATCCTTTTCATGTAACTTACCAAGATGTCGCTCAATCTATAGGTTGCTCCAACACAAACATTCTTTAGAGTTTTCAAAGAAATTCCAATTATCACACAAGATGTCCCTAGGCCTAACTCTTTAATTATATTGGCCCATAATTGTTTTCTCCCATCACAATTTGTGACTTAGTTCTTTCATATGCTCCCTTTTTCCTAGAAGTTTTCCATCATAGAATCCTGCTAGGTGATGTCCTTGTTTTGGGATATTTCCAGGGCAATCACACCTCAACTCCATCGAACAACCCTCTTTAAATTCAAAATGTCACAAAATGTATCCAAACACATATGTAATCGTGTATAAAATGAAACAAAAAATTTTCAAAGCAAGAAAGAAGCTATTATTGAATTATGCACTGATCATTTCTGCCAATTGAGAAAAGGCCAAAATTTGATGAATTAACAACGAAGATTTACATACATATCACCCAATCTTATGTATTTACACATCTAACACCTAAACTTTAATTTTTACATACCAATTAAGTTGTATTTTAACTTTTAAAAGTTAAAATGGTGGTATTTTTGATGTGGTATGAAAGATTAAGGTAATATTAATATAATCAGTAAAGCTTAGTTGTTAGATATATAAATACATAAGAATTAGGTGATATGTATGTAAATATTCCAACAAAATACATTCTAAACACAAATTCTGAAGACTAGAACATGAAAAGAATCTGCCCATTTTAGAAGAAATTATTCGCATAAATGGTTTGCCAAGCAAAAGTACAAGCATAAACTTCAGTGCATGCATAATCAAATAAGATGGAAATAAAATCCTATAAATTTACCAGGCACAAAGAGTTAGCTATTTCTATCACATTTGCATCTAATGATCTAACAAACATCAGCAACTCTATCCCAACCATCTAGAATCGCCTCTAACAAAACTTTTGCCACTCATCTCTGTTGACTGCAGCAAGCGACAATATATAGTTTGCCTGATATTGTCTGAATGATAAATTGAAAATGGCAGATTGATAACTGCATATTAAATGCTAAGGAATAAATGAAGATTCAAGCTATTAAATTCAGAACATGAAATGCAGAAATAAACAGTATATGCAGGTAGTACAACATTGAAAATGTAGTTACATATAAGTGATATACTTGGTAGGTAACCATTTCTTCAAACCTTTACATATAACATTCAAACTATTACAGTATATGACAAATAATCATTAATACTTACTTCATAAACACCAAAATAAGCAAAAAAAAAAAACAAGTATCAAGTAGGAAAAGATCCAAATCTAACAAAAAACATCGATCCCAAAAGCAACAAGAATCAAACCAAACATTAATAATTGCTAGCATGAATTACTGATTAACTAAAAATTCCATACCCCACTTCACAAAAGTAAAAGAATCTACATGCCAGCATATGAAAGTCCCCCACAGGATGTTTCAGATAAGGTATCCATATGCCATGAATATACCCAACAAATTTGGAAAGTTCTCAGCCATAAAATCAAACAATTTCTAGCTTATTTCACATAATCAGATGCTGGGCCTAACAAGATCAGAAATTCCATACATTTGTGCTGCTCCTTGGACATTGAAAGCTCCAGCCCTGAGACAGCTGAGAATACTGTCAAACACAAGCCACCATAACCAAGTTTAACAGAACTGTCAAAGAAAGTCAGATTTCACAACAAACAAACAAAAACAGAAATTGNCTCCAGCCCTGAGACAGCTGAGAATACTGTCAAACACAAGCCACCATAACCAAGTTTAACAGAACTGTCAAATAAAGTCAGATTTCACAACAAACAAACAAAAGCAGAAATTATAAATCTACCTGAAAGTGAAGGAGTGAGCACACCATCACCAATAACCATGCACGTCCCAATCAGCGCCAGAACCAAAAGTAGCTGTCGCAGAACCCGGTGCTTCTCCATCAACATCTTCAACCACACCGCCGCCGCAACCCGATCGCCGACGGCGGTCTCTCCAGAACCGGAGCCATGTTCACAGCAGATGCCGTCAGTCTTCTTGTAAGCAGAGAGCTCTTCGTC
This sequence comes from Phalaenopsis hybrid cultivar, assembly GCA_002079205.1. Classification (NCBI taxonomy): domain Eukaryota; kingdom Viridiplantae; phylum Streptophyta; class Magnoliopsida; order Asparagales; family Orchidaceae; genus Phalaenopsis; species Phalaenopsis hybrid cultivar. The sequence continues at coordinate 133,668 of JXCR01139872.1, read as the reverse complement.
GGCGATTTGCCCATTGGGCAGTAAACCAACGCGTGCATGGCGGCAGAGAAGAGAGTACAGCGCAAATGTTCCGCCTTCGCCATTGTCGTCAGCTCGGAGGACTATGAAGACGTATNGACGGCGGTCTCTCCAGAACCGGAGCCATGTTCACAGCAGATGCCGTCAGTCTTCTTGTAAGCAGAGAGCTCCTCGTCGGCGATTTGCCCATTGGGCAGTAAACCAACGCGAGCATGGCGGCAGAGAAGAGAGTACAACGCAAATGTTCCGCCTTCGCCATTGTCGTCAGCTCGGAGGACTATGAAGACGTACTTGAGTAGAGGAATGAGGGTCAGCGTCCAGAAAACAAATGAGAGAACTCCAAAAATCTCCTCATTGGTTTCTGAGTGCTCGATATCTTCCGCAAAAGTGCTCTTGTAGACATAAAGTGGGGAGATACTTAGGTCGCCGTAGACCACACCAAGGCTCTGGTACGCCAGCGTAAGCACCGTCCTCCATGACTCCCTCTGCAACTCAAATTTCAATAATTCCCAATCCTATACGTATTAACGAAGAAGAAAGCCCAACTCACCTTGATAGAATTCGCATAGATTCCTCCTTCGAGATCCATGAATAGGATATCAAACTCCCATTTTTCTTTCCAATGTTAGGCGAAATGGAAATGCAAGACTGAAACTGAAATCGGTTTCTTCCAACAGTGCAAACAAGATGCGGGAGGAAAGAAAGCTTCTTTACATTCCAGCACTAATCAGTATCGATTTCTCGTCGATAAAATAAGTACAAGATTGTCTTGGAATGAGAAAGTTGGAACTTTTCGGGTACGGAGTGAGGAGAAGAACTGAAAAAGAAGCAGTTTTACTGTTACTGGAAAGTTCTGCAAACGGACATGAAAAGGAGAAGGGTCCAGAGATGAGAACAAGAGGAGTGGGGTTACAGGTTGTTGAGGTGGCTGGGAATCGTGGAGGCCAGTTGCTTGGGAAAGTGGAGAAGAAGAATGTGAGAAATAGTGGATTCTGTGATGGGATTGTAAAGTATCTATTTATAAATGAAGGGGTTGATCTGCTCTGCTTATTCTCTGTTACCGCATAAAAGAACTATTGGAGTCTGTTTGTCCAGGTCAAAGTGATCGTCAGATTAAATTTATAACAATCGAATGGTGACATTTTAAGGTCAATTTCCCATGCCTAAGCGTGAGGATTCATTGAAATTAGTTAGCTGAGTATAATACAATTCATTTATGAGCAATTCTCAGCTTCAGCTTAAGAAAATTTAAAATTTGTAGCCCATTCTCTCACTCTTCTTATTTTTGCACTATGAGTTCATTTATGAGTAACTCTTAGCTTAAGAAAATTAAAAGGGTTACCCTTTCTCTCACTCTTTGTTGTTATCTCCTTTAATGCATTCATTAAAATTTGATGAATTTCTTAAATTCCATGTTATTAAAAAATGTCTAATAAAATCATTTGACTTTTACTGTTGAAAATGTTGATGGAATCATAAATCAGATATTTAATTCATGAAACACTAGATATTTCATGTCAAATCATGAAGAAAAACAAAGTTGAAGTGTGGAAAGATATAATGGTTCTTGTTGTCTTATTCTTATGAGTTGTGTTTTCTAAGTAGATGCGTGTTCTTATGGATACAAAGATAATTACTCGTTGGTAATTATTTCTTACACATTTGCACTTTTAATTTTATCCATCATAAAATTTGAAAATACAAATAGGTCTTCACACTTATATTTTTTACCATAGTTTAAAAATTTAACATTCATAAGCCTATACTTTATTATATCTTATTAATTAGACTTAATTTTAAGATAACATAAATAATGCATTTATTTACATATATTAGCGCACATAAAATAAATAATTATTTATTTTTCTAACAATCTCCCACTTGAGCCGCATATGTTAATTTATAAATGTGTTTTCTTTTGTGAGCTCGAACTTTGCTATCAAGTATCAGAGTTTTCGTTAATAATCTCGTCCATTAATTATATCAATATAGAATCAAAGCGACTTTCATCACAAGTATAACATGACTAGACCCATCAATATTTGCATATCAATACAATCAAATAACAAAGATTAAATATGGATGTGTAGCCTGAAACTTATATGCAATGTGATCTATACATGCCCAACTTCAACTAGTCCAAACTGAAACTTTAATGAGATAAAAAAAAATCAAAATCAGAATGAACTGAATTCTCCATTTATGCAGAAAACACACAATGTCTATATATTTAAAAGAAAATAGCATCCAAATACAAACTCACAATAAAATCATATATTATCAAGTAAATGAACCCCTATATGTGCAGTATTCTCATGAAAGACCTTGGGTGGAATTCCTTTAATGAGCAGATCTGTAATCATGGAGTTTGTGTCAATGTGTTTTACAGATATTTGACTACTCTAAATTCTTTCTTTAACAACAAAGTACTTAATCATTTTATATTTTGATTTTGAAGTTAGAATACATAACTGCTAATTTATTGTCACAAAATAACCTAAGTAGTCTTTCTATCCTTTTTATAATTCATAGCCCAATAACAAAATTTTCCAACCATATTTCATGAATGGATACTTCATAATATGTTGCAAACTCTACTATCATGATGGAAGAAGTTATTTGTGACTGCTTTGCACTCGTCCAAGATATATCTCCTCTCGTAAGTATATAAATATAGCCCGAAGTGAATCAAAGACTATCATGACGTCCACCAAAATCTGAATCTAACTAATTAATGGTTTCAAATTGGTCTGACCTTTTATATGTGAACATGTAATCTTTCATTCTTCATAAATATTACATAACCCGTTTTGCTGTTTTCTAGTGACCAATTATAGGGTTGCTCAATTATCTATCCAAAATTCCAAAAATGCATGTTATATCCAGACGTGTTGAAACTTGGGCATACAATAGACTCCCTAATGAAATTTTTAATACTATTGATGAGAAGTTTGATTAAGACCGTTGATGAATTTATTTAGTTTGTAAATTGTCTTCTTTGCATCTTCCGATGCAATTTTTACGTTGCATCATATAAGTTATTTCATTAATGTCACCATTTAGAAATGTTTTCTCAACATCTGTCTGATGTAACTCAAGATCAAAATATGCTACTAGTGTCATAATAATTCTAAAAGAGCCTTTCATAAAACTAGAGATAATGCCTCTTTATAATTGATGTCTTCCTTTTGAGTAAAGCTCTTAGCAATAAGATGAGCCTAATGTCTTTCTACATCACCCTTAGAATCCCTCTTGGCTTTAAATATCCATTTACAATCGATAGGTTTCACATATTCAGATAATTGAACAAGCTCGCAAACCTTACTGTCTTGCATGAACTTGAATTTTACATGCATGTCATCAATCCACTTTTGAATGTTTACACTTTGCATGGCTTGATGGACATTGATGTGATCATTCTCCATCAATCCAATGTTATCATCATGCTCTTGGAGAAATACTATATATACATTAGAAAAAATACTTGTTTTCTCTTTAGTCGATCTCATTAATAGCTCAAGTTATTGTGGCAGTTGTTCTTAGGAGTGCTGAGTTTGTACCTCAAGGGATTCAACAGCTTTGTCCTTCTAATCTTGATTTGGAACTTGATTAATGAGATGAATATAACTTGATCATTATCAGAATTAATCGTAGGAATAATAGATGATTCCATTTGATCAAGGTTAAAGACAATTTTTAAGCTTTTGTCCTCCGTCAAACTTAACATCCTTAAAGAATATTGCATTTCTTGTCTCAAAAATTGCCTTGGTATCAGGAGCATAAAATTTATACCCTTTTGATCATTTGAAGTAACGAACAAACTAACAACTTCATGTTTTAGAGTCTAATTTCTTTTCATTTAGCCTAAAATTCCATGCCTCAACTAGAAAATCCAAAGTATGAAAATGCTTAAGACTAGGCTTTTTGCCAATTCAAAGTTTATATGGAGTTTTAGTTGTTAACTTAGTTTGTACTCTATTGAGAATATAAGTTGCAGTATTGAGTGCTTCATCCTAGAGACTCAAGAAAGGTAGAATGATATTTCATACTCTTCACCATATCCTTCAATGCCTAGTTTCGTCTCTCAGTAACACCATTCATGCTAGGGGAACTTGACATGGTATATTGAGGGACTATCCCGCATTTCTTCGGGTATTTGACAAATGACCCGAGTCAACGTTCACTCAAACCACCATATTTGTCATAGTGTTCACCATCAAGGTCAGATCAAACACCTTTAATTCTTTCGTTAAGTTGAAGCTCAACCTCAGCCTTATATAATTTGAACACATTCAATGATTATGGTCTTTCATGTATGAGATATAGGTAGCCATATCGAGAAAAATCATCTATAAATGATATAAAATATTGTTAGCCATTCCATAAAACTATAAGAAATGGTCCATAAATATATGTATGTATTAGTTCTAAAATGTTTAAAGCTCTATTAACACCTTGTCCTCCTTTATTGATTTTTTTTTTATTTTTAATACATTCAACACAAACTTCAAAGTCTGTAAAGTCAAGAAAATCAAGAATTTCATCCGACACAAGCTTTTCCATTCTTTTTCTTAAAATATGACCTAATCACCTATATCATATATCATAAAATAACTACTACTAGCTAATTTATGTTCCATGCTACCAGTATTAACATGCAAGGCTTCACTATAAGAAGTAATCAGTTCAAGCAACCATTAAAATGTCAATTTAAAGAAAGACTGAACTGATTATTTTCAAACGAACAAGTATATCCAAATTTATCCAAAGTAGAAATAGAAATTGAATTTCATCTAAATGACAATACATTAAAAGTATCTTTCAAATCCAAATAATAACCAGTACATAATAATAATCTTAATGCCAAATAGCTTTAACCTCAACTCTCTTAGCATCACCCACATGGATGACTCTTTCAACATCAATTGGCTTTTAGTAGCTTAGACAGCCTTTGCATAAACACATTTATATGAGTAGTGGCCCCTGAAGAAATTCACCAAGTGTGTTTTGACGCTAAGGTTAAATTAGCTTCAGAACAAATCAAATTAACAAATGCACCTATCTTTCCTTGCCAAACTTGATATCACTTATTAAAAGTTATAATATTTCTACATACATAAATGTACAAAAGTAAAGTCTAAGTGTCATATATGTAAATACATAAATGTAATGCCCCAAAATGAAATATGAACAACTTATATGATAATTTAAGATTAAGAATCAGCAAAAAATTTGATATTTTTCTATCATTTAATTTTACTCAAATTGCAAGCATCAAAACCAAAGCTTCCTGATGGCTAAATCTCAATGAATCGGGCTATCTAATTTAATAAATGGGCCGCCCACATATTTAAAGAGTGCTCGAATTACTATAATTAACTAGCGGTCCACAAAAGAGTGACAGATAATTTTAACTGTCGACTTTAATAGAAATGAATTATAAAACTTTTATTATGGATTTTTTTAAATATTTTTATATAAATAGTTTAAAATTTTAGAGTAGATTAAAAAAAAGCTCATATAACTAAATTAAAATATATAAGTTTTTGCATTAATCTTTTTTTATATAAATAGAGATTTATTTAAAAAAAAGATTTTACTATTATAATTTTATTTCAATTTTTATAGACACTTGCAACCATGCAAAGCATAATTAGGACTTATTTAGCATAGC
>JXCR01139872.1:115889-127638 GCA_002079205.1 Phalaenopsis hybrid cultivar | reverse complement strand
TATATATTGAAAACTATTAACAATATTCTTATAGCCAATACACTCTAATAAATTAGGTTAAAAAAGTTATTTCTTATCTTAAAAAAAATTTAAATATATTAATAATATAGTTAAATAAAAACATAAAAAAATGAGTAAAATAAAATAGTAAGAGAGGGGCTCTTAATAGATAAGATTCTGTATAAATGATAGTTTTTATTTAAAAAAAATCCAACAACATGTAGTCAAAGGCCGATTTATTTTAAAATTTAGTTAATTACACTATTGCTCTTGATTGATTGTCTTTATTCCTCTTGCTAATTGTAACTTCTTTCGAAGAATCTCTCATTGATATTATGAATTCATACATTAATCTTGTTGAGACTTGCTCATCCGCATGGCCTTGGCATTGTGCCAAACACCGATTAATTAATCTGTATTGTTTGTAGCGTATTCACCCAACCAAGCCTATTAGCCTAAACCTTATTAGTAGGCATAAGCCAGCGTCGACATTAGGCAATGTCTTATCTCGACTTAACTAAATATTGGTTGGGATATATGTTGCTTATCCTATATCAAAGGCCTTAGCTTTCACCTATAAATAAAGACTTAAATGTAAGATGCAAGTATGAGGCTCATACATGAAAGTGGGCACATAGTTTTAGACTATTCTTTGTAAGTCTAGCTCTAACTTTCTTCATCCCTCTCTTCATGCACTCATGTTCATTTTGATTCATTCTTCCTTTCAAAGAACCCAATCAAATCCCTCATAAAAATTCTTTTGGTAGACAAATTCCTTCCATCCATCACAATTTATCCAATAATCTCAAGAAAATTTCAGCCTATTTTTAAACAAACAATATTTTTCTATCCAATATTTAATTCAGTCCTTCCCATCTTAAAACTTTAAGGCATCTCTACGAACTGAAATTCTCAACCTACTCCATTCACCAGCACTAAAAAAAAAGTCAAATAATCCTGTTCATCTGGATATTACATTAAATACAATTATTTTACTACTAAAAATGATTTTCCATATAATTTAAGGCAGCAGGCAGCACAAAAGAGTAAAGCAGAATAAACAAACATCCATATGTCAAACAAGAAGTTATGCCATTAATAATAAATCATAGCTGTGGTGGCTTGCCTATGTCATTAGTACAATCTCAAACAAATAATTCAAAACAATATGGTGAGGCAGGTAGAGCCTTCTGATGTGCCAACTTCCAAATTATCATAATTTAAAAACCCTTACTTTTAATACAAGTAACAAAATAAGTTGGGATTCCATTTGGAAGTCTATCAAACATCAACCTGCTCAGTTCATAAAATTAGACTGAAAATTCCAACCACCAGTTTTATTACCAGTTGAAATAAGCATGGTTCTATCAGATCCTGGCAACCCTTCTCTCTCTTTTTCTCTCCNTCCATAAAATTATAAGAAATGGTCCATAAATATATGTATGTATTAGTTCTAAAATGTTTAAATCTCTATTGATATCTTGTCCTCTTTTATTGGTTTTTTTTTCCTTTTAATACATTCAACACAAACTTCAAAGTCCNTCCATAAAATTATAAGAAATGGTCCATAAATATATGTATGTATTAGTTCTAAAATGTTTAAATCTCTATTGACATCTTGTCCTCTTTTATTGGTTTTTTTTTCCTTTTAATACATTCAACACAAACTTCAAAGTCTGTAAAGTCAAGAAAATCAAGAATTTCATCTGACACAAGCTTTTCCATTCTTTTTCTTAAAATATGACCTAATCGCCTATATCATAGCATAAAATAACTACTATTAGCTAATTTATGTTTTATGCTACCAGTATTAACATGCAAGGCTTCACTATAAGAAGTAATCATTTCAAGCAAGCATTGATTATCTTGTTAACATAAATAACTGTACCAGTAAAATGTAAATTTAAAGAAAGACTGAACTGATTATTTTCAAATGAACAAGTATATCCAGATTTATCCAAAGTTGAAATAGAAATTGAATTTCATCTAAATGACAATATAATAAAAGTATATTTCAAATCCAAATAGTAACCAATACATAATAATATTCTAAATGTCATATAGCTTTAACTTCAACTCTTTTAGCATCACCCACATGGATGAATCTTTCAGCATCAATTGGCTTTTAGTAACTTAGACAACCTTGCATAAACACATTTATATGAGTAGTGGCACCTGCAGGAATTCACCATGTGTGTTTTGACACTAAGGTTAAATTAGCTTCAGAACAAATCAAATTAAGAAATGCACTTATCTTTGCTTGCCAAACTTGATATCACTTATTAAAATTATAATATTTCTATTTTTTATGTGATATGAAAGATCTGGAGGGCATAAATGCACGAAAGTAAAATTTAAGTGTTATATTTATTTAAATACATAAACAATTGGATGGAATGTACCCTCAAAATAAAATATGAACAACTTATATGATAATTTAAGATTATGAATCCTCAAAAATCTAATATTTTTCTATCATTTAATTTTACTCAAATTGCAAGCATCAAAATCAAAGCTTCATGATAGCTAAATCTCAATGAATCGGGCTATCTAATTTAATAAATGGGCCGCCCACATATTTAAAGGGTGCTCGAATCACTATAATTAACCAGCGGTCCACAAAAGAGTGGCAGATAATTTTTACTGTCGACTTTAATAGAAATGGATTATAAGACTTTTATTATGGAAAATATTTTAATATTTTTATATAAATAGTTTAAAATTTTAGAGTAGATTAAAAAAAAAGCTCATATAACTAAATTAAAATATATAAGTTTTTGCATTAATCTTTTTTTATATAAATAGAGATTTATTTAAAAAAAAGATTTTACTATTATAATTTTATTTCAATTTTTATAGACACTTGCAACCATGCAAAGCATAATTAGGACTTATTTAGCATAGCAAAATGTAAAAATAGTTTTAGAAATATNATATATATATATATATTGAAAACTATTAAAAATTTTCTTATAGCCAATACACTAATAAATTAGGTTAAAAAAGTTATCTCTTATCTTAAAAAATTTTTAAATACTATAAAAAATATAGTCAAATAAAAACTTAAAAAAATGAGTAAAATAAAATAGTAAGAGAGGGGCTCTTAATAGATAGGATTCTGTATAAATGATAGTTTTTATTCAAAAAAAATCCAACAACATATAGTCAAAGGCCGGTTTATTTTAAAATTTAGTTAATTGCACTATTGCTCTTGATTGATTGTCTTTATTCCTCTTCCTAATTGTAATTTATTTCGAAGAATCTCTCATTGATATTATGAATTCATACATTAATCTTGTTGAGGCTTGCTCATCCTCATGGCCTTGGCATTGTGCCTACTCAGTCTTCCACACACAAGTACCCGGTGCCAAATACCAATTAATTAATTTGTATTGTTTGTAGGGTCTTCGCCCAACCAAGCCTATTAGCCTAAACCNGTAATTTATTTCGAAGAATCTCTCATTGATATTATGAATTCATACATTAATCTTGTTGAGACTTGCTCATCCTCATGGCCTTGGCATTGTGCCTACTCAGTCTTCCACACACAAGTACCCGGTGCCAAATACCAATTAATTAATCTGTATTGTTTGTAGGGTCTTCGCCCAACCAAGCCTATTAGCCTAAACATTATTTGTGGGCTTAAGCCAACGTCGGCATTAGGCAATGTCTTAGCTCGACTTAACTAAATATTGGTTGGGATATATGTTGCTTATCCTATATCAAAGGCCTTAGCTTTCACCTATAAATAAAGACTTAAATGTAAGATGCAAGTATGAGGCTCATACATGAAAATGGGCACATAGTTTTAGACTATTCTTTGTTAAGTCTAGCTCTAAATTTCTTCATCCCTCTCTTCATGCACTCATGTTCATTTTGATTCATTCTTCCTTTCAAAGAACCCAATCAAATCCCTCATAAAAATTCTTTTGGTAGACAAATTCCTTCCATCCATCACAATTTATCCAATAATCTCAAGAAATTTTCAGCCTATTTTTAAACAAACAATATTTTTCTATCCAATATTTAATTCAGTCCTTCCCATCTTACAACTTCAAGGCATCTATACAAACTGAAATTCTCAACCTACTCCATTTATCAGCACTCCAAAAAAAAGTCAAATAACTCCTGTTCATCTGGATATTACATTAAATACAATTATTTTACTACTAAAAATGATTTTCCATATAATTTAAGCCAGCAGGCAGCACAAAAGAGTAAAGCAGAATAAACAAACATCCATATGTCAAACAAGAAGGTATGCCATTAATAATAAATCATAGCTGTGGTGGCTTGCCTATGTCATTAGTACAATCTCAAACAAATAATTCAAAACAGCAACAATACTATAATAATATGGTCAGGCAGGTAGAGCCTTCTGATGTGCCAACTTCCAAATAATCATAATTTAAAAACCCTTCCTTTTAATACAAGTAACAAAATAAGTTGGGATTCCATTTGGAAGTCTATCAAACATCAACCTGCTCAGTTCATAAAATTAGACTGAAAATTCCAACCACCGGTTTTATTACCAGTTGAAATAAGCATGGCTCTATCAGATCCTGGCAACCCTTCTCTCTCTTTTTCTCTCCATCTTTTGTGCAGAGCTGAAGTGGGATTTTCATGAAGTCCAAAGGCTTGGATCTTACCAATGGGAGGACTGGAGCATTTACATTATTTTCTGTTTTTAAGTTTGTTGTTCTCTCCTCTGTTGCATTCGTCTTCCTCAATATCTCCCTCCCTCTCTATACCATCGTTTCAACTCGGTATAACTTCAGCATAAAGCAACCAATCCTCAAGTTTGCTTCTTCTTCTTCTACTACTTCGAACTCTGTTTCATTTCCTATATATCAATCTAACTATTCTAATAACACAAGACAAGGAGCTTCTTCAACACCTCCTTCTGCAAAGCCCTCAGCCAATTCTAACTCCATATCTTCTCTGCTTCTTCTTCAATCACCAACTCTTAAATTAGTACAGAATTCTTCTGCGGCTGCTTTGTTTTCTAATGACAAATTGAATTCTTCGGTTAAAAAGCAAATTGGGAGGCAGAGGATATTGCAGAAGGGATGTGATTTATCTAAAGGGGAATGGGTGCAAGATCCAAATGCGCCATACTATACGAATTCAACTTGTTGGATGATACAGGAGCATCAGAACTGCATCAAATATGGAAGGCCCAACTTGGATTTTCTCAAGTGGAGGTGGAAGCCGGATGGCTGCGAGCTTCCGCTGCTTGATCCGGCCCAGTTCTTGGAGAAGATGAGGGGGAAGATGTTGGCCTTCGTTGGAGACTCGTTGGCTAGAAATCAAATGCAGTCTTTAATGTGCCTTTTGTCCAGGGTACGTTTCCTTGTTCAACTTTATTGATGCTGGCAATTAATTTGATTTTAAGAAGGTATTATATATATGTTGAAAAGTTTTGTTTTTTTCTTAAAATGAAATCTAATACTTAGAAAATATAGCTTCTGAGCCAAATTTGCAGCGACTTAATATATATTAATAAAGGAATGGCCTGCGGCAATTATACGTGCCCCGATCGTTCTCGAGTCGCCTAGCAATTCAAGCATCACATCCTTTATTGGGAGGAATTGAACTCCAGATCAGAAGGGACTTACAACTGACAAACAGGTGCCCGACCAACTGATCAGAGTATGAGGCGCAACGAATTAATATATATAATATATTTGGTGTGGTGGTTAACTAGCTTTTGGTGGTCATTCCTAGCACACCTGCTACACACCTAATAGACGATTGCTATTTCTGTCATAACACGTTATAGGAAACAGCTAGCAAAGCACAAAAAATGAAAGGGCACAACTAATTTTCAAAGATATTACAAAAGTAATAACTGCTGGATTATCATGAACGGAAGAAGGCACGAGAGGTTGAATTTTGAAGTTGCTAAAATGAGTTTAAGAAATAAAGTCTATGGTAGAACTAGGTTACGCTTGTGCTCACCCTAAAATTTGATATTTTTTAACAAATGATATAAAATTTAATATTTTTTTTCTTTATCATTTAGTATGTTTTGTAATTTTGCTCACTCTCTATAGACATTGATGATGGGGGTTTCACTTTCAATGCTTGGAGGAACCATGATAAATTGATGTTAGGAGGCATCGATGTCACAGGAAGAACGTTGAAGGAGGTTGTCGCCCTGTAGGAGTGATTCTAAAAATGAGGAACGAAAGGATGATAAGTAAATAGGCTCGACAACAAGTTTTTCAAGGAAGAAAATCTAGAAACTAACTGAGAACTCTTGCAAAAGGGAAATGATTTTGGCGTAAGGGATCATTGTAGGAAGGTGACAAGGGCACATAGTCGGTGATTTAGTGGTTGTTCGGGTAGCTTTTTCGCTATTTTACTTCTAAAATTAATGTTGTACATTCATTTGTCTATATTTTTATTTTTCAGTAATATTTTTTGTCATTGTAATAAATCTGTTTTTATAATCACATCTACTAAAATGTAATAGTTGTAACAAAACCATTACATGACATTTTCAATATAGATATGGATGTATGTGTGGGAAAAAAATTTGCGTACATAAGACGTACGCAGAGCTGCGTACGTCTGTAACCTGCAAACATGTTACATGGAGGATTTCAGGAGGTTATAACTGCGTTATACACCCTGTAAACTCCCTGTAACCTATCTATATATGAAAACAGAAGCACGCAGAAACGCGGAACTTACTCGAAGGTACAGGTAGGTTACAGGGAGGTTACAAGATGCATAACGCGGTTATAACCTCCTGAAATCCTCCCTGTAACCTGTTTGCAGGTTACAGACGTACGCAGCTTTGCGTACGTCTTATGTACGCAAATTTTTTTAGTGTGTGTGTGTGTGTGTTCAGAGATTGGCCAGAGGGTATAATCTGAAATATCACCCACTGAAAATCCAATTAAATTACCCGGAATTTTTCATTTCAATCAACACATTCCTAAACAAACTAATATTACTGCCATTTTCAAATCTAAATTTCAGGCGGAGTTCCCAAAAGAGATGCCATCCACAGAGGAGAACCAAACACGCATGTTCTACGAAAGCCACAACTTCACCATCTGGTTCTTCTGGTCTCCTTTCCTGGTTCGTGCAGCCCAATCCAACCACACCCTGCACAGCTTCCCTTCATGGAACCTCTACCTCGACGAGCCCGACCCGCTATGGCCTTCCCTCCTCCCCAACTTCAACTTCGTCGTCCTCAACTCCGGCAACTGGTACACCCGCCCCTCTCTCTTCCACCTCAACCGCACCCTCGTCGGCTGCCACTACTGCCCCATACCCAACCCACCTTACATGAGCCTGCGCCGCGCCCATCGCCACGCCTTTCGCACCGCACTCAACACCGTCGCCGCCGCCCGCCGGCGAGGCTTCAAAGGCCTCACCGTCGTGCGGACGGTCTCTCCGTCGCACTTCGAGGGAGGAGGGTGGGACAAGGGAGGTGATTGTGCGCGCACGAAGCCGTTTCGTGGGGGCGAGGAGGCGCCGAGGCTGGAGGGATTGGAGAAGGAGATGTATGAGGAGCAGTTGAAGGAGTTTTGGAAGGCGAAGTGGGAGGGGAGTGAGGTGGGGTTGGAGTTTAGGCTTTTGGATGCCACTAAGGCTATGCTGATGAGGGCGGATGGGCATCCCNATTGGAGAAGGAGATGTATGAGGAGCAGTTGAAGGAGTTTTGGAAGGCGAAGTGGGAGGGGAGTGAGGTGGGATTGGAGTTTAGGCTTTTGGATGCCACTAAGGCTATGCTGATGAGGGCGGATGGGCATCCGAGCAAGTACGGCCACTCCGCCAATGAGGTGATGGTTATGTATAATGATTGCGTGCATTGGTGTCTTCCGGGGCCTGTGGATATGTGGAATGATTTCTTGTTTCAAATTATTGATATGTGAGGTGTATATGAACTTTTTAATTTTTTTTTCCTATTTTTTAATTTTTTTTTAATTTGATTTTAGGGATGATGCATGTATATGTTCAATAATGTTGAAGCTATTGATTCTTTAGTAAAATAATCTATTATGCCTTACATAATCTATTACGCCTCCTTTCACCCACCGTTTAGCCTTTGTCGTTCTTAATGGTTACAAAACTATCAAAGCCCCTCCCATAGAGCTCCCTCACCACATGTTTACTTAATGCCATTGATGAGAAGAAACCCCTCTGCCACTGAGCTTACATGTTAGGATAAGGAACCTCCCCCCCACCAAGTTTGCTATCTATCAAGCTTCTGTCATTTCAAAGTGTTACAAAACAGTTGAAACCCCTCCCATAGAGATCTCTCCCCATTTGCATGTCTGAGGCGATCGATTAGGGAAAACACCTCTCACACCGAGCTCTCTCTTTAGGGTAAGGTACCTCTCCGACGAGTTCTTAATAGGACCTTTTCTAAGCTCCTTCCAACTTCTTTCTTCAAAGACGTTCAAGTTCATCCTTTGTCGATTCAGCCCTATAATGTTGCCTTTTCTTCTCTTTTTGTTGTTTTAATGAAAATTTTTTGGGGTTTTTTTTTCCATGTTTTTACCATTATTTGTTCTATCCTTTCCTTAGATCATGAATTCCATTCAAAGCTTTATGCAAGTTTGCTCTTCTTCATTAATAGTTGGTTGTCTTGTTCCTCATTNCACACCGAGCTCTCTCTTTAGGGTAAGGTACCTCTCCGACGAGTTCTTAATAGGACCTTTTCTAAGCTCCTTTCAACTTCTTTCTTCAGAGAGGTTCAAGTTCATCCTTTGTCGATTCAGCCCTATAATGTTGCCTTTTCTTCTCTTTTTGTTGTTTTAATGAAAATTTTTTGGGGTTTTTTTTCCATGTTTTTACCATTATTTGTTCTATCCTTTCCTTAGATCATGAATTCCATTCAAAGCTTTATGCAAATTTGCTCTTCTTCATTAATAGTTGGTTGTCTTGTTCCTCATCCATTATTACCTTTTTACTATTTGCTTCTATCAAGCCTTACCATTAGATATCGATTGGTAGATCTACTTTACATGAAAACCATATTTGTAATATTGATGAGAGAGAAAATATTAGTATTTAATATTAATTTTGCTACTAAATTGCTTTCTTACTAAGACACTGTTTTTGTGGTAGTCCATTTCTATACAAATTTAACTCTTCTAACAATAATATACAGATGCTCAATGATTAAATAGAAAGCAAATATGATGCTCCTTATTTGTCATTAATGCATAATTCAAAAAAAAAAATGCTCTATACGATGTCATGAATTTACAACATCTATATTTTTAAATAAAATTGTCAACAAATTCAATAATTGTTTTTTCTAAAGCCTTGGTCTTGATCTATTTGATTGAACAATCATAGAACCCCACATTTTAGTCATAAGNGGAGATGTATGAGGAGCAGTTGAAGGAGTTTTGGAAGGCGAAGTGGGAGGGGAGTGAGGTGGGGTTGGAGTTCAGGCTTTTGGATGCCACTAAGGCTATGCTGATGAGAGCGGATGGGCATCCGAGCAAGTACGGCCACTCCGCGAATGAGGTGATGGCTATGTATAATGATTGCGTCCATTGGTGTCTTCCGGGGCCCGTGGACATGTGGAATGATTTCTTGTTTCAAATTATTGATATGTGAGGTGTATATGAATTTTTAAATTTTTTTTTCCTATTTTTTTAAAATTTTTTTTTTAATTTGATTTTAGGGATGATGCATATATATGTTCAATAATGTTGAAGCTATTGATTCTTTGATTACCTTATGTTACATATCATGCAATCGAAACATAGAGATTACACCTTACACAATCTGTTACGCCTCCTTTCACCCACCGTTTAGCTTTTGTCATTCTTAATGGTTACAAAACTATCAATGCCCCTCCCATAGAGCTCCCTCACCACATATTTACTTAATGCCATTGATGAGAAGAAACCCCTCTGCCACTGAGCTTACGTGTTAGGATAAGGAACCTACCCCACCAAGTTTGCTATCTACAAGCTTCTGTCATTTCAAAGCCCTTCCCATTTGCATGTCTGAGGCAATCGATTAGCAAAAACACCTCTCACACCGAGCTCTCTCTTTTGGGTAAGGTACCTCTCCGACGAGTTCTTAATAGGACCTTTTCTAAGCTCCTTCCAACTTCTTTCTTCAGAGAGGTTCAAGTTCATCCTTTGTCGATTTCAACCCTATAATGTTGCCTTTTCTTCTCTTTTTGTTGTTTTAATGAAAATTTTTTGGGGTTCTTTCTTTCCATGTTTTTACCATTATTTGTTCTATCCTTTCCTTAGATCATGAATTACATTCGAAGCTTTATGCATGTTTGCTCTTCTTCATCAATAGTTGATTGTCTTGTTCCTCCTCCATCATTACCTTTTTACTATTTACTTCTGTCAAGCCTTACCACTAGATATCGATTGGTAGATCTACTTTACATGAAAACCATATTTGTAATATTGATGAGAGAGAAAATATTAGTATTTAATATTAATTTTGCTACTAAATTGCTTTCTTACTAAGACACTGTTTTTGTGGTAGTCCATTTCTATACAAATTTAACTCTTCTAAATATATTATACAGACGATCAATGATTAAATAAGAAGCAAATATGATGCTCCTTATTTGTCATGAATGCATAATTCAAAAAAAAAAAAAACTCTATACGATGCCATGAATTTACAGCATCTATATTTTTTTAAATAAAATTGTTAACAACTTCAATAATTGTTTTTTCTAAAGCCTTGATCTTGATCTATTTGATTGAACAATCATAGAACCCCACATTTTAGTCATAAGTTTTTTAATTTAAATGTCAATAAGCATCTTAGGTCTAATAGGGATGCAAGTCTTTTCTTATTTATTTTAGATGAGAATACAATGAAGCATACTATTGGATACTGAATTAGGTATAATAGGGTTGCAAGTTTTTTTTATTTGCTTTACTAATAATTCATAGATCTTCAAGAAAAAAAACATACGAAAACTAGATAATATTGTATTTTTTATGTTTCTATGAATATTTCTTAGGTTAATATAACTTGAAATCAGATTAGTAAACTTTAAGTTGATTTTTTATAATCTCATACATGCAAATTTATGTGGACCTCAATCCTCTAGTGCTATTATTATGCATATGTATTTATCTTTTTACATATACGCTAGTATATATGCCACTTAATTTTTTTTCATTTCTAAGAGAATGATAGCGAGTATGAGCTCAAGTCTTTCATCAACATCACAAGACATCATTAATTAAAGAATTAATCGTAAATGCAACTTATTGTGTATAATTTATGTCTTATAAAGACAAAAATTATGAAAGGAACTTTTATCGTTGCCCAGGAAATTTCTTAGAGAATGATTACAATTATTTCAAATGGATAGAAGAAGTGATTGATGTAATATTTGATGACAATAATACAAAAAGATCAGCAAGAGATGATGACACGATGAAGAAGAACTTTGAAATATGAGATGATTTATCAAAACCTTGATTTCAATCAATGTTATAGTCATAGCTATTATTATGTTATAATTATGGGGACACCACTTTTATTGTTAAAGTTAAGGACTTGTTAAGATGTCCAAGTATTTTGAACTACAAACTTTTGTAAACCGAAGTATGTACTAATATAGTCTTTAGTATTGGGTTGTTCTATATATCTTGCTTACGACATGCACGCACTTGGAAACTCTTTATAGCATTTCTAGTAAATTTGCAATTGAATAAAGTTTGTGCTATCTTTTTTGTAGCATTTCTATGAATATGTTGTGTACAATATATATATATATATATAT
>JXCR01139872.1:102987-115817 GCA_002079205.1 Phalaenopsis hybrid cultivar | reverse complement strand
TATATATATATATATATAGTTATGCATGGTATGTTTAGGTGTTAGATGTGTAACTTGAGATTTAGGTGTTCCATATGTAACAACATATGAATTAAGTGGTATGATTGTGCCAAAATAATTCTTTTATAAGATGAAAGTCATTTAGTGATTTTGGTTATCTATGATTAATTTATTACATATATAGATGTCTTTTACAAGTGAGAATTCACCAAGCTTGGACCATTATTCTTTCCTTTTTCAAGTCCCAGAATCTGCTTAATAATGAGGCATTTATATGCATACCACCCAATTCCCATGTATTTACATATCATGCAACTAAACTTTACCTTTTACATTTATATCAACCAAATATTTTACATCACTTGAAAAATACCACCATTTTAACATTTGAAATATAGAATACACATTTTCATGTAGAGATGTAGTGGCATGTATGTACAAGTTGTATTAGATATGTAAATACATAGGAAATAAGTGGTATGTATATAAAACTTCTAATATGAGTCAATCTTTTAACTGCATGTATGGAAAAAAAAATACTTCAATAGATCTACACTTATGATCAGATACAAATTTTTATAGTTCAGGAAGCTTCCATTCATAGGTTGTAGTTGAGAGGAATTGAATTTATATTAGCAATCATATATATATAAGAACCAAAAATATGGTTGATAACATGCAACCAAAGAGCAGCATTAACTTACCACTTGATGCCTATGCATAAGTATAAATCTATTACTAATTAAAGAAGGTAATCAACTTTCGTGAGGATTTTGTTTCATGTGTGTTCATCATAGAACTCGAAAGATTTAGATCTTGATCTGATATGACTTTTGAAGAATGATATATCACATTGAGGGAAGGAAATACTATATTTAAATGAGTCTAATCGTTCAGATGATAAAATTTGTAAGATTATGGGTTTATAGAACCATGGGATTTTCTCCTACCTTTTGGGTGTAAGATATGATTTATTTATTCTGGAGTCTGGTATCACTACAAAGGGAAGCCCTTATAGTTTATTACATCTTCAGAGCTGCGAGCTACAGGAAAAATTCTCAATTAAAATATTAACTCACATTATTAAGCCAAAACGAGGGATCATGTACCCACAACATCATAGGCTTCTTCTGATGGCTTGCGTCTGCATAAATTTCCTTTAAGTATAGGAAGAGATGCCTTCAGAGGCGTTTCATCGTGTTGTGGGCGGGTACGATCCCAGCTAGTAACATACGTACCAATGAATTCATGCTAGCATATGTTTCTTTAGCTTTTAAAAGCAGGTCATCTTGTGTCGGTGGGGAAGCTAGACGGTGTCTCGGTCTAGCTTTAACGGAAGTGTGAAAGTACTGTTGCTCTGTGGATGTGGTAATATTTATCATTCTAAGCTCCAAGTAAAGCTTAACGGGCACCCGAGCTGGAATAACTAGAATCAGTTGGTCCCTCAAGCTGAACTTAACAGGGACCCTACGTGTGTTGTCTTTTTTATACTTGTGGTGTGGTTTTTCTTTCTTGAAATTTTCTTTTCTCATTTTAGGAGAGACCACACACCCCATCTTGTGCAAGATATAGGTGATTGAACACTTCTCCTTTCGGGCCAATGTCTCAAACACAGAATGAATCCTTGAGACAATCAGGCTGTTGTTCTTATCTTTTTGTCGGGGAGGAGACAGAGGTGTGTTGTTAGTGATTTTACGACTATTTTCTTCGTCGTGAACGACAAACAATGGATAGAATTTGTTTCCTCTTAAGAGAAAACAATCCTAGGGAAACTCCATTTCCTCAAGCTCATCAATCTTGATTTCATCAATTTTGTTCTTCTTTTTATATCAAATAGAATGGTTTTTATTCCTTCGATGAGTGCTGAGTCAATGGCATAGTCTTAGAACTGGGCTCAATCTCGAATAATGAAGACGGTGGAATGTCTTCTTCTTATAGAAGGATCTTCTTTCCTTTTATGATCAATTTCCTCCTTAATTTTGACAACAGGACAAACCACAATAGACTTAAGAGTCCTTTTAGTGGTAGGACTTTCTCGGACAGAGTTCACGTAAGTAATGGGAACTCTTGGTGGGATGTCAAATTCAACTCGATCCGTGGCTCATGACCTCTGGGGCAGTAGTCTTTAGTATAGTATGAGGGAAAATGCCAGTTGGGTGTTACTAGAACAATCAAACAAGTTTGACTCGCTAGTTATGGGTTACTTTTGTAAGATCTTCTTCGCGGATATGTTCCAAGGCATTTTCAATCTAATCCTATTTGGATATACACTCTTGAATTATCATGCAAACTTTATCTTACAAAATTTGTCCATATTCTTTCTCTCATTTGTCTTTATTGGCATATGCCCTTACCTTCTGATTCCTCTCTTCTCCAAATCAATCATATAATCCAGAAGAGATAATTACCCGAAAAAGGGAATTATACAACAATATACAAGCCAACGACTCCAAAAATAAAATAAAAGAGATAAAAAGAACGAAAATAATCAAAACATGAATTGCATTGGCGAGTAGATACATAAAAGAGTAAATGCATGATAGTTGCAAAGGATTTTTAAATACTAAAAAAGCCAGACAAAAATTCATTTCAAAGACATTTAACAAAGACAACATCACTTTCAAATACATTTATGGGTGATTGCTAATAGATATCTATTAGCTAATAGATTGCTAATAGATATACATTGTATTACAAGATTGTACCTAAACAATGCTGTCAAAAAGTTGTTGAGATCTCCATTGTCATCCCTAGTGAATAAAGCATAAATATAAAGAATGAAAATCAAATGAAAATTTTATAAAATAGCATCAACACTTTAACCTGACTCGATTAGGACATTGTTTTGGGATGAAATGGCTTTTGAACACTCACACAATAAAATTAGGTATCCTCTTTAAAGATAAAAGCAGGATACATAATGGTAAGGGTTTTGAGTTTGGATAGGTAGAAATCCCTTTCATTAAACTCCAAACCACACACAAGGTAAAATCAAGCATATGTTTGACACAACCAAATATATCTAAAATATATTAAATACCCTATATTTCAATTATATTACATTTATTTTACACGGCCCTTAATTAACTATATGCACGGAGCAACTCAGACATTCAACAAGTACTCAGCCATGACAGAGACAAGAAGCACAGCTCTTTAAAACGGCATTAAATTTAATATACATCTCAAGCAACAAGTACTGATACAGTCATAACGCAAATTCTCCGGAGATGACCAAAAGACCCAACTCCATGACCAAAATTCTGAAGCCAACTAAACATGTAACTTACCGAAAACATAATATTTGACAGCTTCATTAAGAGGAGGAGGAGAAAGTGTCGATGATGGTGGTGTGGAGTGGGTCGCTGAGGTGTGTGGCCCAGTTGTTGAGCGGGCCTTTTCCGGTGACGGCGGCCTGCACAGCGAAGCCGAGGAAGCCGACCATTGCGAGGCGAGCATGCTTGATCTCAGCCAGCTGCAGTGTGGCCTTCTTCTCTGGGTCGGCAGCCAAGCCCAGCGGATCAAAGAACTGGCCGCCGGGGTAAAGTCTCTTCTCTGGGTCGAGCTCGGCATTCCTCTGAAACTCAATGTATCCGATCAGCAAGACCTCANGGTGGGATGTCAAATTCAACTCGATCCGTGGCTCTATGACCTATGGGGCAACAGTCTTTAGTATAGTATGAGGGAAAATGCCAGTTGGGAGTTACTCTTGACCCTAGAACAATTAAACAAGTTTGACTCTCTAGTTATGGGTTACTTTCGTAAGGTCTTTTTCGCAGATATGTTCTAAGGCATTTTCAATCTAATCCTATTTGGATATACACTCTTGGATTATCACGCAAACTTTATCTTACAA
Source organism: Phalaenopsis hybrid cultivar (assembly GCA_002079205.1). Lineage (NCBI taxonomy): Eukaryota > Viridiplantae > Streptophyta > Magnoliopsida > Asparagales > Orchidaceae > Phalaenopsis > Phalaenopsis hybrid cultivar. The sequence goes on along the minus strand of JXCR01139872.1, from coordinate 111,961 downwards.
AATTTGTCCATGTTCTTTCTCTNAAAGAACTGGCCGCCGGGGTAAAGTCTCTTCTCTGGGTCGAGCTCGGCGTTCCTCTGAAACTCAATGTATCCAATCAGCAAGACCTCGATCCATATCAAGGTTGTGATGGAGAAAGGCAGCGGTTGCCCCAAGTATGATGAACCCTCCACCAGCTCTACCTGCAATAACGGTAGAATTCAGTCATACATATGCTTGGTCAACTACATATGTACTTAGTTAGAACACCTATGAGCTTGTAATTACTAAGAAAAAATGCAAATGTGAGTTTCTTTTTTACTTTATTTCCTTTTTCTTATCTTTATTTTTTTATTTTTTTGCATGGACTTCACTCTATTAACTTGGATTGCTTTATTTATTTTAAATAAAAAAAAATTCCATTCCACATTTCAAAATAATAACAATAACAATAATAGCGAGCAATGTTCTGTTTTATCTCAATTATTTTCTGAAAATTAGGTTTTTACATCAAGTTTGTTTGAAAACTAAATAGACTTCATTTACTTTTGTGAGCTTATGTAGTAGGAGTGTAAACAACTCCTACCTTGAGCTTGAGGTTGAGCTGAGGTTGAGTTGAGCTCGTGACAATAATGGCGGGCTCGCAAGCTGGCTAATGAGTTGGAGCCACAGAAGAAGTTGCCACAAAAGCTCATTAGAGATGACATTAACGTAACCAGTGGCAAGATAAATGAGCCAGCTCGCCAATCGACTCAAACTCAAACACATTTAAAATGCAAACTTGAGTTTGAGCTCGAGCACAAGCTTGTTGCTCGATAAGCTTCTTGAGAGCTGGTTAGTGAGTCAAGTTTCACAGACTCTGACTCTCCTATTACCTAGTAATTTTGCAGGATCCAACACTCAATCGATAAAATTTAAAATGTTGGGAACAATGTATTTATTAGAAATTATGGACAAGATAAAAAATTAGCATATGTTAGTGCCCAAATCTAAATTCATCCAATCATTATTCAAACATTTAAAACAATTAATGCTAAGTTGAATGGAGTGAAAAGTCAAGCCCTTTTTTTAAAGTAAAAATTTCTCATCTATTTGAGTAATTGGACTTCCATTGTAAACATAGGCTTCTCAATGCTCTTTCAAATTCTTCATATATTATGTATTATAAAATTATAAGACCCAAAGATATATAGTTCACCTTAGAATTTGATTATTATATTGATGATGCCTAGAATTACAAGGTGTAATGCTTCTTTCTTTTTAATATTTAATATGTTAGATGAAATATTACATCATTTTAGGAAATAATTAAAATGGTCCAACCTCAAAATATCAAATAACTGAAGAATTTAAGGTCTTGTCCTTTGATCTTGTTTGTTAGCAGAAGTTATGTTGTGCTTGCTTTGATTTGTAAATATGTTAGCGGCGTATTATCATATATCCACTTTCTTCATACTATAAAAGCTTATGTGCTTGCAGGTTGATCCGAAATCAGATTCCACACAAGACACAATAAAGCTTATTATTGAATCTATAGTGCATTCTTTCTAAAGATTCAGGATTAATGCTCATTTTTGTTCTGATCCCTCCTATTTTTCTACATTTCAGGACTCAAGTGGATTAGATGTGAACTTGGGGACAATCCTAAAGCACAAATGTTAGAAATAGGACAAATTGACATCAAAATGGCCTCCTGCAAAGTCCTAACTCTTCATGTAGTGTTGTTTGTTCCTTGAGTTTGGCGAACTTATTCAGTCTTTGTTAGCACAATCTGGTTTTAGTATTGTATTACCAAAAAATAAAGCTGTGATTTGTAAGAGGAATGTCTTCATTGGAAAAAAAATTGTTTAGGTTTTCTAATAAAGTTGATGTTAATGTTTCTCCTATTGAAATAAATGTCTTCAATCTTCATGCCCGACATGAAAAGCTTGAACACGTTTATCATGATAGAGCAAATGAATGATGAGATTGAATGTGAATTCAAATTTATAATTGAATAAACATTTTTAAGTGTAAAATATGTGTTGAATCTTAACAAACTAAAAAACCTTTCAAGCAAGTTGCAAGAAAGTCCCCCATTTAATAGTACATTCAAAGAAATGCATGTGATTCCAATAGAATTCCAAGCATATGTGACAATCATAACTTCAAAACCTTTATTAATGACTATACTCATTTTTGTTACAGTTATCTTTTTAAATATGAAGATGAAGTATTTGATAGATTGGTAATCAATAAGAATAGATTTTAGAACCAATAAGAAAAGATAGATAAATCCTCCGATCTGATCAAGGGGATGAATACATCCTCACTTATCATGGATAAATTTTGTGAAGAGTGACATCATCCATGAAGTGATTGCTGTATCATCAATATATGAACTTTACTATGCATCAACTGAATGTTACAAAAACAATTTTAAATGATTATTAGCAATAAGAAATATATGCTAATCTTATCGCGGAATGAAGATTTGGATAACATTTTAGAAAAGTCTACAGAGACATATATGAATGTACCTTGCCGGCATCCTGCCAAGTGATGCCTGTGAGGGCCTCGACGGCGAGTGCGCCCAGTGTGGCTAACATCGCCCAGCGGCCATGAATGAGCTCGCACTCACGAAAACGTTGGAGTCCGAAAACTTCCGCATATGGCTGGAAGGGCGTCGACTTGACATCAGCCGTCTCTGTTCTGGTACCAATCACATCACCGGCGAGGTTCTTCGCGAGGTTCTGGTCGAGGGAATCAAGATCAAACTGCAAGTACTCCGCCGGCTTGCCTAAACCAAAGGGATCGAAGCCATAGTCACCAACCAGAGTGCCGTCCAGCCACTCAGGAGCTTTAGCTCCCGGGTACCAGAGGGGCCGGTCCGAGCTTCCGGCAGGCTTTTTCGCCTTGGGTTTCTTTTTGCCGAACCCGAATCTGGCCTGAAATCTCCCGCTGNAGTTTGTTTGAAAACTAAATAGACTTCATCTACTTTTGTGAGCTTATGTAGTAGGAGTGTAAACAACTCCTAGCTTGAGTTTGAGGTTGAGCTGAGGTTGAGTTGAGCTCATGACAATAATGGTGGGCTCGCGAACTGGCTAATGAGTTGGAACCAAAGAAGAAGTTGCCACAAAAGCTCATCAGAGATGACATTATCGTAACCAGTGGCAAGATAAATGAGCCAACTTGTGAGTCGACGAGCCGAACCCCAACAAGCTCAAACTCAAACTCGTTTAAAATGCAAACTTGAGTTTGAGCTTGAGCTTGAGCTTGAGCTCAAGCTTGTTGCTCTATAAGCTTGACTCGAGAGCTGGTTAGTGAGTTAAGTTTNAGCCGAACCCCAACAAGCTCAAACTCAAACTCGTTTAAAATGCAAACTTGAGTTTGAGCTTGAGCTTGAGCTCAAGCTTCAAGCTTGTTGCTCTATAAGCTTGACTCGAGAGCTGGTTAGTGAGTTAAGTTCNGAAGTTATAAAAATATTCATAAATCGAATGGGAAAGACGAAGAGGCTAAGAGATAAAAGTCCATTGAGGTGGTAGATTTATGAAGATGTTTNCAGAGTGCCGTCCAGCCACTCAGGAGCTTTAGCTCCCGGGTACCAGAGCGGCCGGTCTGAGCTTCCGGCAGGCTTTTTCGCCTTGGGTTTCTTTTTGCCGAACCCGAATCTGGCCTGAAACCGCCCGCTGTCGGGCGTGACGGTCATGCGTGTGCCGAGAAAAGTGGAGACGGCGGCGGCGGCGGTAGAAGCGGCCATTGGCTTTGAAGGGTTGGAGATGAATCTGGATTGTGAGGACGATTGTAGAAGTGCGTCTGCTTTATGAGAGGGGGGAGAGACCTCGAAAATCAGGGATCCAAGATCGTGCGGTTGATTGGGTCGATCGAATCAATTTGATGGCTGTGATTTTCCCATGCCTTATCGTCTTATCTGTTTGCTTGGATGACGAGAGATTTTCTTTTGGACAAGATGAAGGGGAGCGTGGCTTCATTGGCTGGCAGAGGGGAAGGCAGCTTGTGCGGCTGGAATAATTCCAATGGCATGTTTGTAATATTTATAATGATAATTTAATATTCATATTTAAAAAAATTTTGGTGTTATAGACCCATACATGTTTGTCGAAGCGGCTCAAGTAAACACTGACACGCTCGACAAAAAAAATCATTAAGTCCTTCTGAGAGACAAATTTGGTAGCTATCACCAATTTTCTGTTAAAGTTAGCGCTCCAAATGCGTGGTGAATAGCCTCAATCCATTAGGCTCATATAATGCCTGAGCTTTCAAGTTATTTTGAAAATCTATTTTTGCATGTATATTTAGTTCTTTAATTTTCTTAGCTCTTCGATAAGATGCTACGTGAAGAATGAAAGAGTAAAAAGAAAATTAATCAGTTCTATGAGTATTAGTGGAATAATATAGTCAAAACAAGTGCCTGGCTCGATCAGGACTTGACAAGAAATGAAACCATATTTAACCAAACTAGGATTTTCCACCACCATTAAGCTTTACTGGCTTAGCCTCGGAGAACTGTTTGCAAGGACTCATCGTTAGATCTTTTTTCCTTTATCATAAAAGACATGATGGATTCGATCTTTTTCCTTTGTCAGAGAATAAATGTCATGCAATAGGAGGTGAGAGCGATATGGATACTCTTATAGCTTGTTTATACTCCGTTACTCTGTTATAAAAGTAAAATTAGAGTATCACTAATGCAAGAATTAATATTGGTGGTTATAAAAAAGTTTTTTATTGCTAAATCCCTTTGTGATATATAATAGTCGTGTGAGTCTTTGTTGGAGAAAGCAAAGCTCACGTCTCTGCCTTCCTTATTTTCATAAAGAGAATTGTTACTCTAGTTTTTGCCATGATGGGGAAGGTTTCCAAGGAAAAAAAAATGGACACTTCATAGGATCGGTTGAGAGTAATCATTGAGTGGAAGCGAAAGAGGGAAAGAAGTTATAAAAATATTCATAAATCGAATGGGAAAGACGAAGAGGCTAAGAGATAAAAGTCCATTGAGGTGGGAGATTTATCAAGATGTCCAACACAAAGAGCTTTTACTTTAGTACTTGCTTTAAATACTGGTCTGAACGAAGTGACACTAAAAGAAATGCTTGCACCACTTGCAACATATCCTAATTTTAGGGAGCTAATAATGGTTGATCTGAGGGCCACCATCGGAGGATAGGTTTCTGATTGTTTGACCGACTAAAAATGCTCTAACATAGTAACGCTCATAGAGTTTAGCTTTGTAATTATATATCTGTCTTCTATGCTTTCTGAAGCGTTTTTTCTTTGACTGAATGGATGTCTTTATCTTCCAGTGTTTCGCTGCAGAGATGTTCATTGATTAGCGGCCTGATCCTACAAATACCCATTGATTCTGTTATCGAAGAAGTAGGGGAAACAAAAGAGTTTCATATGGACTCAGAGATTGACCTAGATTATTTATTGATGAGCTCTTTTTTAAAGGTTTCATAAGTTACCAAGTAATATCCGATCAATTATGTTTTATGATCGTTTGTGTTCATAGGTTACCCCGTAGTACAGAGGAAGATAAGACTACATAAGTGGAGCTCACTGTCTTTGAATTATTACTGACCGACTTTTTTTTGTAATAAACAAATACAAGAATTTGATGACGCTACTAGAAGATTTAATTTCCAGTAATGGTGTCCAAAGACTTGATCGCGACTTTATAGATGTGTCTAATTTGGTTAAGATGTATAATTATAATATTCAATAATGTTAAAGTCGAATTTGCGCAAGTATACATATCGCTCAAGTAATATATGGCTCTAATGGAGTCCTAGATATCGATCCCACAGAGAGTGGTTTAGAATTACAGACTAAGACTTCNTCAATTTGCAAGATACCGTAGGAGCTTTAGTCCTTAAGGGTGATGATAAAGCCAAAGACAAAAAGTCTGTTATAATTGGTCATTCGAGGAGGAAGGAAGAGAACTTAGCTTTGACGATAGTTGAAAATAGGCTAAAAAGGTTGTCCTATCCACCGAATAAGCTCACTCATCTTCTCAGAAGTGGAAGGTACAACCCTCTGAGCAAAAGAGGCCTAAGATATATTCTTTTAAAAAGAATGCTTTAGGAAGATCTTCAAAAACTTGATCGAATAGGGTATGCAATTTTATTAGTCAAGAAAGCTCGAAGAGGCGGAAAAGACTAGTGAGCCTAGCTAATGCCACTACAATAGGCATTTAAGGCAAGTGTTAGAAGATTGTCATGTGTTCAAAAATTGGCCCGAAGCCCAGCACAGAGCCGAAGAGATCAAGATTTTGAGGCACTACTTGGAGAAGCCACTTGAAAGAGGATCAGCCAAAGCCATTGCAATCGTTCTGATGAATTCTACTACTGATTTTGCTATTGAAGTACTTTCTTTCTTTTCATATGCAAATGTAGCTCAGAGTAGAAACATATTCCCTCTGATGCATTTTTTACTTTTGATGAATAAATGAAAGAAGACATTTATGAGTACTTTTTTGTGTTTTCTATTTTTATGGTTAGCTCTATTGAATTTGACACAAATGAATATAGAAAAGGAGCGTCGGTTTCGCTTGTTTCGTCTGCTTCAACGTGCACGTAGACGATCCCACCATCAAGCTTCAACTGTGTCCCTCTGGGCTTCTTCCCACAAAAGCGATATCTCTGGTAGGTAGGCAAATCACACTTCTTCCTTAGCACAATTCCTTCTCTTTCTCGCACCCGCTCTCCTGCATGCTCAACCCAATTCATTTGGTTAGAGGTTATATTGTTTCGCTATTTTTATTATTTTACACTAAATAGTAGATTTTTTTTCCATGTTTACAATTTGTTAGAGATGGATTTTAATTTTGTTACTATGCACAATTAGTTTATTTTCTCTTAATATTTATATTTCTTTTTTTTTATATCGTAGGGCTTACGCTTGACTCCTTGGGGTTCACACCTCACCCCATAATAGCTAAAACGTCCCACCCAATGCCCATATCTTTTAGAACATTGTGCAAAATNGCTGTCGGGCGTGGCGGTCATGCGTGTGCCGAGAAAAGTGGAGACGGCGGCGGCGGCGGTGGAAGCAGCCATTGTCTTTGAAGCGTGGGAGATGAAACTGGATTGTGAGGACGATTGTAGAAGTGCTTCTGCTTTATGAGAGCGGGGAGCGACCTCGAAAATCAGGGATCCAAGATCGTGCGGTTGGTTGGGTCGATCGAATCAATCTGATGGCTGTGATTTTCCCATGCCTTATCGTCTTATCTGTTTGCTTGGATGACGAGAGATTTTCTTTTGGACGAGATGAAGGGGAGCGTGGCTTCATTGGCTGGCAGAGGGCAAGGCAGCTTGTGCGGCTGGAATAATTCCAATGGCATGTTTGTAATATTTATAATGATAATTTAATATTCATATTTAAAAAAATTTTGGTGTTAAGGGGAGAAATTGTTGCGTACGGACACCACACGCNGAGCGTGGCTTCATTGGCTGGCAGAGGGGAAGGCAGCTTGTGCGGCTGGAATAATTCCAATGGCATGTTTGTCATATTTATAATGATAATTTAATATTCATATTTAAAAAAATTTTGGTGTTAAGGGGAGAAATTATTGCGTACGGACACCACACGTATCTCTGCATGCGGTGTCCGATCATGACCGGTGATCTACGGTCAGGATATATTTCAGTTTTTTCTTTTTTTAAAAAATTTTTAGGTGGAGCTCACCGAAATACATCCTGACCATAAATCAGANAGGGGAGAAATTATTGCGTACGGACACCACACGTATCTCTGCATGCGGTGTCCGATCATGACCGGTGATCTACGGTCAGGATATATTTCAGTTTTTTCTTTTTTAAAAAAATTTTTAGTTGGGGCTCACCGAAATACATACTGACCATAAATCAGGCCATAGATCACCTGATTTACGGTCAGGATCGGACACCGCATGTCCGTCCGTATGGAATAATTTTTCGTAGAAAGGGCTCAAGTAAACACTGACACACTCAACAAAAAAAAAAATCATTAAGTCCTTCTGGGAGATAAATTTGGTAGCTATCACCAATTTTCTGTTAAAGTTAGCGCTCCAAATGTGCGGTGAATAAAATCCATTGGGCACATATAATGCTTGTGCTTTCAAANTTTCGTAGAAAGGGCTCAAGTAAACACTGACACACTCAACAAAAAAAAAAATCATTAAGTCCTTCTGGGAGACAAATTTGGTAGCTATCACCAATTTTCTGTTAAAGTTAGCGCTCCAAATGTGTGGTGAATAGAATCCATTAGGCACATATAGTGCTTGTGCTTTCGAGTTATTTTGAAAATCTATTTTTGTATGTATATTTAGTTCTTTAATTTTCTTAGCTCTTCGATAAGATGCTACGTGAAGAATGAAAGAATGGAAAGAAAATTAATCAGTTGTATAAGTTATTAGCGGAATAATATAGTTAAAACAAGTGTCCAGCTCGATCAGGACTCGACAAGAAATGAAACCATATTTAACCAAACTAGGATTTTCCCCCACCATTAAACTTTACTGGCTTAGCCTCAGAGAACTGTTTGCAAAGACTCATCGTTAGATCGTTTTTCCTTTATTATAAAAGATGATGGATTCGATCTTTTGTTCCTTTGTCAGAGAATAAATGTCATGTCATAGGCGGTGAGAGCGATATTGATACTCTTATCGCTTGTTTATACTCCATTTACTCTGTTATAAAAGTAAAATTAGAGTATCACTAATGCAAGAATTAATATTGGTGGTTATAAAAAAAATTTTTAGTGCTAAATCCCTTTGTCTTTGTTGGAGCCGTAAAGCAAAGCTCATGTCTCTGCCTTCCTTAGTTTTCATAAAGAGAATTGTTGCTCTAGTTTTTGCCATGATGGGGAAGGTTTCCAAGGAAAAAAATGGACATTTCATAGGATCGGTTGAGAGTAATCATTGAGTGGAAGCGAAAGAGGGAAAGAAGTTATAAAAATATTCATAAATCGAATGGGAAAGACGAAGAGGCTAAGAGATAAAAGTCCATTGAGGTGG